>CM058041.1:86688552-87251750 GCA_030169165.1 Centaurea solstitialis
AATTAAATCCATAAAGATCACAACTCTCTAGAATGTCAATGGGTTGAAACATTTTTTATACCAATTCCTTAACGATGTTCTACTGTCAAGATTGACTTATGACTGAATTTCAGTAGGAAAACACATTATGGAACACTAATAAAATGTTCCAAAGGGCCAATACTAACAAAACATATGGTAGTCAGTGATCCAATTTATGGGAAAATTGGTCCAGTTGATCAAATCCAAACTCTATATTGACCTCCTATACATATTCTCCATATATTTTGCAAAATACCCAACAGGTCTGCTGAAAAGGGTCGGTTCAACCAAAAGACACAAAAAAAGGAGCAAATTCGTAAAATAAATTAGAAGACTTGATTCAGTTTTTAACAGACCTGAGTCTATATAAGTTCATTTTTCAAGATATTTTAGTTGGGTTTATTTCTAAGAGACCATTTTTAAAGGACTTGCGAGGTCAATTTTCTCAACTATAGAAAATAAAGAAAATATTATTGGAATATCTAAATTACGAAACAATGTCCTATCACCAAAATGCCCTTAATCAACTAACTAAGTTGACAAAAGTTTAAAAAACGTGTGGTGCGTTTGCAAAACAAAGAAACTTTAGAGGCCAAAGTATGAAATCTTTCATCCAAAATATAGATTAGCCGTTTCCGTTAATGAAACCCTAAATCCCCAAATCCTTTGAGAAAATCTCAATCTGCTAACAATGGTACTTCTTCTTCGATCCTGTAAATTTGGTGATCGTTCTTTGCTATCAAACCCTAGCTTCATTTCCAAAGTTGTATTCAATGCCTCATTTCTCTCAACAAACGCACAAACCACTTCGATTCAAGATCATGATGTATCACTACTGTATAAACGAATTTCACTAAACCCTAGAACTTCAATTGTTCCTATTCTCGATCAATGGCTACAAGAAGGCAATGAAATCGTAGTTGATAAGCTCAAAAACATGATCAAAGTTCTCAGGAATCATAATCGATATACACATGCTCTCCAGGTTAGTATTTGATTCCACTTTAGCTTGTATTTAATCCTATTATGTGCTCCAATGGTGAATTTAAATTTATTCACCAAAATTTGATAACAGAATTGAACATTATTACATGTAACTTATCATGTATGCTATTGTTTTTTGTTCAACTGAAGCTATTAAGAATTGAATTATTGGTGATTTGTAATATTTGAAGTTATTAAGAATTGAATCATGTAGCTTTGAGATGAATTAAGTGCAGGTTTTTGAAACAGGAGAGAATTCCAGGTGCTGTTATGAATTAGTGTTTGGGAGTGCTTATTTGAAGGTGCTCATGACTTATTAGCTTTCCGGGAAAGAAATAAGCTGTTTTGAAGTGTTTGCGTGAGATGCTTATAGCTTACTGGGTGCAAAAAGCGGTTTTTTGAGAAGGCAAAAACTTTTTTAACTTCTTGAGGAAGCTGATAAGCATATTCCGTCGTAATTCGTAAGCACTCTCAAAGACTAAAAAAATGCTTAACAGCTTCTGCTAATGCTGAGAAAATGATCACGAAGCAGTAACGTTATGTCTGAAATGTGGATTGTGGTTTTGTTTTGGTAACAATGAACTAAAGCAAAAGATGTAGCACTTCTTTATTATGGGATGAATTTAGCATAAAATTGTTCACAACTTTAAATTATCTTGGAATTTTTGTTCTGAATATGGCAATACGAATTCTGATTTCAGCTGTCTGAATGGATGACTAACAGAAGTCTTCTTGACCAATCACCGGGGAACATTGCGGTTCACTTGGATTTGGTTTCAAGAGTTCACGGTCTGAAACAGGCCGAGAAGATCTTCGATACCATACCAGACTCCTTAAAGAACTTCAAGGTCTACGGAACTCTCTTAAACTGTTACACATTCAAGAAATCGTTGGAAAAAGCCGAGGCCACGATGGAGAAAATGAAGCAGTTGGGGTACATGACTTCACATTCCTACCACAGTATGCTCAGTCTATACAACAAGACCCGAGACCACGAAAAGCAAGCCGCGCTCATTCACGAAATGGAAAAAACGGGCGTTCGCTATCATAGAACGACGTATTACCTTCAGTTAACCGCATATGCTTCTTTCGACATTAACGCAATGGAGAAGCTTCTTGGTTACATGGAAGCCAATCCAAATCTTACCCTCGACTGGCATGTTTACATCATTGCTGCAAAAGGGTACCTAAAATTCGGCCAACATAAAAAGTCCCTAGAAATGCTAAAGAAATCAGAGGGATGTGTTTACGAGAATACAAATGGAGTTGCTTATGAGATTCTGATGACCATGTACGCGAATCTGGCTGAAAAGGATGAGGTTTATCGTATATGGGATTTATACAGGAAAAGATGGAGAAAGATAAACGATAAAGGGTATCATCATATGATAAGCTCGTTAGTGAAGCTGGATGATATTGATGGAGCGGAGAAGATTGTGGCTGAATGGGAGTCTGTAAGAAGGTCGTTTTGCTTCTGGGTGCCTAATGTTTTGGTTAATGCGTATGGAAAGAAGGGTGATTGGGAAAAGGCTGAAAGTTACATAGAGAGGTTAGTGGGTATGGGGAAGAAACCGCCTACGAGCACGTGGGTTATTTTGGGTACAATGTTTTGTAAACATGGGGAGATGGAGAAGGCGGTGGGTGCAATGAGGAAAGCGATTTTGAGTCGTGGTGACGATCATTGGAAACTAAATGAAGTTACTTTGAGAGAATGTTTAAAGTATTTGGAAGAGAAGGGTGATGTAGAAGTAGTAAAGGAGTTTGTAGAAGTAATTGATGGGGGTGTACTAATAGTCTAATGTAAAAGCCAGACCAGATGAACCCAGTATATCCCATACAGAGGTAGGGTCTGTTGGATGAACCCGATATCCCATACAAAGGTAGGGTCATGGAATTTGCAATTATTCGTCCTTAATGTTTGTTACTTTTAACGGAAGGTCCTTACAATTCTTTTATTACAGATTTGTACCCGATGTTTGCAAAAGTTACAAACCCAGCGAACCAATTTTTCATGCCATCCAACCACTTGCATCTATGGTTCATCTCAGAGTGGTGTCTTGAATGAAATTAAGAGCAAACCCGATGGTTATTTGATACTGAAATTTGAAAATTACGGCATGGATTACGATTATAATTATGTTAGAACCAATATGAAAAGGTATGGTTCATCTTTGTAGATGTGTGTGCAACATAAAGGTTGAAAAAGAAACAAAAGACAAGAAGAAACATTTCTCGCTGCTACAAATGCAATATAACAAGTGAACCAACCATGTTTCGGGGTTTCATATAGAAGTGTTAAAAAAAACCGTGGGACCGCTCAAACTAGTCGAACCAAGTCAAGTCGGACCGTTTTTACGGTTTGAGCGGTCTAATGGTCCGCTCTGGTTTGAAAAATAGCCAAATCGGGCGGTTCGGTCCTGTCTGTGGTTTGGAGGTTTTGACCAAAGCAACCGCCAAACACACACACACATGTGTGTGTGTGTATATATATATATATATATATATAGGGGAAGGTTCAAACGAGAAGCATGTCAATTTAAGAGAATGTGAGGAGCAATCTCAGCCGCTCATCTTGCGGTTACGGTGGACGTGATCACGGAGGATTAACGCGATTTATGGGAGAGTAGAGATTATTAAAGGGGGACCGGTCAAAGCCGCCTTTGTTGACCAAATGAGTGACTGAGATTGCTTCTCACGTTCTCTTAAAAAGTTTAGCAGCCAAGCATAACCGTTTTAACGCCACTTCACAAAAAATAACAACCATTTTAACCGTAAACTTCCATATTTCAATATGCATCTTAAAGATCGGAAGTGACACGAGGTGGGTCCCACAGTTCCGCGACATGGTTGCCCGTTATTCCGGACGTTCTGCATAAAGATAAAGTTTCTGATTTAGATGTTGAGATTTATTTGTTGTTAGGACCTATCAGACGGATATGGTTACAAAGGGGGTTATAGTAGAATCTGGTGTGAATGGGTTGGAGATTGTCATGCAAATCAAGAGGATATAAGTCCACAACATGACTTTCTTACCCAAAAGCAAGTAAATGTTTATTTAGGCTATGTTTGGTAAATTAATTAATAAGCTAGTCGGTACGTAGCTGATAAGCTAGCTA
This sequence comes from Centaurea solstitialis, assembly GCA_030169165.1. Lineage (NCBI taxonomy): Eukaryota > Viridiplantae > Streptophyta > Magnoliopsida > Asterales > Asteraceae > Centaurea > Centaurea solstitialis. Next base: position 86,692,674 of record CM058041.1, read on the forward strand.
GTAAACAAATTATGTTTGGCAAAAACTAGTTTATGGGTATGTAAAATGACCAAAAAAGATATATATTAGAATATGATAATTACTATCAATAATGGTATAATTGGAAAATGTTGTAAAAAGCTATCTTATAAGCTACTTTATGTCCATTCAAACATGTACACAAAACTTGTGCTTACCAAAAAGTGTATTATTACTTATTGTTTAAATATATATACATTTGCTTTTATATCACATGCTCTCCCTCTCTCACCTACCTTATATATCATATTTAGCACAACGGGTTAAGTTTTGATGACACCAAGCTGTTTTCGCAAGATCGGTGAGACCAACATATTTTACATGAAACTTCACATACAAACATTTGTGAAGATAAAAAAAAATTGAACATTCATCGTAAAAACATACTAAAAAACACTATCGAAGGAAAAAAAACCCAAAAAGGTAAAAAAAAAAAAAAAGAAACTTTCACAGCATTTTCTCTGTGAAGATTCGCATTATTTATTTGTAATCTTCACAGCATTTGCGCTGTGAAGGTTTCATTTTTTACCTTGTTTAGAATATTTTTTTGCATCGAAAATAATTTTTAGGTTCGCGTATTCGAGTTTTATTAAACTTTACGGTGTTTTTTTTGTAAAGTTTCATACGTTAGGTATTGGTCTCATAGAGTCTCACATAAATAACTTGGTCTCACTTAATCCCCCCAAGTCTTAGACACAACATATATAAACATGATATTATGAGCCTACAACACGACGGATTGATCACTCATATTCAGTATATATTCCCACCCTCCCTTGCTTTATATTTAATACCATTTTAGTTTTTCATAATATAGTTTACAATTCATATACACTTGCATCTTCCTTTTAGCTTCAAAATCATATATATATACTTCAAATTATTTGATTTATTTTTAAATTGAAAAACTTAATTAACTTTTTCCAACAATCACTCGCTTCCAACATGCGATGATTAAAAATATACGTGTTTCATATATGAAATCAAAATCCTGTATTGGTAAACTTGTTTGTCTGAATAAATTGGCGAGGTTTGTTTATATTTTTATCTAAATGATAGAAATGACCAATTTACACTTGAATATCAATCCTATCTTTTTTAATGAATTAATGTTTATTTTTAAGCCAAATGCTGTTTGTTAAACACAAAAATAATTTACATCATAAATCCATTAACATCATCCAAAAATCAAAATGCAAAATAAATAAAATACTTCAAAAATCAAAATACCCCAATTTCTTTGATGAACGTAATACCCAAATCAATTCGTTATCTTATTGACAACCAAGTGAACTATTATGATCCAAATTATGGTTGTTGAATAAATAAAAGTTATAGAAAATTCCAATTAAGCTACCCAATAGAAATAAGTTGATAAATAAGCAACAATCCCAAACACTTTTATTATATATTAACATAGATAGATAGAGGGATACAAATCTCCAAATTCGAAGAAATCACCAAAACACCGTAGGTTAGAAATAAATATTATTTCTCATAAATAAAACACAAATGAACATTTTACCCCCCTCCCACTAGAAAACAGATTAGTTACCATGTCACCGCCTTTACCGCGCCGTCTCCTTTACCGACGTAGCCGCCCTTACCTCTACCACCGCCGTCGCTGCGACGGTGGTAACGGTGGTAAAGACGGCGACGGCGGTACAGGAGGCAACGGCGGTAACGGCGGTGACAGAGGCAGAGATCGAGGAGGTGGAGGCGCTGGTGACGGTGGAGGCGGTAGTAGCGGTCTAACTATTTCATTCGTATCATACAATGATATACATTAACACTAAAAAATCACAAAAGGAAGTTGTAATTAAGAGAAAAGGGGGAAAACCAACAAAACCAAAATGATAATTAAGTTTCATCAAAAGAATGAGTTTGTAAATCAAAAAGGTTGAAAGAAGAATTGAATGCGGAAATCAAAAGGAAAGATTCAAATCACCCTGTTCTCGAGTTTAAAAATGATGGAAAAGAAAGGAAAGGGAAGGGAAGGAAAAGAAAGGGAAGGAAAGTAGAGGGAAATCATTTTAATTAGATGCGTTCTTGAGTTGGAAGGAAAGGGAAGGAAAGGGAAGGAAAACTATGTTCTTAAGTTGGAAGGAAAGGAAAGGAAAATGTCATTTTTACCATTTTGCCCATCATTTATTATTATATAGAAAAACAAAAGAAAACTTATTAATTAATAAATCTTTTTTAGTTAATTTATTTTATTTAGCACAATTATTTATCCATTATAATATTTTCATGACTTACATAACGTATCTAAAATGATACAAACCGAAAAAAATTAAAACAATCAACATAATAAATGTTTTAATAAGCAACAAAGTCCCAAAACAACTAATTTCATGAACAAAATAATAAACGCGCCATGATCCACAAAACAAAGTTCCAAAAAAAAAACCTACATATTACGATAGTCAATTATGTGTTTAATCAAAAGTTCAAAATCAATCAAAACTTCAAAACTCATTCACGTGCTCCCATCAGTTTACGTAACATATTCATCCGCATGTAAGGAGGACAACCAAACACGGCTCTTGCTTCTTCAGAATGTTTCACCAAAAAAAAGATATGCATCCGAGATTTCATCCTCTGACATGTCGTTGCCTATAAGCACCAATTCTTTATAGATTTCCTCCTCCGAGTAAACACGTGGACGAGAGCCTTCTATCACCTTACATAAGTCCTACAAAATATAAGTAGCCAACAAAAAGTTTTAGTCGATGAGAATCAAATGAAGATAAATAAATAAATCCAAAAAAATATAATACATATTAACCGAATACCTTTGTACTTCTATCAATAGCATCAGCAACATTGTTAATGGAACCCAACATATTTGACATGTTAATTTCATTAATCCAACATTAAAAAAAAAAACTAATTAGACATGTTAATTTCATTGTTTGGATACAATAAATATTGACTCCACATTTCATTTGCTATGGACTCTCTTATTTGTTCCCCTCTATTATCCATGGCTCTTGGAACATGATGATCTTCATCTTGTGTGGCATTTAACGTCTCTCGTATCACTTCTTCCTCAAGCTCTCGATCACGATCTACCTCAAGTAAAAAGTTATGAAGAATACAACAAGCCAGAAATATTTTTGATTGTGTTTCACATGAGTAAAATGGCTCTGTTGTGCTTCGAATTATGGGAAATCTTCTCTTCAAAACACCAAATGCCCGTTCAATCGAGTTTCGTAGTGATGCATGTCGAAGGTTAAACAACTCTTTTGGATTCTGAGGTGCACGATTTGAGTACTCTTTTAGATGATACCTAACACCTCTATAAGGTGTTAAAAACGTATTTTTAAGTGGTAGACCTCCATCAACTAAATAGAATTTACCTACATGTATTGTAATATCAGTATCATAACAAAAAGATAATGTTAATATAACCAACTTTGGTAAATATATTACCTTCTGGGGTATATAGTTTATCTTCTCTAATAAGTGCATCCTTTAATATTCTTGAATCAGATGCTGTGCCTTCCCAACCACTCAAAACATATGTGAACTTCAAATCAAATGTACAAGCAGCTAATACATTGATCGTTGGATATCCCTTGCGACCACGATATCTAGGAGCATCTTTATTGGAAACTTTCACGCGAACATGCGTTCCGTCAATTGCCCCTATGCAATCCTTAAAGAATGGATAAAACCTTCTTTTTTCTAAAATTTCCTTTTGAACAGTATCACCAGTGGGTTGAATAATATACTGTTCTTCTAACGATATAATTGCATCTAGGACTCTGTGGAAATGTCTACTTGTTGCTGATCCGGATCGACGATAGAAAAAAGAAACAAAACGATTTCTAAAATCGTTTCCAACTATATGCAAAAATCTAGCAACTTGTTCCTCAATGCTCATACGCTGAGTTGATCGAATACCACCATCACTCTCTAATTTTTGACATAATATCTTAAATGCATTCTCACTCATACGAATTAGTTGTCTACATTTTCCACCCATTAATAGTTCATGCAACATCTCTTCACGTACTTGTCGTCTATGTAACATATCCTCTCGGCTAAGTGCATTATTACGGTTTCCATTATGAAGCCTACGACGTGCAATAAGAACTACCGCTACACAAACCAAATGAATGGCGGCTAAATGTTGTCTTCTCACCATAAGATATAGGTTATCATCCATTGCAAGTCTAGTCATGTATCAAAACAAAGGCAATTATAATTATATGTTATAACTATAAACATATAAGCCAACAAGTATTTAACTAGTAACAAATAAAGCATGAGATAAGGCATGCTAAGAAAGTCTGTTTGTCTGATACCTAATTCCTACTGTTTTAACTTTTAAGCACAAGTGTTTCAAGTTCCAATGCTATTGAATTATCAATAAATAAATATGTCTTTTGTTTCTTTTTTGTATTTTTCAAAATACATGATCAACAACTTTTAATGGGGTTTGATGAGGAGTATAGGTTGTTATCCTACACCCACTTCCATTTCTTTCTGGAGATTTTCTTTTCTTTAGTCTTCACCCATTTCTTTTCAATGGATTCCCTGCCAAAGGCTTTGAAAGGCAGTAAAGCTCCAAACTTTCCTTTCAATGGAGTTGCATATGCTTTTTTTGTACTTACCCATTTAAACAAGACCAAAAAAACCCAAGAGTCAACCTATTAAAGAAAAGCATTTGTACTTTCCCTTTTAATTAATCTCTTCTTTTCTCACCTCATTCTCTTTCTTTTTTCTGTTTTTTCCTGGATGTTTTTTTATAATTTGAAAGCTGAAAATAGGTCAAATTAGTAAGCATCATTTTGCCATGGCTTCCCTATTAATGTAGACAAAATATTTGTTAAACAGATACTACATAAAGAATTCACCTTATTTATTGTTAAAAACAAAGAGCATATAATTAGATGTAGCCATAAAAGCTAGGAGCATTTAACATCAACTAAGACCATGGAATTGGATCATGTATACCTAAAATATAACCAGTGGCTTATTAATACAGAGTGGCTTAACAATACAGTGACTTATTCATTATAAGTAAATGATGAATTGAATGACCGAAGCAATAAATTGATTTCATATAAGAAATCGATCAGTAAGGCTTATTCATCAAAAGTAAATGATGAATTGAATGACAAAAACAATAAATTAATTTCATGGAAGATATCGATAGGCTTATTCACAAAGTAATTAATGAATTGAATGCCAAAAGCAATAAATTGATTTCATGGTAAAATCGATGAATAAATTGATTACAGGAAGAAATCAATCAACAACATTAAATTAAGAAAAGTAATACCTAGTGATCAACAACAATAAATTGAGCAGGTCGATTGGAGAAGACAGCAGCAAGAAACTATGGAGGCCAGTTGGAGGAGAGAAGATGATAGTAATTTTGAAAGATTAACGTTGGAGTCTTGTTGGAGAAGAAAAATTGTAGGGGTAAGCTTGTAAATTTTGTTGTTATCCCTCCTTATCAGCCCAATTTTGGGCGGACTATTTTTAGGATAAATAGGGTGAAACTTATCCCTCCAAACCCCTCCAAGTCCTTCCCTTTCCTTCCCTTAAAAAACTCGAGAACACAATTTTCCCCCCCTTTCCTTAGTAATCCTTCCCTTTCCCTCCTTAAAAAAACTCGAGAACAGGGCGGAGAGAGAGAGAGAGAGAGAGATCAGAGAGAGAGAAAGAAAGGAAGGGTTGGAGAGAAAATACAAACAAGCAAGCTTACTTATATAACAAAAAAGTGGGACCAAAAAACTCAAATTTAAACAAAACAAAACTTATTGTATCATTTTATTTTCACATTTCAATATTGTTAGTCACTCATATTTAATGAAACAACAAATACTCTTTGAATTTAGAGTGAATTACGGATTTGGTCCCTGTGGTTTGGTGGTTTTTACGGATTTGGTCCTCATTTATTACGAATATGGACTCGAGGTATGTCATTTTATAACAGATAGGTCCCTCTGACTAACTACCATCTAACCCCTCTGTTAACTTTGAGGGTACTTTCGACTTTTTCCATCTTTTGTCTTATGTGAGGGACCAATATCGTAAAAACCATACAAACCACAGGACCAAATCCATAATTATTTTAGTAAATTTTTTTTTTTTTACTTTTTATTCTTAAATTAGTTAATTATTATACTTTAGATTTAATTTTATATTTAAATATATTTTCTTTCATAAAAAAAACATTACTATAAATATTTATGATAATATTTATTTATTTTATTCTAATTTATTAATATAACTAACTATTATATTTATATATATATATATATATTATACTTTTAAGTTGAATTTTTACATATAATACAATTTTTTTCAAAAAAATATGTATTACATGTATACACATATTAATTATTATAATTTAATATATATATATATATTAATTACTATATTATATATATAGAGGGAGGTTCATACAAGAACAACCCATTTTAAAGGAACAAATGAACCAAATCTGAGCCACACATTATTTGGGACCCACCCATTAATTAAATCATATGTGTGATCCAAAATGGTTCCTTTGTTCTGCAAATTTACTTTGTTCTTGTTTGAACCTTTCTCTCTCTCTCTCTCTATATATATATATATATTATTTATTATACTTTAAGTTGATTATATATATATATATATATAGTAAGATTCTATAGAAAATAAAATATATGATCCATTAAAAGGTAAATTGATCTAACACATATGATTAAATCGATATTTACAGTAACGTATATAAAAATTGAGTGAAATAAACTACACCAAAAAACCAATCATATTTTTTCTCACCAATTTAAGATGCATATTGATATATTTTTCTCATGCCTTTTTTTTCGTGGACTTTTGGGTTTTTGATATATTTTTCTCATCCTTTTTTTTCGTGGACTTTTGGGTTTTTCTCATCTTTTTTTTTCGTGGTTTTATATGTTTTGTGTTGAGAGATAAAGAGTGAGAGTTGAGTTCACCGGGAAGCGCTAAAATAACTCTTGTTGTTTACCTTTCAATGAGAAATAAATAAAAACCCAAAAAATCACACAAAAAAAGAGAAAAATATATCTATTAAATAACATGTATATTAAAATATAATAATTAGTTATAGAGTAAATTACGGATTTGGTCCCTGTGGTTTGACGAAAATAACGGATTTGGTCCCTAGAGTTTAAAAAATACAAATTTGGTCCTGTAGTATGCGATTTCGTCCGGTTTTGGTCCCTCCGACTAACGGCTGTTAAATGAAGCCGTTAGTTCAGGGGTAATTTCGTCTTTTTCCATTTTAAGAAACCACAGGGACCAAATTTGGACAAATTTCTTTTTTTGTCTTTTTCTCTCTCATCACTTCTTCTTCCCCACAAAACACACATACACACACCACCCTTTTTATCCACCACCACCCACCACCCTTTTTATCCTCCACCACCACCACCCATTTTATCCACCATTACCCACCACCATTTTTATCCTCCACCACCACCACCACCCATTTTACCCACCACCACCCACTACCCTTTTTATCTTCCACCACCCATTTTATCCACCACCACCCACCACCCTTTTTATCCACCACCACCCACTACCCTTTTTATCCTCCACCACCACCACCCATTTTACCCACCACCACCCACCACCCATTTTACTCACCACCACCCACCACCACCACCACCACACACCACCACCAACACCACCCCACCCATTTTACCACCATACACACACAGATATATATATATATATATATATATATAACCCACAATATCACCACCACCCATTTTAACCACCACCATCAACACCATCAACACCATCCTCTTATATATATATATATAAAACCCACAATACCGTTGTGACCACACACACACACACATATATATATACATATACATACATACATATAAACCCTAAAAAACAACTAATTTATTAACTGGAACCCTAGAAACCCTCAAATCCCTTGCCCCAAATCCAAATCTATATCCACCCCAAATCTCTATCTGCAAAATCGAACTCAGTTTCACCAATTTCATGTACCTCACATCGAATTTCTTCACACTCAAACCCTACCAAATCCCCTAATTTCCTCTCCCGACGAGTGGTGGTGGGTGGTGTGGTGGTGATGGTGATGGTGGGTGGTAGGTAAAATTGGTGGTGGTGGTGGCGGCGGTGGATAAGTAAAATGGATGCTGGTGGTGGTAGGCAGTGGTAAAATGGGTGGTGGCGGTGATTGTGGGTTATATATATATATGTGTGTGTGTGTGTGTGTGTGTGTGTGTGTGTGTGTTTGTGTGTGGTGGTGGGTGGGTGGTAGTGACGGTGGATGGTGGTGATGGGAAAAATGGGTGGTGGTGGGTGGTGATGGTGGGTTATATATATATGTGTGTGTGTGTGTGTGTGTGTGTGTGTGTGTGTTTTGTGGGGAAGAAGAAGTGATGAGAGAGAAAAAGACAAAAAAAGAAATGTGTCCAAATTTGGTCCATGTGGTTTGTTAAAATGGAAAAAGACGAAATTACCCCTGAACTAACGGCTTCATTTAACAGCCGTTAGTCGGAGGGACCAAAACCGGACGAAATCGCATACTACAGGACCAAATTTGTATTTTTTAAACTCTAGGGACCAAATCCGTTATTTTCGTCAAACCACAGGGACCAAAAGTGAAGTTTACTCTTAGTTATATTAATAAATTAAAAAAATAAGTTAATATACTTGTAGTAATATTTTATTTGATAGAAATATGTTTAAATATAAAATTAAACTTAAAGTATAATACTTAATGTATATTAAAGTATAATAATTAATTAATTTAAGAATAAAAAATAAAAATTTTATTTTCAAAAAATAATTACGGATTTGGTCCCTGTGGTTTGTATGGTTTTTATGATATTGGTCCCTCACATAAAAGATGGAAAAGGACGAAAGTACCCTCAAAGTTAACAGAGGGGTTAGAGGGTAGTTAGTCAGAGGGACCTATCTGTTACAAAATGACATACCTCAAGTCCATATCTGTAATAAATGAAGTTTAGGGACCAAATCCGTAAAAACCACCAAACCACAGGGACCAAATCCGTAATTCACTCTTGAATTTATTATTGGGTTAAATATAACAAAAAGTATCCAAGTTATCACGTTTTGCTGTTGTATGTACTAAATTTGAAAACTTATCATTTAATGTATCAAAATGTCAAAACCTACCAAATAATATACTTCTTTACCTGTTCATCCTATAACTGGTAAAAGAGTACATACAATAACAAAATGTGACAACTTGGATATATTTATAGGAAAAGAAATTATTAACTTAAGGGTAAATTGTGGATTTGGTATGAAGATGATGATTATGAACATGATGAACAATCTTCATCTTAAAAAAAAACCCAAATTGGAGAAAAGGATGAAATCGAACCTAAAAACCTTTATCGTAGAAACCTTAAATCGCGTCACGTGGCGATATTCATTCTGAATATAATGCATTATTCATAGTGAATAAAACTTTTATTCTCTCTGAATAATGCATGATATTCAGAATGAATATTGCCACGTGACGCGATTTTAATGGTCTTCACGTTCACAATGAAAAAAGAGTTTTCATTTGAACTTTTCTCTCTCTCTCTCTCTCTCTATATATATATATATATAGGGGTGGCTTCAAATACAAACCAGTTTTTGGTTGTGAACGTGAGGACAACCGAGAGCGCGCCACGTGTCACTCTGAATTTTCGCGACTTAGTGTTATTCATACTGAATAACGCTTTATTCAGACTGAATAAAGCGTTATTCAGTATGAATCACTAAGTCGCGAAAATTCAGTGACACGCGCGACTTGTAACCAAAAAGCCCATGACTTAGTGTTATTCAGTCTGAATAACACTATTATTCAGACTGAATAACACTAAGTCACGGGAAAAGTCGCGTGTATCAGAAATTTTGTTGCCACGTGTCGCGCTCTGGGTTGTCCTCACGTTCACAACCAAAACGTGGTTTGTATTTGAACTTTCACCTATATATATATAGGGGTGGGTTCAAATGTGAACCACTTTTTGGATATGAACGTGAGGACAACCGAGAGCGCGACACGTGGCGGATGACTAGGCGCCACGTCACGGCGGATGACTAGGCGCGATTCATGGGAGGGCATTGAATTAAGGGCGGGACCACACTCAAAGCCGCCACGTGTCGCGCTCTCGGCTGTCCTCACGTTCACAACCAAAAAGTGGTTTACATTTGAACTTTCCTCTCTCTCTCTCTCTCTCTCTATATATATATATATATATATAGAGAAAGAGAGAGCGGTTAATGTGCGAAACATAACTTTTTAAGAAAACGCGAGGATGATTCTCAACCACTCATCCGGTCAACAAATGCGGCTTTGACCGGGTCACCCTCCTTTAATCATCTCCACCCTCCATGAATCGCATCAATCCTTCATGATCGCGTCCACCGTAACCGAAAATATGTGGCTGAGAATCGTCTTTGCCTTTTCTTTAATCGACACCGGTTTCATAAATTGACGTGTTATATATATATATAGGGGTGGGTTCAAATGTGAACCACTTTTTGGTTGTGAACGTGAGGACAACTGAGAGCGCGACACGTGGTGGATGACTAGGTGCCACGTCAGATCCACGGCGGATGACTAGGCGCGATTCATGGGTGGGCATTGAATTAAAGAGGGAGACCACACTCAAAGTCGCCACGTGTCGCACTCTCGGTTGTCCGTACGTTCACAACCAAAAAGTGGTTCATATTTGAACTTTCCTCTCTCTCTCTCTCTCTCTATATATATATATATATATTGTTAGGAATTATGTGCAGAGTTGACAAACCAAGTGATTATACATCCAATGTTACAAGACACTTGAGGGTCACACCTGTGAGGACCTATAAGTCGAACAAGTTAGATGAAACCCAGAAATGGAGAGTTAGGATTTATAATAGTGTATTATAAATCAATTGGGTAATTACAGTCAGAATTACCAAAGTTGGAGGGTTATTAATTAATTAGGATATTATATATTTATTAGATAAATAAATATATAATAGTTAATTAATAAGTTTTTATATATATTAGATAAATATATATAATTATAATTATCGTATGCAAATTCTTTTCCAGTTATTTAAAAAGGAAAAAGGATTAGAGATAATTATAAAAGGAAACTGAATCTCATACAAACTGTATTTTTCCTCCATATAAATAAGGCTTATGGGTTAAGGAAAAAGCTAAGCTTTTCAGCTAAGAAAATCAGTTTCAGTTTCCCTCCTCCTCCTCTCTCTCTCTCCAACCGGCGCCGACTTCCCCCCCCCCAGTCGGATTCCAAGTTTTTATTGTTCGGGTTTCATATAGTTCAACTAGAAGAACGTTCGTTGGTCGATCACCGGTGGACTATTCTCGAGCAATCCAGGTAAATTGATCTAATCCAAATCATTAGGATTAAAACTAGAAACGATTAAAAGATCAATTGGCTTTAAGGGTTTTTTAGCTTTTATCGCTTCCGCATGATTAGATCGGAAACAGCGTGTTTCTGATCGCGTAGGTTTTATCAGTTTGATTAACCTATAAGATTTATCAAACCAGTGAGGTTCGTTAGATCTGAGTTAATCCTCGAGTCAGTTTGATCCGAGGATACCCACAAAAACCCAACAGTGGTATCAGAGCCATTGTTAAAATCGTTTTAGTTTTTTATCAGTTTATCTGTTTATGTGTGATCCGTTAAAAGTATGTTTCTTGCATAAAAATCTGTTTTTATTGTTTCGCATAAATCTCGATTGTTATTCGTACGAAAAACCCGGAAAAACCATCACCAGATTGGTGATGGCTGCGGTTGTGACACCACCACCGCACCACCAGCGTGGTGGTTGCGGCTGGTTGCCGTGATCGATCGTTGGACCGCACCACAGTCTGTGGTAGCGGCCCCCGGCTGCCATACAAGAGCCCACGCCACCAGATGGGTGGCGGTGACCGGCGGGTTCAGGCAAGTACGACGGCGCAGTGGCGTCGTATGATGTGAGCGATGATGAGCGGTGTTTTTCAAATCGGTGGCCGAAACCCTCCTCGCAAAGCACAAACGCACCACCAGCACCGGTGGTAACGGTGCCGTGTGTTCACAATCGCCACAACCACAAACCACCAGACACGATCGCCGGCCAAACCGCATAAGCAGTGGCGGCGGACGCCCAGCCAGACCACCAGGGAGGTGGTGGCGGCGATCTCATGACTACCGAACCGCAACCACCAGAAACCGCCAACGCGGTGGTGGACGGCGGTATTCGGGATGGTGACGGTATTTCGCGAACCGCCGCACCACAGACCGGTGGTGGCGGCAGCAGTAGTCGATTGGGGATTGTGATTGTTTCATCACCGAAGAACGGTGGCTGTTGTTCGATCAATCGCCGGCCGCACCGCGCATAGCTGTTGATCCAGCTCTCCTAAGACCTGATGAAATGATAATGATCCTGAATCTTTACTTAGTGAATAGGTTTTTACTTCTGTTATAGCTTGAGGAATTATCACTGAGTCTGTTCAGTGTTATTCCATGTTACTTATGCTGTAACTTAACTTTATAGATTTCAGGATCAGGATCAGGAGACTAACGAGCCTGTTCTGCAGTCTACTGATCCTGTCCACTGAAGTGAAGACCTCCTCCTGAAGACATTAAGATCATACACAAAGAACCATCAGCGACGTCGAAGAAATAGCTGATGACAGGAACAGCATGCTCGTGATCTGAAGACGGAACTCAGTGATAGCAGTCTGTTCACTATCGTATGACATCCTGAAGATTCATCAGGATACACGTGACCCTGAACTTCCTCAGTTTCAGGACTCTAGTCACTGATCAGTATCCTGATCCTGAAGGATTAGAACAATGTCTTAGTCTAATGCACAAAAGGATTATCCGCCTTTACTGACACAATAGTACATAAGGGCAGTTACTTTACTGTTCCCTCCGTACTTATCAGACCTCAAGGCAACTGTTTACAAACATCCTCTTTTGCACACCATGCAAAGAGTATTTGTTTATAGTAAATAGTACAACAGACCACTCACATTGTGACACGTCACAATAGTAGGTCTGCATGCATTTAATGCATGGAGTATAAATAGGACGTGAAGAGATGTTCTCCAAACTACTTCTTCATCTTAAAATACTCAAGTCCTTTCTCTCTTATTCCCTCTATCTTCTTTCTTTATTCTCTTCTCACTAAGTGCATAGTGAAGGAACTTAGATTGTTTAGTTTAGACTATTAGTCTTTTCTATTTCCGCAACAATCTGTAAATTCATATTGTTTATAAAACAAGAATTTAAAAGTGAGAAATTGTGTGATTATATTCAACCCCCCCCTTCTATAATCCCAAACACTATCCTTGCTTGAGGGTCACCTACTTGGGACCAACAAGTGGTATCAGAGCAGATACAAGCTCTCATTTTCTTCTTAAGAAAAATCTTGTGATCCTCTCTCTTCTTATTCTATGGCTCTTCAAGCTAAGGATAACTACTTTGATACCGGCTCTGCTGGAAAGCCTCCTCGGTTTAACAAAGACAACTTCTCTCTTTGGAAAACCAGGATGGAACTTTTCCTCTCTGGTTCTGATCCCCAGATTCCTTACTTTCTGGAAAATGGACCACATGTGCCTACACAAACCGTCCACCCCATTCCTGCTGCTGGTGGCCAACCAGCTGTTCCTGAAAGACAGCTGGTGAAGCCCGTAACTGACTGGAATGATGAAGACAGACGCCTGGTCAACATTGACACCAAGGCTAGGTCTCTCATCGCCATGTCACTCCCTGACGATGTATTCCACTCTGTATGTCACCTTCGCTCTGCTAAGGAGATATGGGACACTCTCTGTGTTCAATATGAAGGTACTGCCGTACTCATGGAATCAAGAAAGATTTTCTTGGTTCGTCAGTACGAAAGCTTTATTCATCAGAAGGATGAAACTCTCTCCCAGCTACATCAGAGATTCAACTGTCTTCTGATTGATCTGAAGACCATCGGTACTACCTACTCTAACTCTGAGGTGGTTACCAAGTTCATGGAAGCTCTTCCTGAACATTGGGAAATTTACACCTCCTGCTTAACTATGTCAAAGGACATAAAGACACTCACCCTAAGTGAGCTGTACGGTATTCTTCTGAACCGTGAACAACAGAAGAAACTGAAAAAGAATCTCATAAGAGATTCTAAAGAATCCAAAAGCACATCTGTTGCATTGGTTTCTGATTCAGTTCCTCCTGTTGCTACTGCTTCTTCTTCAGTAACTATTACTGAATTAGAATCTTCTGACTCTGACATGTCAGAAGATCCTGAATTCAATGAATCTCTTGCTCTTTTAACCAGATCTTTCAAAAAGTTTGCCAAAAAGGGAAACTTCCTCAAAAAGAAACATCTTTCTATTACTGACAAGCCTAAGTCAGATCCTGTTGACAAGGCCACTGCTATCTGCTACAACTGTCAGGGCAAAGGACACTTTGCTAATGATTGCAGGTACAGAAAAAGTCAGTTTGCTCCCTCCTCTGCAAAATCTTCTTCTAAGAACCCCAAATACCAGCGCCTGAAAGAAAAGTACAAGAAGATGAAAACTCAGCGAAAAGGCAAAGGTTTAATCGCAGAAGACTGCGACTGGGATGATGTCTCCTCTGATGACTCATCTGATGAGGAAGACACTCAAGTGGCACTGATGGCCATTATTGAGGAACCTACCTTAGCTCTCATGGCTAAGATAGAAGAGGTTCCTGAAGAGATTCCTCCTCAGGATCCTGAAGCTTCTTCTTCCACCACTCCTGAAGCTTCCACCTCTGCGACTGATTCTTCCAGTCAGGTACCTATTCCTCTCATCCCTCTTGAAAGCTTAACTCAGTTGGACCTGGTCACTCTCGATCTTTACAAAGCCCTTAATGGTAAAACTTCTGCTGAAAAAATGAATATTGATCTTAGAGGACAACTCAAAGAATGTCAAGAAAAAATAAAACAGCTTACCATTTTGGAAGAAAATTATAAGGACCAGGTCACTGTAAACAAAACTCTATGTATTGAAAGAGAATTGGCTCTTGCTGCCAAAGAAAAAGCCCTTGCTCAATTAAATGCTGAAAAAGTCACCATCAAAGGATGGAGTGACGCCTCTGAAAAAGTTGATGAAATATTAGCTTCAGGGAGGTCTGACAAAAGCAAAAGAGGTCTTGGATTCTTTCGTGGATACAAGAAAGAAGAAACTAAGTCTGATAGTTCCATGCTCAAATTTGGAAAATTTGTTTCTTCTATTCCTCTTCCTAATGCCTCTGAAAACACTCCTTCTTCTTCTTCTAACACTCACCCTGAAGGTGCTCCTAAGAGCAAAAAGAATACAGTTAAGGATAAATCCAAAACTGAAACACCTTCAAAGACCAAGGGTCCTAAACCCAAGAACAAAGTTCTGGGTGGTGGTCCTTCAGTCTCTGGAACTAAGTCTCTTTCTCAGAGTCCTGCTCCCAGACTGAAGATTGACCTGAAGCAAAAGACTCAGGAGAAGAAACCAATTCCTCCAATGTCCAATGCTAAAGGCATACTTGGTGCTGGTCCTGCTCACCTAAAGTTCAAAAACTTTCTGGACCACACTAAACGCTTTCAATATCGCAAATGTTATCACTGTGGATTAAATGACCATATTGCGAGTAAGTGTCCTGATGCTACCAAAGCTGAAAAATCAGCTAAGGTAAAGAAGATTCCCAAGACTGAGAAATCAGTCAAAGGAAAGAAGGTTGTCAAGACTGTTCCTTCAGTCAAGACTCCAGCCTCCTGTACTGATACTTCAGTAAAGGCTGACACTGATTCAACCAGTCCTACTGATACTTCTGGATCCATAGTTCTATGGGTACCAAAGAAAACTTAAACTCTATATTTTACAGGATAAGGGCATCTGGTACTTGGACAGTGGATGCTCTCGACATATGACTGGTTCTAAATCTGTCCTCACTAACTACCGTGAAGAAAGAGGTCCTGCTGTGACCTTTGGCGGAAACGGTAGAGGCCAAACCCGAGGGTATGGCACTCTTACCAACGGAGTAACTACTTTCAAAAGAGTTGCTTATGTTGAAGGCCTGATGCATAATCTTCTGAGCATCAGTCAACTGTGTGATAAGAATCACAAAGTTTCTTTCTCAAAGAAAAAGTGCAAAGTCAAGAACAGGAGAAAGGAAGTTATTCTCACTGGTGTTAGACATGCAGATATCTACATCATCAACATGAATACTTCCACTGATAACTTCTGTTTCGTATCACGTGCTTCCACTGATATGAATTGGCTCTGGCACAAGCGTCTCTCTCATCTCAACTTCAAGACGCTGAATCAACTCTGCATCAACAACCTGGTTATTGGTCTTCCTGACTTTCGCTATACAAAGGAATCTCTTTGTTCAGCTTGTGAGAAAGGAAAACAGACCAGGGCTAGCTTCAAGTCCAAGCAGATTTCCTCCATCAGCTCTCCTCTACAACTTCTCCACATGGATCTCTTTGGACCCGTTAATGTCCAATCCATTGGTGGAAAGAAATATACTCTGGTAATCGTAGATGAATATTCCAGATATACTTGGGTTTTCTTCTTACGTGCCAAGAGTGATGCTCCTGAAGAAATCATCCTGTTCGTCAGGAAGATGGAAAGACTCAATAACCTTACTGTTCGATTAATAAGAAGTGACCATGGGACTGAGTTCAAAAACAGTACCCTGGAATCTTTCTTTGAACAGAAAGGTATCTCTCAAAACTTCTCCTCTGTGAGAACTCCTCAGCAAAATGGTGTTGCTGAAAGACGGAACAGGACGTTGATTGAAGCTGCGAGATCTATGCTGAGTGAAGCCAACCTTGCCACTCAGTTCTGGGCTGAAGCCGTAAATACTGCTTGCTATACTCAGAACAGATCTCTGATTGTCAAGCGTTTCAGAAGAACCGCTTACGAACTCTTTCGTAACAGGAAACCATCAATCGAACATCTCCATATCTTTGGTTGTGTCTGCTACATCCTGAACAACAAAGATAATCTTGGAAAGTTTGATTCCAAATCTGATGATGGAATTTTCCTCGGATACTCATCCATTTCTAAAACTTACCGTGTGTTCAACAAACGAAGACAAACCATTGAGGAAACGATTCATGTCAAGTTTGATGAATCGGGTCCTACCTTTCCTCACCCAAATGATAATACTGAAATCAATCAGTGGGCTGACTCTTTCTTTCAAGTCCTTGAACCTCCTATTGCTGATCCATCTCCTCAAGACCTTCCTGATGGTTTTGAAGATAATCCTATACCACCCACTGATATAACCACTCCACCTCTCATAAATGCCACCCCTATCTCTCAAATCACACCACCTGAACCTGATCAACCCACTAACAGTGAAGACTTCTCAAACCACTGTTAGTGAACCCTCTCCTACCAATCTTCTTCCTGATCCATCAACCAATGAAGCATCTACTTCAGGACAGGTGTATCAACCACCTGCTCTCCGATGGACCAAAGATCATCCCATTGATCAAGTTCTTGGAAACCCTTCTTCTGGTGTGAAAACCAGACGTCAGGCTGGTAACGTCTGTCTTTATGTAAATTTTATCTCTGAAAATGAACCTAAAGAAATAGATGATGCCTTGCGTGATCCTGCCTGGGTCTCAGCCATGCAGGAAGAGCTAGCAGAATTCATCAGAAACAATGTCTGGCTTCTCGTCCCTAGGCCTCGAAAACGTACAATCATTGGTTCCAAGTGGATTTTTCGAAATAAACTTGATGAGATTGGTACAATCATTCGAAACAAGGCTCGCCTTGTGGCTCAGGGATACAGGCAGGAAGAGGGCATTGATTACGATGAAACTTTTGCTCCTGTTGCTAGGCTCGAAGCAATTCGACTCTTCCTAGCTTTTGCAGCACATATGAACTTCAAGGTTTATCAGATGGACATTAAAAATGCCTTTCTGAATGGAAAACTTAATGAAGAAGTCTATGTGGCTCAGCCTCCTGGCTTTGTAGATCCTAAGTTCCCTGATCACGTCTACAAGTTAAACAAGGCTCTCTATGGGTTAAAACAGGCTCCTCGTGCCTGGTATGACACCCTCTCAACCTTTCTTCTCTCTAAAGGTTTTGTTCGTGGAAAGATTGATAGCACTTTATTTCTAAAGAAATATCCTAAGCATATCCTTCTTGTCCAGATATATGTCGATGACATTATCTTTGGATCCACCAATCCCAAACTCTGCGAAAAGTTTGAGTTGCTCATGAAATCTGAATATAAAATGTCTATGATGGGCGAACTAACATTCTTTTTAGGACTTCAGATCAAGCAATCTGAAAAGGGAATTTTCATCAATCAAGGTAAATACGTACATGAGATGCTGAAGAAATTTGATCTCACATCCTGTACACCGATGAAGACTCCAATGGCTCCTCCTCTGTCTCTTGACAAGGATTCCAAAGGGAAACCTGTTGATGTGACTCTCTATAGAGGAATGATTGGCTCACTGCTGTATCTTACAGCGAGTCGTCCTGATATCATGTATTCTACATGTCTCTGTGCTCGTTATCAGGCTGAACCCAAAGAATCCCATCTGACCGCTGTAAAGCGGATCTTCAGATACCTGAAGGGAACTCCTAACATGGGTCTTTGGTACTCCAAGGACTCAGGGTTCGATCTAACAGCTTATTCTGATAGTGACTTTGCAGGATGTAAGATCGACAGGAAAAGCACTACTGGTGGTTGTCACCTATTAGGTGGCAAGTTGGTGAGTTGGACTAGCAAGAAGCAGAACTCTGTGTCCACATCAACTGCTGAAGCTGAATATGTTGCAGCAGGAATATGTTGTGCTCAGGTCCTGTGGCTGAGAAATCAACTTCAGGACTATGACATACAACTCTCCAAAATTCCTATCTACCGTGACAACACTTCAGCAATAGCCATTGCTAACAATCCTGTCTTACACTCTAAGACAAAGCACATTGAAGTGAGATATCACTTCATCAGGGATCATGTGATGAATGGTGATATTGAACTCCATTTTGTCCCTACTGAATATCAGCTTGCTGACCTCTTTACCAAACCACTGGATGTGACGCGTTTTAATATGCTCCTCAGTGAACTTGGGATGTTAAATCCTGAAGAATAGAAGTTCTCAGGACAAACAGTTGTTAAAGTCCTTATGAAAATATTCTCTCAGGACCCCTTTTCTTAACAACTCCTGAATAACTATTCTTCAGAGGATGACTCTATTCAGTACTTACAAAATCTTTGTTCAATATCCGAATACTGATGATTCTCAGGTAAGTATTTCTTCTCCCTGCTACTGAAACCTTATCGCATTAAATGTGATAAGAGGATTTTCCCAAAACAGTACTTATCTGATAAGTACTCTGATTCCCATAAAACATATCTTTCACCAAAATGGAATCATCCCCTGAAAAGGTGGTTTTTAGTTTTTCAAATAAAACAAACTTTTCATCTGCACTGACACGTAATGGGACGTTTCCTGTTCCCCACTACGTGTGTCAGGCGCGTGAACGCGCGTAGAACTCCCTTTTTCATCATTGCGTTTGAATTTAGCCGCTCTTTTCTCTCTCATCCTTTTTCTCTCTCCTACCACGAGGTATAAAAACCTCATTCGTAATCCATTTTTCTCTTTACGCTTACAATTCTCTCTCAAAGAACTCAAGCAAGAAAAGCCATTACACTCTAAATCTGCATTCTCAAGAACACCAAGAACACACACTTACCTCTTCTTTAACAAGATCAACGTAAGTTTCCTTATGTTCTTTGTTCTTTCCACAATCTAAGTTGGCATTCTTCTCTAAAAACAACTTATTTTGATAAACGTTTTTCCAAAAACCCTAAGATCACTTCGTTTGATCTTAGTTTTCCCAAAATCTTCTAAGATTTTTGTTAAAACTGTTTAAAATGATTTTTCTTATTTCTTTTAAGAACAATCATAAACTTCTATTTTGCTATCTATTCATCAAAATAGAAGTCCTTTTTAATACCAAAACACATTCCTTTTGTGTATTTTGGCATCTAATCTATTCTAAGTATAAAGGATTTCACCATTTTTATGAACATATTTTGTGTTCATTGAAAAATGAAGAAAAATGCATATTTTGGACTCTTAATCATCCATATATGTTATTTTTATGTTTTTAACAGGATGGCTGCTACTACATCTACATCCCTGGACGCCCAGCTCTCATCTGAGGCCACACCTCTGCAAGCTACTGAGAGTTTGCCAATAATCATCCCACAACACGACGTCCAGTTCAAGCAGAACAACGTCATAGGACTGTTCGACATCCCAGCAGACAAAGATTACCTGCTGCCTGCCAAGGAATTCCTGCTGAACAGCCCTCTGAAGACGGCTTTCACCCTTGACCCCAAGCCGAACAAGCCAATGCTGCAACAACTCTGGTCAACAGCCACTGTTGCCAAGGAGAAGAATACAAAAGGTGTCCTGCGAGAGGTCATCAAATTCCAAATCAAGGAAAACATCATTTCCTTTGGTTTCGGAACCCTCAGGAACGTGCTCAACTTCCCAAAGAAGAAGCGCTTTCCTCCTGTCCCCTCCGCTGACGAGATCATCGAATTCCTGGACGCCATAGGCTACCGTTGGCCTGTGAACAAGGAAGGCGTCCTGCTACCAAAGACGGGTGCCACTGTCCATAAGTCAGGACTAAACGCTACGTTCTACTACATATGGAACACGTTTGGCCTGTGCTTATCGGGCAAGACGGGGAGCACGGAGCAGTTCCCTACGGTCATCCAGCACATGGTCTTCTCTGCAATAAAAAATCGCGAGTTTGACTATGCTCGCTCCATCTGGGACGACATGGTAAAGAAGGTCCGGAGCAAGAACCGGGTCGTCAACATAGCCTTCCCTAGGTTTTTCTCGGCCATCCTGGAGCTACATTTGGGGGACAACTACCCCAAGATTGGGAACTCCAACAACTACTCTCTTGGCCCCAGATTCCTGGACCAGGTTGCTCATCATCCTGACGACGTCCCTCTCTCCGACGTCCTGGTCGTTCCTGAACCACTTCAGGATCAGGATGCTGAACAATCCACCTCTCCAACCGCAGGTACGTTTTCTCTCATCTCTTCCAAACCACATTCTTCCACTTCTATGCATGCTATGTCAGTAGCTAACCCCATACTGACTTCCCCAGATGCAACCACAACTTCTGCGCTCCAGAAGCGCCCCCAACCATCTTCTGCCACTCCTCCACCTCCTCCAAAACGCGCCAAGTCTAAGGCGCAAAAGAAAAAGAAACAGGCGGCTGGTAAGAAATATTACATTACCCTGCCCCAGTACTTTAATAAACCATCTCCTTTATCTAAAAATTCTTCCACTGCAGATACTCCAATCTCTGCTCCTGTTACACAAGAACCTGAGGTGGTTCAACTCGAACCCTCAGAGAATGAGGGGGGTAATCATTCTGATACCCTCCTAGCCTCAGGTAATATTTCTAAGCAAACTGTTACCTTTTCTTCTTCTATGAAAGCTAATGAGTCTTCTAGTACTCACTTAGCTACTCTGTCTACAGGTTCTTTAGGAGCAGGTTCTGAAGGGCATCAGGATGACCCCTTCAACGATTTCATTCTCACGGATGCCGAGCATCAGCTGAACACAGCTGAGCTTCGCAGGCAGTCCGCTGAACGGAACCTGCATGAGGCCCGCACAGCCCTCCAGCAGAAGGAGGAAGAGCATTCAGCACGTCTCCAAACTTTACAACAGGAGCTTGCTGCTGCCAAAGCTGCTGCAGCCGCTGCTGAAGCCGCCGCCGCCAGTGCCACTGCCGCCGCCGTCGCCGCGACTCCGCCACCCACGGCCGTCACCCTCTCCATTCCTTGTCTGGATAACATCCACGACAAGGTTTCACAAGTTGCCTCCTCTTCCACCAACCTTCAGGCATCTATTGATGACCTGAAGGCAACGGCTCTCCCTGCGCTCTCCACAGAAATCAACAACAGCACCAACTCTCTCACCACCTTCCAATCAACGGTGGTTCAGAGGTTGGATGCTTAGGAAGCTGCCATCCGCGCCATCCAGGAGCAGGTGACAGGGCTCTCCTCTGCTGTCAACGCCCTCACCTCTGCTCCTGCACCGCCTCCATCTTTCACCACGGCGGACAGGGAGGTGTTGCAGTCCCTGATCTCATCATCCTTCATCCAGCGCAAAGTCCTCAGTGACATGGCTTCTCTCCTCCAAAGGAGTGTATCAACAACTGCCTTAGTGCAGGCACCTGTTGAGGGGGAGAGACAGCCCCGAGACCATTCCGCCTATTCCCCCTCCACGAACTGGAGAACCACTGAAGACGGGGGAATAATGAAGACGACGATGATGATGATGAAGATGATGATGATGATATAGACGATGACATCTTCGTCGAAAAGGTTCCTGCATCAGCGCCCATTCCAGGGCTCTCACAACCTCAGGGGGAGAACCCTGATGCCTCTGGTATGTCTCTACTACCATCCTCTCCCTCTTCCTCTGATAACCAACCTATCTCTACTCTTCTTAAAACCAAACCTACCCCTGAAACCATCACCTTAGACACCTCACCTGAAGACTCCCCTCCTAATAACCTTCAAATGGTTATCTACCAACCTCCTAAACTACCTTCTCCTGAACCAACTCCTGAAATCACCTCTCACACTGAACCTGAACCTAATACCCAAGCCTATCCATAAGATGTCAACTATGGTTCTGTCACTGGTGACATTATTCGCCTAATGGAGAATAGTCCCAATGAACAGACCAGAGCTGAATTAGCTACTATGACCTTCAGGATCACACCCCTCAACCAAGAAACCATTTCTACCCGTCCTGCAACCCGTTTCAACCAAGAAGCCTCTTCATCCAGAACCCCTGAAATCCGAGCCACCCCTGAAACAATATGCCTTTCATCAGATGATGAATTCATCTCTGATGACTTCTCTACCCCTGCTTCTTCACCCAGATCGCCTCCCTCAAATTCTCCTAGATCTGAAGGTGAAAATTACCCTGACAATTCCTTTGCCATTGACAGGGATGGGCGCTTAGACGCCGTGATAGAGCGACTCGAGAGTACAAGAGTAAAAATCCCTCTTCGTACCTCTTGTGACTCCGAGTTCGCCTATCTCTCGCAGGAGGAGTACAACGAAGCTGTACAGGCTCAACTAGAGCACAATAAAAAGCAGAAGGAAGCTTTCCTCTCTGCTCAAGCCGCTCGAAGGCTTGCATCGGATTTTGTAGATGAAGATGCAGAAATAAGTGCAGATCCTATCCTTGCACAGAAGGCTGTTCTGAAGGTCTTCAACAAAAATGCAGAGATACAGACTGGAGAAGTAAACGCTGAGCTTGACTGGTGCAGAGATCGGTTACACCTCCGAAAGCATGGTGCTGCCATCTCAGGAATCCATCTTCGCCGATCTAGAGGCAAGAAAGGTAATCCTGGTAAAACCTGGATCACAGTCAAACGCTCTGGAGTAAAGGACGTAGATCTAACTTGTCAGAGTGGAACGAAATCAGATCCCTACTTCCCAAAGCCAACAAGAACTATCGGGCTGAAGTAGAAGAAGTCATTGAAGGACTTATTGCTCGCATCAGAAGGACAACTGAAATACCTGATGACCTGCTCCATTACTCCTCAGTCCTATCTCAGCAACCTGTTCGAAGATCTGCAGGCACCTCTACAAGAAGACCTACTCCCTGTCTTCCCAGAATGGTTGTTAAACCTCTGGACCTCTCGATGCTTGATCTTTCATTCCCTCCTGGAATCTCTCTATCTGAAGGACAAGTAATCAGAGAACCTGTTCATGGCATTTGTGTTAGCGATAACTCAAAAATGCTACGCTTTCAGCGCTTCAGTGAGCTACACATAGCGCCCTATGAACATCTTTTGACAGTTCTCTTCACTGCACAACAAGATAAGAAAAATCCAGACAACAAAGAGATTATTCGCACTGTCAGAGCTATACTTGATCACAGACTTGCCTTCAGCGACACTCATGTTCCTGTTTGCGTCAAGACTGAATACATTAGCGAAGAATCTGATAGTTAGATATGTTGTAATTTTTTCTTTCAGTACTCTTGTTATGTACTCTTGTATTTTCCTTACTCTTGTAAAACTTAAATGAGATTAATGAGAATGCAATTCAGTGCATTGTACTTCATTCCATCATAGTACTGAAAAAGATCCCTCAAAACAGTAAATGGGACATGTACCTTTATGAGTTCTATTTCCTACTGTTTAGTTCTAGACTTAGATTTATTTCTAACTTTTCTAGATTAAGACAATTACTCTGTTGTCTTATCATTATCATTTAGGGGGAGATTGTTGATCCAGCTCTCCTAAGACCTGATGAAATGATAATGATCCTGAATCTTTACTTAGTGAATAGGTTTTTACTTCTGTTATAGCTTGAGGAATTATCACTGAGTCTGTTCAGTGTTATTCCATGTTACTTATGCTGTAACTTAACTTTATAGATTTCAGGATCAGGATCAGGAGACTAACGAGCCTGTTCTGCAGTCTACTGATCCTGTCCACTGAAGTGAAGACCTCCTCCTGAAGACATTAAGATCATACACAAAGAACCATCAGCGACGTCGAAGAAATAGCTGATGACAGGAACAGCATGCTCGTGATCTGAAGACGGAACTCAGTGATAGCAGTCTGTTCACTATCGTATGACATCCTGAAGATTCATCAGGATACACGTGACCCTGAACTTCCTCAGTTTCAGGACTCTAGTCACTGATCAGTATCCTGATCCTGAAGGATTAGAACAATGTCTTAGTCTAATGCACAAAAGGATTATCCGCCTTTACTGACACAATAGTACATAAGGGCAGTTACTTTACTGTTCCCTCCGTACTTATCAGACCTCAAGGCAACTGTTTACAAACATCCTCTTTTGCACACCATGCAAAGAGTATTTGTTTATAGTAAATAGTACAACAGACCACTCACATTGTGACACGTCACAATAGTAGGTCTGCATGCATTTAATGCATGGAGTATAAATAGGACGTGAAGAGATGTTCTCCAAACTACTTCTTCATCTTAAAATACTCAAGTCCTTTCTCTCTTATTCCCTCTATCTTCTTTCTTTATTCTCTTCTCACTAAGTGCATAGTGAAGGAACTTAGATTGTTTAGTTTAGACTATTAGTCTTTTCTATTTCCGCAACAATCTGTAAATTCATATTGTTTATAAAACAAGAATTTAAAAGTGAGAAATTGTGTGATTATATTCAACCCCCCCCCCTTCTATAATCCCAAACACTATCCTTGCTTGAAGGTCACCTACTTGGGACCAACAATAGCGGTGGCGGCGGCTGCTGCTGTTCAATCGAATGCCGGCCGCACCGCGCATAGCGGTGGCGGCGGCTGTTTCTCGTTTGATCATCGGCCGCACCGCGCATAGCGGTGGCGGCGTCCGGATGCCGTATCTAGACCAACCACACCACAGATAAGTGGTGGAGGCGTTGGCCGAACGGGGGTGATGGCGGCGTCGATTGGTGGCGGTAGTAGCATCGCTATCGTTACCAATCAATGATAATGATTACACAGTGGCCGTTCAACGAACGAACCACCAGCGTGGTGGTAGACGTTAGTTCTTGATCATGGGTCAAACCTAAGTTTTTCCCCGTTTGGGCCAAACTCCCTTATCAGGCCCAAAAACCCAGTTCTTTGGACCAAATTACGGCCCAAAGAAACTCGTTTGGTTTTAAAGATATCTTATCCAAAATAAGTTTATTTGAGAATGAAATTTTATTTCTGGTTTTTCCCAATTTAATAAATTTTTATAAAATCAGATTTTAAATAAATTTTGACCTATGAGCCTAATATCGTGTTTTTACTAATTTAATTAAAACACTAACGGCCAGTATTATAAAATTGGATCAATAAAACCCGTTTGATATAATTTTTGGGTAAATGGATTGTTTTTAGATAAAATGGTTTTAGTTTTGTAAAATAAAATTTATTGTCTATAAACCTAAGTTTTTACGTAAAAACCATTTTTCAGTCTAAAGGTTTTTGATTCATAAAAACAGTTTGTTTTTCGAATCAGTTTAAAACCAAATTTTGCAATAATTGAGACAAGATAATTTTAACGGATCCAGGTTTATTTATCGTAATTATAATATTGCTTTTGTTATATTGTATATATAATTGCGTGATTGCTTGAGTTCCTTATATACATCTCAGTTTGAGTTTGTATCTATTATAGTATTTGCCAAACTAGACCCTTGACATATTCACGGGGAGGCCTGCGTGCCATTTACAACCCCTTATGTAATAATGACCTTAGGATAGATATTTGTTTTATTCTTTCGGGATGACGAGGCCAGTGGGAGCTGCTAAAATTCCTCAACTTACCGGAATACTAACAAAACATGGCGAGGCCAGTGGGAGCTACGCGAGTTTTGAAGCTTTTAGTAAAATAGGTCATTATTGGTCCCTAGGAAACGTTGGCAAAAACTATAATTAGGTACTATGTGATTAATTATTGTTTAATTGCATGGTTGATTGATTATTTGTGATATCTTGTATGTTAGTAGTTTTAAATAAAATTGTTATTTTAAAACTAGGTTGTATCACAAAAGGTATATAGGTTTTATTATTATCAGTTTCTTCAAAACGATAGTTTTTGTTTTTAAAACCTATAGATGATTGCTTTATATAAAAGGCAACTTTGACAAAACAGTTAGTTTTAAATCAAATAAGTGTGCTATTAAAACAGTTAGTTTTAATTAGCAAGTAATTTTAGAACAGTTGGTTTTAAAATTACATGTATGTTTGAAACAGTTAGTTTAAAACGTAAGTAGCCTTTATAACAATCAGTTTTTCAAAAACCTGGAAGTAAAGTTTTTCAAAACCCCGAAAATCATAGATCAGTAGTGCAACCCATCTAGGGGCACCTTCGGCGTAAAGTACATAGGCGTTGTAAGTGATCACACATTCAACGTCCATGTTCAAACTGAAGCTGGAGGGGTTACATAACTCTGCGAATTATCTCCGGGTGGTACCGGCCAGAGTATAGTGATCAGGTCCCCAAAATGGTGAGATCTGTTTTGGTACTATAATGTTCACCGGGTGGTACCGGGCCAAAAAGCACTTAGAGGGACTAAAACATGCACAGGTAGTTGCCATGGTCCCGAAAAAGATCTAGGAGTCATGTCAGCTAGACATGATTGGTAAAAGTCCTTACCTACCGAAATAAATACGGGTCTGGTGGAGCAAGAACATTACGCACATCAGGACGTGTGAAATAAGGATCCTAGTCCAATAAATTGATCATTTAAGGGTTTATTGATATTTTATTGGAAATTAATCTATTTACAGTTGCTAAGACCAAAAGTTTTATTTTGTGTAGATGGCAAGCACTGTTACCAGCACTAACAATCTTTCCCTCCGATCTATCCTAGAGAAGGATAAACTGACCGGCTCTAATTTTCTCGACTGGGAGCGCAATTTGATGATTGTGCTCAGACATGAGAGAAAATGGTATGTGCTTGAAGAGCCACTTGGGGAGGCACCTCCGGCAAATGCTCCGGCTGCTGCCAGAAATGCCCACAAGAAGCACTCGGATGATCTCCTTGATGTCGCCTGTCTGATGCTAGCAACTATGAGCCCAGATCTGCAAGCAGGGCTCATAAATACAAATGCTTATGACATGATTCGCCAGTTGAGGGACATGTTCCAG
The DNA here is from genome assembly GCA_030169165.1 of Centaurea solstitialis. Classification (NCBI taxonomy): domain Eukaryota; kingdom Viridiplantae; phylum Streptophyta; class Magnoliopsida; order Asterales; family Asteraceae; genus Centaurea; species Centaurea solstitialis. The sequence goes on from CM058041.1 coordinate 86,720,365, forward strand.
ACCCAGGCACGTACAGAACGCTACGATGCCACCAAAGCATTTAATGAGTGCAAGATGGTAAAAGGGACATCAGTAAGTGACCATGTCATGAAAATGAAACGGCACTTAGATCATCTGGAGAGGCTTGGTCATCCTGTTCCGTTGCAGCTAGCAACAGACACCATACTCAATTCACTGTCAGAAGACTACAGGCCCTTCGTAGTCAATTACAATATGAATAACATGGAGAAAACAATAGCAGAATTGCACTCCATGCTTAAGACAGCTGAACTGAATATGGGGAACAAGAACAAGACCAAGGACGTCTTGATGGTGAAAGACGGAGGGGTGAAAAAGAAGAATGGGCAAGCTAGCACCAGTAAAGGAAAAGGACCAGTCCAGGCCATCCAGAGTGCACCCAAGAAAGGCAAAAGCAAGGGCAAGGGCAAGAAAGTTAAGCCAAATAAAGCTAGGACCGAGAACCGCTGCTTCATATGCAATGAGATCGGTCACTGGAGGCAAAACTGCCCTAAGCGTCATGAAGCAGGTATATAAACCTCACAAATTTATGATTGCTTTATTTTGTCACTTCTTACTTGTTAGTTTACAAGTATACTGATACCTAGAGCAATTATTGCAGGAGGTCAGAAGTGAAATGCCCAGAGGTTGCTGAGGATCTGAAGCACAAGTTTATTTCAATTTAAGTCAAGATATTTTTGGGTTTAAGTTTTAAAACAGCTATTTCTAGTTTTATGTTTTAAACAGTTTTTGGATGATTGTAATTTTTGAATTTATAATTCTATGGTTTTATTTTCAAAAATTAATATCTTGACATTGAAATATCTGATTGTGCTTAGTGTTCTTGAATTTGTATGATCCTAGATGTTGCCTGTTATAGTTACTTCAATAAAATCTATTAAATTGAAGTAATTTGTATAAAAACTATCAAAACACACGAGATTCTATAGGAATGTGTTTTGAGAATAAAACATTTATGAATAATAGTTTAGTGATCAAATAAGAGAGTTTAGAATATTAACTCAGATAGCGTTAATAACAGTATTTATAAAACTAGAAAGATTCCAAGTTCTGGAATCAGGATTTAATCAAATCCAGTTAAGTTTTATAAAAGAAATTCTTAGAATTAACTAATCTAGTTTGATCAAGTTTTATTATTCAAATGTTTTAAAGAGAGAATTTAGAATATTAACTCAGATAGCGTTAATAACAGTATTTATGAAACTAGAAAGATTCCAAGATCTGGAATTAGGATTTGACCAAATCCAGTTAAGTTTCATAAAAGGAAATTCTCAAAGTTCATTACTTAAAATTAGAATTGACTAATCAAAGTTTTGACTAAGTCAATAGTAAAATTTTGAGTAATGGTTAGTTTTTATATAAGCAAGTGGGAGCCCAATTTATTCTCTATCTAGTCTGAGATAAAGAATAAAAGATGCAATTATTGATGTATCTCGGAATTCATAATCCAGGTAGGATAAGAATTCATAAGATATAATTTACCCTTTTAGTCAAAAGGATAAAAGTTTCAAGATCCTTGAAACAAAGGTCGCCACTGACTTTAAAATCAATAATTAAAGTGTTGGATTAAAAATATAAGGATTCCAGTGGATTTGCCAGTATTGCAAATGGGATCTGATTTCAGGTGGAAATCATTCATCTACATAGCAACTAAGGAGAGTTGCAGTCTCACATATTCGGGAACTGGAAGTTAGTCCAGGTCTCCTAGTTCATGGAATATGATAAAAGTCTAGTTATTGTTTTAAAAGGTGATTGCAAAAACAATAAGTAGCAGATACAAGTAGATTGTATAAACAGACTTGTATTTTTGGTTGTCACTTTGATTAGATTGGTAAACTTTAATCAAAGGGTTTAAACTGAAGATAGGTGATACTTCATTTTAGACCAGTATCTAACAAACGTTAAATAGATGTTATGAACGTTATTAAAGAAAAAGATATTTGATTTTGTTATCATTACAGCGTGTAATGTGGACTATACAAAATTGATTTCTTTATTACTTTCACATTTTGCATGTTCTAATAAATCCAGGAATGAAACTAGTTTCCAGTTTTCATTCAAAACTTGTCCGTGACGACTTATCATTGTGGGAACATGATAAGGTGTTAAAGTCATTGTGAACTTTTAGGTAGTTATGATCAGTTGCTGAAAAACAGCTACACGTGTTGTAGACTAAAAGTTGCACAGATATTTGATAGAGTAGCAAATATCGGACGTGATCCGCGGTTGAGATTACTTCTTGGAGTAAAGTCATGAGTGAATCTCACAGTGGTTGTCCCTATCACCTGAGGTATCTGATTTGATGTCATGAGGACTACTGAATTCTTAGTGCACTCAACCGCTACGCCGTAACAGGGTGGCTATAAAGGGTGTAACTAGATTCAGCAGAAGCCGTGGTGTTAAAAGCAGATATGCAAGATGGGATTTGCACCTCTTCTCAGAAGAGAGATATTTCTGGGCCCATCTTGACTGACTGAGTATACTGATGAAGTGCATGGCCATGCCCAAACGAACTGATTAGTTCTTTGTCGTTTACCTATCAGTAAGAGTCAGATAATCAAGAAAACAGAATCTTGAGTATTCAGAGTTGACACTTTCCAAGCTCATACTCACAGATGAAATATCGCGATGCAAAGGGAAAAGCCAAGATATACCCAATCAATGAACAGTAGCTTCATAGATACAGAATGTTTATATCACCAGTCTGGGTATAAGAGTTCTTGTAACCTGGTCAGCCTAAGTGCCTGTCTAGGGGCCTCCTTAGGACCGTATAATCAAAGGCCGTATTGCCAACTTGCACAAGTGGGAGTCTGTTAGGAATTATGTGTAGAGTTGACAAACCAAGTGATTATACATCCAATGTTACAAGACACTTGAGGGTCACACCTGTGAGGACCTATAAGTCGAACAAGTTAGATGAAACCCAGAAATGGAGAGTTAGGATTTATAATAGTGTATTATAAATCAATTGGGTAATTACAGTCAGAATTACCAAAGTTGGAGGGTTATTAATTAATTAGGATATTATATATTTATTAGATAAATAAATATATAATAGTTAATTAATAAGTTTTTATATATATTAGATAAATATATATATAATTATAATTATCGTATGCAAATTCTTTTCCAGTTATTTAAAAAGGAAAAAGGATTAGAGATAATTATAAAAGGAAACTGAATCTCATACAAACTGTATTTTTCCTCCATATAAATAAGGCTTATGGGTTAAGGAAAAAGCTAAGCTTTTCAGCTAAGAAAATCAGTTTCAGTTTCCCTCCTCCTCTCTCTCTCTCCAACCGGCGCCGACTTCCCCCCCCCCCCCAGTCGGATTCCAAGTTTTTATTGTTCGGGTTTCATATAGTTCAACTAGAAGAACGTTCGTTGGTCGATCACCGGTGGACTATTCTCGAGCAATCCAGGTAAATTGATCTAATCCAAATCATTAGGATTAAAACTAGAAACGATTAAAAGATCAATTGGCTTTAAGGGTTTTTTAGCTTTTATCGCTTCCGCATGATTAGATCGGAAACAGCGTGTTTCTGATCGCGTAGGTTTTATCAGTTTGATTAACCTATGAGATTTATCAAACCAGTGAGGTTCGTTAAATCTGAGTTAATCCTCGAGTCAGTTTGATCCGAGGATACCCACAAAAACCCAACACATATATATTATATATATATATATATAGAGAGAGAGAGAGAGAGAGTCATGTTAATTTACAAACCACAATAAGAGTCAAAACCGTACAAACCATGGGTTTTTCATGGTTTCATAGGTTAAATAAAAAAAATGGGTTAATTTCATGTATGCCCTTATTAAAGTTGAAAATATCATATTTACCCAAGCTAAACCATAAATATCATATATATCCTTCTTAACCTATCAAAATATCAAATTTACCCAAACCATAATTTTTATCAATTTTAAATTATTTAAAATCATATTTTAATAATAAAATATAGTTAAATTACTTTTATACCCTTTTAGAAAAATATAATCCCAATCTATATATATGAGGAAGGAGGATTGAGTGATATAGATTGGGATTATATTTTTTTAAAAGGGTATAAAAGTAATTTAACTATATTTTATTATTAAAATCTGATTTTAAATAATTTAAAATTGATAAAAATTATGGTTTGGGTAAATTTGATATTTTGATAGGTTAAGAAGGATATATATGATATTTATGGTTTAGCTTGGGTAAATATGATATTTTCAACTTTAATAAGGGCATACATGAAATTAACCCATTTTTTTAATTTAACCTATGAAACCATGAAAAACCCATGGTTTGTACGGTTTTGACTCTTATTGTGGTTTGTAAATTAACATGACTCTCTCTCTATCTCTCTCTCTCTCTCTCTCTCTCTCTCTCTATATATATATATATATAGAGAGAGAGAGAGAGAGAGAGAGGAAAGTTCAAATATGAACCACTTTTTGGTTGTGAACGTAAGGACAACCGAGAGTGCGACACGTGGCGACTTTGAGTGTGGTCTCCCTCTTTAATTCAATGCCCACCCATGAATCGCGCCTAGTCATCCGCCGTGGATCTGACGTGGCACCTAGTCATCCACCACGTGTCGCGCTCTCAGTTGTTCTCACGTTCACAACCAAAAAGTGGTTCACATTTGAACCCACCCCTATATATATATATATATATATATAACACGTCAATTTATGAAACCGGTGTCGATTAAAGAAAAGGCAAAGACGATTCTCAGCCACATATTTTCGGTTACGGTGGACGCGATCATGAAGGATTGATGCGAGTCATGGAGGGTGGAGATGATTAAAGGAGGGTGACCCGGTCAAAGCCGCATTTGTTGACCGGATGAGTGGTTGAGAATCATCCTCGCGTTTTCTTAAAAAGTTATGTTTCGCACATTAACCGCTCTCTCTCTCTCTCTCTGTATATATATATATATATATATATATATATATATATGTATAGAGAGAGAGAGCGAGAGGAAAGTTCAAATGTAAACCACTTTTTGGTTGTGAACGTGAGGACAGCCGAGAGCTCGACACGTGGCGGCTTTGAGTGTGGTCCCCCCCTTAATTCAATGCCCTCTCATGAATCGCGCCTAGTCATCCGCCGTGGATCTGACGTGGCACCTAGTCATCCGCCAAGTGTCACGCTATCGGTTGTCCTCACGTTGACAACCAAAAAGTGGTTCACATTTGAACCCACCCCTATATATATATATATATAGTTAAGTTCTGGTGAGACCAAACCTTTTTGGTGAGACCAACATATTTTACTTGAAACTTCACATCAAAACATTTGTGAAGGTAAAAAAATTGAACATTCATCGTTAAAACACTATGGAAAAAAATTTCCAAAAAAAGGTTAAAAAACGAAACCTTCACATCAATTTTTTTGTGAAGGTTCGTATTATATATATGTAACCTTCATAGAACTTGAGCTGTAAAGGTTTCGTTTTTTAGCTTGTTTTCAATATTTTTTGCATCGAAAGTGATTTTTAGGTCTGCGTATTCGAGTTTTATGTACATTCACGGTGTTTTTTTGTGAAGTTTCATACATTAGGTATTGGTCTCACGCGGTCTCACGGTAACAGTTTGGTCTCACCTGATCGTAAGTCTATATATATATATATATACTACTTTATATTATAATACATATACAACAAAACTCTTAAAAACAAGTAACAAGGCATAACATACAACCATTTTATGCAAGAACATCAAAAAGCTATAAATTACGATATGGTATATATACATAAGTTACAAGTTGTTAATGCACTTATCTTTTACACCAACTTAAAACTAATTTTGGTATGTTCAGCCTTGTCTGCCTTTGCATAGCTTTCTTTCCATTCATATGATAGTTCCAATTTAAGATTCCCAGATTTGCATTTCCAACACATGAAACAAACATTCAAATTCAAACTCCAACTCAAAAGGGTCAAATAAATCACTCTTTTGAAATCAAATCAGGCCACATCCTAAATTCAAATCACCAAATAGGTAAGAGTTGTGGTGCAGCAAGATCATCCAAGCACACTTACTTATTTATTTACATATTTCTTACTAATCAAGAAGAATACTTAGAAACTGTAAGGTTATGCTTAATCAGATTTGTTGGATTTGAAGTCCACAATGATCTGAAAGTTACTAACAAGTAAAAGGTGAAACATGGATAGTTTCTTTTTTCTTTTCTCTTCAATGTTAAATTCTACCCTATGTTAGAACATTTCTGTGAATGCTCTCTTATGTGAATTAAAGGTATTTTGTCATTTAGCTATGCGTATGCTAACCTTGGGGTTTGGTTCCTTATCTTGCAGGTTGTGACTTGTAACTGTAAGTGTCAATACTACTTGTTTCCATGACACCATCTATATAACATGTATTAATTATTAATTCCCATGATAAATATATATATATATATATATAGGAAAGTTCAAATGTGAACCACTTTTTGATTGTAAATGTGAACCACTTTTTGATTGTGAACGTGAGTACAACCGAGAGCGCGACACATGGCGACTTTGAGTGGGGTCCCCCTCTTTAATTCAATGCCGTCCCATGAATCGCGCTTAGTCATCCGCCGTGGATCTGACGTGGCGCCTAGTCATCCGCCACGTGTCACACCCTCGGTTGTTCATGTCCTCACGTTCACAACCAAAAAGTGGTTCACGTTTGAACCCACCCCTATACATACATACATAAAAATTAAATGATGGTGTAGGTTTATATATAGAGAAATTAAGGAAGGTAAGACCCGTGATTCGAATGATGGTAAAAAGAATTCCAATACTTCATACTTTCTTAGAAATAAACAAGTAAAAACAACAAAGTGTCACAACACACAACATACACTTTACCTATTTATTTTTTAAATATAAACTATAAGACTTTCACTGTTCGTATGAAAATGGGGAAACAGTTTTTCTCGGACTCAAATCCTTTTTTGTTATATGGGTTAGTTCATACATGAATGCTAATTTTTTAAGAAAAACGTTTTTATACGAAAAACTTTTTATATACAAAATCATATATGATTTACATACAAAAATCCACTTACAAAAATCCACGTATAAAATCATATATGATTACTGACTTAAGCGACTTGTGCGACTTTAAGTCGCATGACAAGTCGTCCGCGTCCATTTTTTTTCCGTCGGTATAAAATCATATATGATTTTGTACATAAAAAAAGTTTTTCTTAAAAAGTTAGCATTCTCCTTTATACCCCTTTCTATATGTGTGTGTGTGTGTGTTCCATTTAAAATTTATAAGACCACCCTTGATAAAATTCCTGGCTCCGCCCGTGTCTGAAACCGGTCGAGAAGCTCTTCGATACCATCCCATACTCCTTAAAGAACTTCAAGGTCTACAGAACTCTCTTAAACTGTAACACGTTCAAGAAATCGTCGGAAAAAAGCAGAGGCCACGATGGAGAAGATGAAACAGTTGGGGTACATGACTTCATATTCCTACCACAACATGCTCTATCTATACAACAAGACCCGAGATCGCGAAAAACAGGCCACACTCATTCACTAAATGGAAAAAACGGGAATTTGCTATCACATAACAACGTATTACCTCTCTCACCTAGCTTATATATCACATTTAATACATCACATATAAATAAATTTATTCATTTTTATTACAACCAGATTATATATGTTTCTAGCTACAACACAAACATGATGTAATACAACATGACGGATTCATTAGTCATAGTATTCAATAATATTCATTGTGTGAACATACCAACACCTGCCATTCAATATATAACCCCTTACTAGGGGTGTAAGTGAGCCGAGCTGTTCGTGAGCTACTCGGGATCGACTCGTTAAAAGCTCGACTCGAGCTCGAGTTAAACGACCCCGAGCCGAGCTCGAGCCTTATTTCGAGCTCGTTTAATAAATATATATTAAAAAATAACTATTAAATAATTAAATACTAAATAATAAAAGTATTAAAAAATAAAAAATACATAATAAATATTGATTTATAGGTAAACGAGCCGAGCTCGAGCTTGCTAAACTTGACGAACTCGAGCTTTATACACTTAAACGAGCCGAGTTCTAGCCTAATCGAGCTCGAGCTCGGCTCGTTTACACCCCTACCCCTTACTTTCTATTTAATACCACTTTAGTTTTTCATAATATAGTTTACAATTCATATACACTTGCATCTTCCTTTTAGCTTCATAATATACCGCCGTTTCCATCTTTACCGCATCGCCGCCTTTACCTCCTGCACCGCCCGTTGCGGCGACGGCGGCAAAGGCGGTGATGGCGGAAAAGGCGACGACGGCGGCAAAGGTGGTGATGGCGGAAAAGGCGGCAAGGTGGTGGTAGCGGTGACGGTGGAGGTGGAGGTGGAGACGGTAGCAGCGGTCTAAGTATTTTATTGGTATCAAATTAAAGAAGAAAATTGAATGCGGATATCAGAAGGAAATAGTGGAAGGGGGAGGTGGTAAAGAGGCCAAAAAGGAGGAGGGAATAAAATCTTTTATAGAGGTGGAAGGGGTAGTACAAGTGTATTATTGTAAACCAATAATTCAATTATTTGTTCGGTGGGTTGGTGTCTTGGTGTCTTGTTTGTTAAGTGGTTCGTTTTGTTTGGTGGGTCATTTAGGTTCAAGAAGTTTTCGTTAGTTTCGTTGGTTGTGGGTTCGGTGTTCTGTAATGGTGTTGTTTTTGCTTTTCGAGGTTGCGTCTTGCGACCTCAGAAAGCTCGTTTGTGTTTTTTGTTGGTATTGGTTTTAATAAAATTGTTGCCGTTCAAAAAAAAAAAACCAATAATTCAATTTATATAAAAAAAATACTTTTTAATACATAAATAATTTAAAGGTGTTTTAGTAAAAAAATGAAAATGATCAAAACAATTGAATTCTAAGGAAAAAAAAACAATAGTTATAAATAAACTTAAGTATTTAAATATATATAAAATTGTTTGATTTTTGTTTTGATTTTATTCAATAGGTATAAACATTGTTTTTTTTAATGTTTTTTTATTTGATTTTGATTCAACTAGCAAATAAATAGATTGGAATATGTTCAAAAATGGTTGAGAGGTGGTTTAGTCATTTTTGTTGTTCAGACTCTTCATTCAGATAAAAAGATAAACAACAATATAAATTTAATCGAACAAACAAATTTATCTATACAGGACTTGATAGAAAATTTTGGTAAATAACCCTTTACTTATATAACAAAAGTGGGAACTAAACACTCAAATTCAAACAAATCAAAACTTCTTGTATCATTTTATTTTCACACTAGAAATATATGCGCATAATACGGTGCAAAACACCATAAGTTATTAAGCACTTTAAAAAATACTCTTGTTTCGTGTGAGTTTTATTTTTATCACTCGATTCCAATTTTATGAGTTTTTTAAATCGCATATCAGATGTATAAAATTCAAGATCAATTGGTCAAAAAAATGAAAACTGTTAGGACGATGATATAATAATTTTATTATCAAAATAAATCAACTCGTATTTTTTATATCAAATGCAAAAATTAATTAACTTGAACAATTCAAGTTAAATAAGTAAATCTTGTTTTTAAAAATTTACTAAATTAGTGAGATTTTTTAAATAGTTTTTTTTAATTTCCTAAATCGGTGGGATTTATTAAATAAAAGATTATGTGTCAATTAGATAAGCCTAAATGAACTGAAAATGTAAACCGCATACAGATAAGACTAAATTAAATGAAAGTGTAAACTACGTCCAAGTAGGCCTAAATAAACTGAAAATGTAAAATACGTTCAGGTTCATATTTAGAAGAGAAAATACTAATTCCGAATCACCAGAGAACGACACGTGACAGACCAGTTACTTATTTATTATATATAGATTTGATTATTACCTCATATTTAATAAAAGAACAAATACTTTTTGAATTTAATAATGAAGTTAGGAAAATTCTAACTAATATGTTATGTAACATCAAATATCTTTGACATTGAGCTGTTCTAAAAAAACTAATAACTATAATGAAGGAGATTAGCTCATCCGCATCATTCACAAGTAGAGGGGGGGGGGGGGGGGGGGGGGGGCGTTATCGCTACTTCACGCAACTTCATGGTACACCCCTAGCGGGTAGGAGGACGGGTTTCCAAACCCTACCAACCTGAACTCTTTCTTCCTTCTTTCTCTCTCTTAAATATATATTTAAAAAATAAAATAAAAATCAAAGGGTATGAGGATATGAGGATCGATATGAAATGTTAGTCGTACACCACGTTAAGGTTTAGAGAGTAGGAATAGAAAAGCTGATATAACACTGTGATGATAAAGATACGAGGGTATAAAATACTGGTCGAATGCAACAGTTTACAAATACTATGACATGTTTAACTTGACACATTCAATTTATTAGAAAATTTGGTTCAGATGATCATTCATTCAGGAAGAAATGGGAGGACTTTGGTACGACCGATTCCAACCCCACCTATTTATTCTTTATTATTCTTTCATCAATAAAGGTGAACATGTTATGATATCATATTAGATTTTTGTGTACCGTATATTAATCAATTATTCAGTTCGTTTTAACCCTTCCTAACACTGAACATCCACCAAAAAATTTGCGTTTGCAACGGAAAACACAACTTCTACTGTAACAAGTAAACAATGAATAATGGAGGTTCAAACGAGTACAACCCCATTTTGTGAAAATGCAAGAACATCTCTATCACATATGATAATGCGCATCGGGGATGTGTTAGGGTGCAGACAACGTATCCTACTACTTAGGTTGCGCTAAAGGTCATATGCGTCTCTATATTGGTATCACATGTGATGGTTTATAGTATCACATCAAAAACACCCTTATCACATGTGATAAAACACGTGAGAAAGCCCAGTAGTGCAAGAGCGACTTTACCCACGTCTCTGATTTAGTATCACGTGTGTATCATATGTGATTGAATTTAGTATCACACGCGATTGGCTATATTAAAGAGTACACTTGCGTTCTCGTAAAATGAAGGTTAGTTTTAACCCTTCCTAACACTGAACATCCACCAAAAAATTTGCATTGCAACGGAAAACATATATTGCAATTTTCGACAGAAAAAAAAACATGCAAACAACAAACATCTAACTAAAAGATCGAGCTAATACCCAAATTAAACTAAAAGATTCAAACCAAAAAAAGAAAAACAGAAGAGAAAAATAGAACCAGGAATTGATTTGAAAACCCTATTTAACTAACTCCAATTAATCAATAAAATTAAATAAAAAGAAAAAAGAGAAAGTACTTTTTTGGAAGAGGTATCCCAGGCCACATTGGGCCCAGACTAATCATCGGCAATTTTGGGCCGAAGCCCGACTGCTAAAGCATGCAACCCGGGGTCGAAGCCCCCGTATCTCCAGAATGCGTCCCCAGGGCTCGAACTCAGGTTCACCACTATGTAGTGCCCAAGCCTTACCACTAGGTTAACACTCCTTTGGTAAAAAAAAAAAAAAAAAAAGAGAGAGAGAGAAATACTTTGTTATCCTTTGAAATACTTAGCAGTACTCTCAAAATCTCCAAAATTGAGATGTTCTTGGAGTTATTAGATGCTTCACATTGTGCTTTTGTAAAAAAACACACCCCAATTGGAAGAAAATACTAAACATGAAAGGGTGCCTACTTGAGTCTTTACTTTGCTGCTTCTCTTCCCCTATAGAATGTCCTTTTACCATCTAGACCATCTTCCAACATAAATTCCAGTTATATATGGGCTTGAATATTAACATAAGTTTGCAATGCATTTCAAAAAGATGCACCACTACTCAGCATGTTTAGCTTTTAAGAATCATAATCTTAAATACCCAATCAATTTGAACAATTAGAGCAAATTGCATTGTAAAGATAACTGGAAATAAAGCACAACATAAGTAAGCTAGATTTAGAGATACTACGCTAGCCATGCAACGATGAACATCTAGTGTTGCAGTCGTTTAAATGAGATCTTGCACAAGAGATTTTCTCGACAAATTTTTCACTATGCTCATATAAACCCCTTTGGATAAGTGGCCTTTTTCGTGGAGCGATTTGATCATCTCTTCAGCTTCATCTAAATGTCCTTCACGTTCCAAGTAATCTAAACAAGCAGACAAAGTGGCGGTGTCTACCGTCCACCCATGAAAACTACCCAAAATCGATTTTCTCATTGCCTCCACTGCCTTCTCCATTCCGTCAATCTTGACATAACCCAATGCCATCCGAGACCATGTTGACGCATTAGGTTCCTTTCCGCTCTCAATAAGCTTTTTAATCAATGCCTCTGCCTTTTCCAATTGTCCTTTCTTGCAGTACGTAGTAATGAGAAGATTCGGAACTTGGAAATCGAAGTAAGTGTTTTGTGCTTCCCACTCCTCGTATATTTTCTCAATGTCTTCAATACAATCCAGCTTAGCAAGCGAGCTTAATAAGCAAAGATACCCATGATTGTAGAACTTTCCGATGTTCTTATAAAGGTTCCATATCCGATAAACTTCGTCTTTTCTTCCAGCGCTAGCGTAAAGAGTGATTAGAATCTCGTAAGCTGACTTCCGTTGACTAGGCCTTATTAGGTATTCGGACTTCTTTAAAGAAACCAAAGCCTTTTCTTTTTCACCGGCTTTCAAGTACCCGTTTGCGATCAATGTGTATACATTCCACTCCATTATCACATCTGGGTCGGCTTCCATTTTCAGTAAAAGCTTCTCCATTTTCTGTATTTCCGAGGTCTTTGCGTATGCGTTTAATCTGATAGCGTAAGTGAACTTATCGATATGAATGCCCTTTTGTTCCATCTCTTCCATTAAAGGGTCGAGCTTATCGTATTTTTCTGTAGCTGAATAGAGGCCCATCATAACGTTGTAGGTCAATGGTCTAGAGTAACCCAACTCCCTCATCTTCTGCATGGTGGCTTCTGCTTTCTCCACTGATTTCGCTTTCGCATAGCAATTCAAAAGAGCTCCATAAACCTGCCAGACCCTTGAAGTATTTGGGATTTTGTTAAAGTACTCCTCTGCTTTCTTCAGACCATAAACCTTTGATGTCAAATCCAGCTCAACAGAAACTTCTCTATGTGAAAAATCGAGATACGGTTTGTCATTCATCCATCGACATATCTGTCATCAGAATGTGAAACAAGAGGTTAATCCACATCTTATTGTCCTCTTGATAACCTAATCATTTTCAGATCCCTTTCGAGTTTTTGATTTTTAAAGACTGCTTGTTATACCGATAATCATAAAACCTAACTTCAAATTCCTTATTGATACCCATCATTCTCTTTATTTGATATTTTTCAATCTCTTTTCGTGGATTACTGATTAGCTTTTCGTTACAACTTTTTTGTTCTTGTGAAATTTCATATTTGGTCGTGTAGCTTGTTGAGAAAATTCGATTTGTGTAATGTATGAGATGAAAGATGAAGAGCGAGGGTAGTAAAACTGAAGAGTATGGTTTTAGACATCAATTAATTAAAATGACGACCAGGGGAACTTTGTATTATGTACAAAATTTATGGCTGTTTTTGTTGCCTAGAAATGATATGATTTGCGAGCATCTGATGCGTTAGTGGAGGGACTGGAGACATTGGATGTGACAAAAAAGTTTGTGTTTGTGATTCAGGAACCAAAATCACAGGCGATGATATATGTACTCTGTGCTCACAATTTATCTGAGAAAGTGAACCAGGCAAAGTTCGATGTTCAATTCCTACTTTTTGTCAGTTTACCAAAAACAGTATTATTATTCTACTTCTGTACTTCAGCACCAACTGTTATCACTAAAATCAATAAGACTTCCTAGTTTAACACCTCTTAAAAAAACAAACAACACCTTAATTTATGTTTTTAAGACTTATAACTAGTAATTTTTGACTTTGTAACTTTCCAAGTTGGGATATGGAATTATGCATTATTTATTATGAAACTTTATGAACTTTGGTTTCTATTGTTGAAGAGTATGACTCTGCTTACGACTCGTAGTACTACAAAGAAAACACCTCGTGTTTTCATCTTTCAATACCTTGTAGATAATAGATGGTTAGAGTAAGTATAGGCAATTTGTACCCCTACAACATGAGTATACAACCAATGTATGCCTACTGACTACAACATTCATGTGAGAAGTGGTGTGGTGTGCTACATGGGATTTCAAAGATTATTTTAGCAAATAATTGATAAAGATAAGTCTTTTTGAGGGAACTATTTTGGACGTTTGGAACAGTATCGAAGATAAACAACTTATCTCCCTTATACAACAAACAATGGGTATCATTTATTGCATCACTAAAACTTATTTACAGTGCTTTGTGTAAGATTGTCTGAAACTATAGACGGAGTAAACACTTCCTACCATATAGCAGCATAGATGACTCCACTCAGAAATCCATTAAACACACACCCGTCAACATGTGGTATTGTACAGCTAGAAATCAACCTCAGTTTTATATGTTTGGAGAAGAAGGATCATGCTTTGCAGAAACTCAAAAAAACATTTATTGGAAGCTTAACATATAAAAGTACGTAGATGGCCACTGCCAGGAAGTACACTACATTTATAGGTTGGTGAGGAGGCCTACTTGAAGCTTCATCCTTATCAATATAAGTCATCAACACAACTTAGGAACAAAAAGTGTGAATGATCAGATCACGAAGAAGGTTGGAAAGGTAGTGTATCTGCTAAAGCCACTCCACTATCTATTTTGTGTACCATGTTTTACGGCTGCAACATGTCAACAAATGGAAATTTGGACAAAAGCAGAAGAGGTTTTGGGAATTTGTTAGGTTGATCAAGACGACTTGAGGATACCCAAGTGCTTATTTGGTGGAAAGACTAGATAGAGGATGAGGTGATTTAGGAGTCGTTCATGTTTGTTTAACTACTTCCAAAATTCCACCATGCTGACAAGGCTTCCTTAATTGGAAGTAATGATAGGTTAATACGTGGACCTAATCCCACAATCACGTATTCTAGCCGTAATCATATAAGCAATAGCCAAGAATAAGACAATGATGTTATTTTATTAGTCAAAAATAAGGTTATCATGTTACTTCCTTTGGTCAAAACTTTATAGATGGAAGGTTTAGGTGGACTAAGGTAGTATGCTTATTTGGTTGAGAAAAGTAACATGTGATTAGAATTCTGTAAGAAGTAGATAGATGCTTTGGAGGAGGAACTAGTTAACGAGGAGAATTAGTTGACCTCTTGTAACCTTGAGCCTTAAGTAGCTCGTCACTGATGTAACCTAGGAAGAATATGGTCTATATGGGTGATACAAGTTGAACCTTTTCTCTATAAATTCCCTTTTATCTATCTCTTTTCTACTTCTTCCTTCTATATTCTTACTATCCCAACTTTTAAAGAGTCTCGGTAGCTCATTGGAGTCTAGATTACGAGAAATTATTACAAATTAGATTAGGCATCTGGAGGGTGGGTTGCCTCTCGAAAGTAAGCAGGTTTTGTAGATTTCATATCATCTTCGTCCGATTAAAACGTCGGAGTCCAAACACCATCAAGTAACAATGTTCACAATAGAGGAGTAGAGAACATCAACATGCCAAATAAATTTCCTAACATAAAAAAGAAGTTCCACAAAGAAGATTAAACTAAGCAAATACTTCATTGATTGAACTTAAATATCATGTTCCCTAATTGGAGAGAAGAATGGAACCTGGAGTGCATGCTTATAGCGGCCGAATTTCCTGAGCTGCTTTATGATCCGGTGGAGATCTTCTTGATCAATGGCTCTTCCTTCTCCAACCCACTGGTCTAGAACCAGGATAACGGAGGGGTCTCGATAGCGAACGAGTCTATTATAAAGTGTGGTGCCGGTGCCGGCTGCTGTAGAAGATGTATTTGCGACGTCATTAGGGGTTTGCGTGGAGTAAGCCAATACCCTAAATCCCCTAGATGAAAAGCAACGAAATTCATCCCCATAAACTAAAGGATTGCGCAATTTCTTCATTATCATCATCATCATGCTCGAAAAGTCAGCGGAGGTTGGTGTAGGAGGGTTGTCTACTAGTGTAGCTGAGATGCTTTTAAGCTTTACGACACCATTATCTCAGCGAGTTTTCTATTCAACATGCCATCAAGATATAAACTAGTTAGTCATTGAGATGAGATAAAACACAAAAGTATGATAGAAATCGCCAATTTTCTTTCCGAATCTAAATAATGGAAAACAAAAGCATTCATTAAGAGAACCAAACGGTTCAAATTTGTTATAGACATTGCATCCATTTGAAAACAATAAACACTAAGCTCTTAAGATTTGAATTATAAATGATTTGTGCCAAATGCAACATACAACAACTACCAAATCATTCCACCATATTTATATCGTTAATTAACAAATAATTCAGCACTCTATTGTCTTAAAAATGCAATTGGAATCAATAAAATTATGATGTAGAATTCAAAATTTGAAAGTGCATATCTATTAAGAAAGTGAAAGAGAGCATAAAAACAAGCTTCCGATATATATCCATACTACAACATTCCAACACTATCAATGAGCATTTCATAAGAATTAATGGCATAAAAGCATATTCGAATGAACGATTTTACAGAATCTAATCACGTAACCCTAGAAAACAAAAATCAAATGTAAACTTACAGAAACTTCGCTATTCCGGCAAGTCAGTTGTCACTAAGATAGAACAGCAGAAGCAGAGCAGCAAGACGCCGCCGCCGCCGCCTATGAAGAGAAATGGCGGGAAGGGGAGTTAGAGAGGTGGCCGGAGAGCTTCTTTTCCGGCGAAGTCGGTCGGAGAAATTGAACTAAAATTTTAATATGAAAAAAAAAAATTAAATATGAAGAAAAGGTTTGGGCCGATTATGGGCTAATACTCGCTCGGTAGGGGTGGCTTTTCTGTCTATAACCGGTTAGTTAACAGAAAATTGTAATCCGTTAACGTTTTTCGAGTTTTTGCGTAACCGGTCATTATCGTAACCGAAATTTTTCGAAATCCTAGCCGTTTTTTTCATTTTGTATTTTAACCGTCAGACACACTATAAATATATTGAGTGGTGTATCGGGTTAGATACCAAGCAAAAAAGTGGAAAAAAAAAATGAAAACAATTTTGATATGGTTTGTGATTTTGACTCGTATTCATTTCTAGGAAAGTCGCAAGTTCTAATCCCTCAAATCTTAGTTCTCATCTATTTTTATCTTTCTTGTCCAAAAATGGTGAACAACCCAATGCATCTAGTGAATTAACCGGTTATGTAATTAAGCATAAATTTTAATAGTAAAAAAAACAACCCCCTAACCAATTTGTAATTGGTTATGAAACTAGTCCTTAACCAATCAAAACTAATCGGTTCCCTCCTAAACACCCCTAACCGTAATCAGGTACGGATTAACCAGTCAACGATTTTACTATTTTTAATTGGCCTAGTCGGTAACCATTTGTAACCAGGATTTGGCCACCAGTAGGCATGTTTAAGAGGAGCTCTTGATATTGCGCATCTAAAAACAACTTATTTAAAATAGAAAAAAAAAATTATTTTCTTTAATGTTCTAACAACTTCTCTGTCTTATTTTTTTTAAATAGAGAATCAATGTTGGTGATTTTAGAGTCACCATATTCATTTCAGTGTAATAGGACGTATTGATTATCAATAGAGGCAGCTGTAGTTTTGATCAAGTCATGAGGTGTGAAGTGCACGCTTGTATCAAAAAAAAGTTTGAACTCGGTTTGCTTTAAAGAATGCATTGCATCAAGAGCTAGATGGCTTGTGTTGCAAGTGTGTTGCCTTTTTGGTGGTAATTTGATAGAACATAGCTTACGTCATGAGCTATGTGGCTCGCTACGCTAGATTCGAAAACTAAAAGTGGTCGACATCCAAAGAAAGTTTCGCGACGCGAGTAAACCTCTTTTCGAACCTCGAGGTTGTGTGTTCACGATGCGAGAATCGATTGATGAATAGAATGATTGATCAAGAAGGCCACTCACGACACAAGGTTAAGGAGAGATCACGCCGCAAGTTTATGTGGATTTTGGGATATCTTCTGTTTTTGCTGACTATTTTCTGGATACATTACTTAAACCATAAGTCACGAATTAAGAGGCTTGAATCATTATGAATAAATGATGATATCTCAATATTAACAATTGGATTAGAAAAGAAAACAACTTTATAAACACTAGTTACATCTCTCTTTGATGTCCTAATTAGAGATTGTTCCCTTGTCGAATTATCCTCATAACCTGAACTTCGTATAACATAGGTATAGGGTCAAAATATCGTATTCGAAAAGTGATTTACACGATTCGTCAAGAAGATCCAAGTATTTGAAGGTTTCAGAATCAAATTTCTCCTCCCCATACCTACTATAAATCATAGAGAGAACTTTCAATGTAAGGAATTCGATTGTGTAAAATGAATTTGATTGTGTTGTCATGCATAAAGGCCATAAACTTGCTAGGTCGTGAATGATTTTCAATAAAAAACAGGGGAATGTAATCGTCTAGCAATGAATGAGCTAATCTAACCTAGATAATTCGGGTAGAGAAAAATGGTGACTAATTGAAGCATCAAGTCATTAACGCTAGTAACTTTCGTAATAAAGCAACCCATGTTGTTGAGAGGTAACTTGGGGTGTGTTGCCAGTGAATGCTTGCATGTGATATATAGTTTAAAGTCTTTGAATTACTTTGAAAGTAATATGCCAATGTGTAGTGGTGAACCACTTAAATGAAATGTAAACATCATCGAGATAGAGTTTGGAAATGAACGAGTGATAGGCTAAGTATTAAGTAGGTTATGTGTCTTCTTCGAGTAACAAAAGTGGAGCACCGAACTGCTTATGACTTACAAGAAGAAGAAAGCCCTATTGGGAACCCGTGTATACCAAAGACATCGTTGAGGCGTTAATATACTAATTGTGAACCATGAGGTAAACGTCCGATTGCAGGGGTAAGTCAGGCTTGATCCGATTTGAGCCTTATAGATTGAAATTTGATTTGAGTCTCATTATTTCAGGTTAATTTAGGTCAAAGTTAGAACTCACTAGATTTGTATTAATTAGAAACCAGCTTTAGTACGATTAGTTAAGGAACCGAGCAGGAGTGTTTCTAAATGAGTCACTAGGGCATTAGACTTACAAGCATTTTATTACAAGGTAGG
The DNA here is from genome assembly GCA_030169165.1 of Centaurea solstitialis. Lineage (NCBI taxonomy): Eukaryota > Viridiplantae > Streptophyta > Magnoliopsida > Asterales > Asteraceae > Centaurea > Centaurea solstitialis. The sequence goes on from CM058041.1 coordinate 86,739,502, forward strand.
TTCGAAGGAGAACAAGAGCTCACTTTGAGTTTCTTATCAGTCGCTACCAGGTGAGTTTTACTTAAAGCCTAAATTTTTGCAAAACAAGTTTTATCCTTCTCAAGTGTTACTTACGAGCATGAGAAAGCTACTTGTTTATGTTGAGCATGACATGCAATTTCTTTTAAATGCTTTGCGAGATTAATTGCAGAAAGTGTGATACCTTTATATGTGGGCATATGGTAGCATGTTGGGGTGTAAATGGGTCAAGCTTTTATCGAATAACTCGAGCTCGAGCTCAGCTCGTTTGAGTCGAATTTATTGAGTTCTAGATCGAGCCCAAAAAACAAGCTCAAATATTTAACTCGCCAAGCTTGAGCTTTTAGGAGTACGACTTGAGTTCTTATCAAGCTTTTGGAGCCTTGTATAGTGTGTGTATATATTTATATTATTAAATATATTATGTATAAATGAGGGGCATATCTCAAAATAACCTAAATATGTATCTTTCAAGCTTTCGAGGCGAACTTGAGCTATAACCTAAATAACTTCAATAGCCTATTTTTTGTGTAATTTCGAGCTTTTCAATCCAAGCTCAAGCTATCTTTTACAAGTCGAGCTCAAGCTTGTAGTATAAAAGCTCATCGAGCTAGTAGTATAAAATCTCATCGAGCTATGAGTCAAGCTCGAGCTTAACATAAAGTCTCGAGCCTTGTCGAGCTTGAGCTCATCTCGACTCGTTTATACCCCTAGTAGCATGGGCTAAAGTGTGGCCCATAACTTAGGTCGCTTAAAGTGTGGGTGACCTTTGGTGAAAGTCTACCACATGCAAAATATGTGTGTATTCATGAAATTTATTTTTCATGTTATGAAAGTTCTGAAAACTTTATATCTATTTTAAAGTTATTTTAACTACAAACTTTGTTGAGGGGAGTTATTAGACCTCTGCTTAACCCTCGCTTTTCAAACTAAATTTTTTTCAAGTAGACAGGTAACCAAGAGTTCAGATAGGAAAGGGCTAAGATGTGAGTAACTTAGTAGCAACTTGAAGATGTGAGCTTTTAGCCGAGCCTTCCATATTATAGAATCTCAGTTGTGACGAGTTTTACATCTACCTTATTAGTGAGATAGAACATTCTTATCCGCTAAAAGATATAAGAAGAACCAATAAACTTGAAGAATAAGTGAGATAGAAAATTCTTACCTAATAAATATTTACCAAATAAAAACACTAACCAATAATTCTCTTTAATGAAGGAGAATGCTGTCCGATGAAAGATGATAAAAGTATTGCCAATAGACAATCACCCAATAAATGTAAGGTAAATGAGAATTAATATAATTGTATCAGAGATTTTTTCGATATTAATTTCATTACTTTAGACATGATTCTAAAATTTTGAATTTCTTCTAAAAAAGGGCAACATTTATTAGGTAAATATGCTTTATCCCGGAATCTATCTTTGGAATATATTGGGATTTCTGATAATATATTACCTTTATGTCCTTTAACTTGTGGGGCCAATAGACTATAACACATTCACTTGGGGCCACACAATACAAAGGGGGCAAAACCGTAAATTCCGATTGACTGAAAGAAAGAAAACGAAATTACTTGCCGCATATATCAAGCCGTTGAAAAACAAAGCAGTTTTCCTGCCATATATAACTTTTTGGTTGTAAAACGTGAGATAGCCAAAAGCGCGACACATGACGAATGACTAGACGTCACGTCAGGTTCACGGTGGATGACTAGGCGCGGTTCATGGGAAAACACTGAATTAAAGAGTGGACCACACTCAAAACCGCCTTTATTGACTAGTCTTCGTCACGTGTTGCGCTCTCGGCTCTCCTCAGGTTCACAACCAAAAAGTGGTTTATATGAACTTTCCTATATATATATAAACCCTTCATACTTCCATAATTCATTCATTATCTCTAAAAATATCTTCACAATCAACATCTCTTTTCGCAAGATCCAATCCAATATACTTGAGATTCTCACTATCATCATGAAGAAACCAGGATTCTTCAAAGCTTCCATGGCTGCCGCTTCTGCTACTACTGCTATATCAGTCTCCAATTCCAAAATTCACGAGGTAAGTTAAAAAAACATGATTAATTACGTGTTTTTATTTTATTTTATCGTAGATCTTCAAAACCATGAGGTAAGAACAAAATTCTTCAAGATCTGGTTAGCAAATACGATTAAATACGTGTTTTTTTATCGTAGATCTTCGATTTGTGATATTAGTTTGACGATTGATCGTTTCCGGTTTGAATTGATGTTTAGGATCACGGAGAATCGGCCAATAAAATCATTGACGATGAAAAAACGAATCGTTGCTTGGAGAAATTCGCACCGAGATTTGATGGATTGAGGTTTATCGAAACGCTAGTAACTGCTCATCGATAAGAAGAAGCTTACGAGATCGATCGATCGATCTCCCAATTTTTTTCGGTTTTTTTCTTCATTTTGGATTGTTTCGTTGTCCGATTTGAAGGATGAAGCTGTTTGTTTGCCATGGCGCCGAAGGCTATTTGGTGGTACGATTATTTGTGTTAATATTATTGTTGTTATTATTGATTAACATGACAAAATTTTAAAGCTATTATTGATTTTGGCTATGAAATTGTTAATTGTGATGTAAAATTTGCATCTGTAGTTTCTTGTGATTTTTTATTTTATTTTATTGATTTGAATCAAAGTAAGCTGTTCACATGTCTACATCTTGTTTGCAAAATCGTCTATGGCAGCCAATAATGTATTGACAGCAACGCACGCTAACAGTTTCATTGCTTTGTTGTGTTCACAACAAATTTTACAGTTGTACTTGCTTTATTGTCATGAGTCACGGACTCACGGGTGTATTTTGCTTAATTGATATCATTTCCTTTTTTTATATAGTTATTTTGGTTGTGTTTGGTAGAGTAGCTGATAAACTAGTTATTGACTAATAAATTAACTAATAGTTGACACGTTAGCTTATGAATAAATTATGTGTAGCAAAAGTTAGCTAGTGAAGCAAAAGTTAGCTTATGAGTAGGGGTGGCAATTGTCTCGTGTTCAATTTGATGGGTCAGAAAGCATCAACCTGGATATGACACGTTTAACTCGAAATCTTCAACCTTAACTTGTGAAGGCTCGTGTCGTGGGTCATGTTGTGGGTTATCTGGTGGGTTGGCGTGTTAGAAACGAGTTGATGGTTTATAAACGGGTTAACGGGGTCAAAAATCATGACAACAAAGTTCAAAACACAACCAAATTACTACAGTTCAAAAGCAACAAAGTTCAAAACACAACCAAATTACTACAGTTCAAAAGCAACCAAGTTCAAAGCTAAACATACAACCAAGTTCAAAAAATGACCAATTGAAACTCAAAAATCAAAGACTCAAAGTTTTATTTTTGTTATATACAAAAAAAAAAAAGATAAACGGGTAGGCGGATTGACCCGCAAACCCAATTACCAACTTGAGCAGTACCGCGAAATAAACGGGTTGGAGGGTCGGAAATTCAACCAAACTCGTTTATCTTTCGTCTCGTGTTCGTCGTGCAGATCGTGTTGGAAGTTGTCACCCCTACTTATGAGTATGTAAAATGATTAAAAAAAGTATATTTAGGTATAACAATTAATATTGATAAGGGTATAATGGGAAAATAAATACAAAAAGGCTCGTGAGACGTTATTCCAATTAACATTTCAATAAACCTTATAATTCATCCAAACATGTACTAGCTTATAATAAGCAAGATTATTTTCACTAAAAACAACCTTTATCAAAAAAACAAAAGTTTATATAAAACACAAAAAAGAAAAAAAAAAAACTCCTTTGGAACATTACCAACTCAACAATTTTAAAATACTGCACCAATTTTAACACCAGGTTTATTCATCAATCCTTTCTTCTAAACCTAAGGTCGTGCGTAGCACGAACATCGGTTAGACGGGTTCTAAATCGACGGGTTCAGGGGCTGGGCAGGCTCCCATACACGTGCAGCGGCTTCAGCGGCTTTTTTCCATACTGACGGTTTGCACACACCGCTGGTTTGTGTGTGTGTTGTGTGTGTCTATGGGGTGTGTGTGTGTGTGTGTGTGAGGGTTGAGAGGGTTGAGTACTAATCAGGAGAAGGTTTCAAAGGGTTAATTGTGGGGTTGGAGAAAAACTGATGTGACAGTTGGGTTGGAAGGGTTAAGAGGGTTAGATACACATAGCCTAACAAAATAATAGATAAGCATAACCAAATATGTTTTTAAGAAATATGGTGTTGTACACTTGTACTACAGTGATTAACACGAATATAGTGTTAAATTATTATCATATAGAGTTTGGTATGTAATTAACTAATATTTTTGTTAAATTATTTGTTAATTATTATGTTATAAATTTATATTATATTATGAATTTTTTTCCAGTTCATTTAGTAGATTAATAGAATAGAAAAAGGTTCAAACAAGAACAAAACCATTTTATAGGAATAAAGGAATCATTTTGTATCACACATGATGTGGGCCCATGTGGGACCCACCCATTAATTAAATCATATGTAATTTAGTGGTGAGACCCACGAGAATCATATATAATTTAATAATGAGTGGGTCCCACATAATATGTGGCTTATATTTGATTCCTTTGTTCCTTTGAAATCCTCTAATAGAATAACATATTTAAATTATAACGCACAGACACATATGTCACAATAAACCAGAAACGAATTAACAATTGAAAAAACAAATACTACTTGTTTAATGGTGGGCCAAGATCTCACTCTTGGGAGAGCACCAATTAAAAATAAAATAAACTAAAATAAAATGGTTAGAAATTAATATTTTGAACGTAGCGGTAATAATGATACAATATTCGTCAAAAGCCAACCTATATAGTTTCAACGATGATTTTTACGAGGTTTAATTTTTCGAACCATATTTATCATGTTTTTATTATCTATCTCACAAAATACATTTTCATTATAACTAGTTAGAAATTCGCACACTGTTTTAAAAAATATGATTGTAAATGATTTTAAAACTTTGATGGATCTGTTAGAAGAGATCTTAAGACATTTAATAATACAATTTACGTGTATACATTTTTAACAAAAAGGAGTTAACGTTCAAGTTACCATTCAATAATTTTTTATATAATATTTATATTTTGCATTTTTGCTTGTAATTACATGTTTAAAATGATCGGTCGATTACTTCAGATAACGAGTGAATCAAAACCGCAAAGCATAGTATTAACAATCTAAACAATTCAATTTGACGAAATTAGGGACTCTTCAAGAGATATTGCCAATACATATCAGACTTGGTTGGAATAAGAGAATAAAAGCAATTAAGTTGGTTCTTTCTCAACTTTTTGAGTTACTATAGAAAAAAAACAATCAAGTTATGGCGTTGATCAACAACACCTAGTGATTAATCTAAAAAACACATAAATAATCCAGGGTTACCTTATGCAATATATGTAGAATCATTTTGGAGTAAATTTGCATCAGGTTAAGGTGAATGACAACTTGTGACAGAGAGAGGGTGGCAACCATCGGCAGGAAGCAAGAAAAAAAGACCGAAAAAGTATCACTTCGAAATTGGATGCAATAAATAACCAGTATAATCATTATCTTGTTAATGATGCCCTTTGGAATACAAAACCAGGTTTCCCCTTTTGCACTATTCTCTTGGTCCAAGACTTCACCATATATTAAATACCACCTTATGCTTCAGATGAAAACTACAAAAAGAATATAATTAAAACCTTACCATAACGCTAATAAGCCAAAAAGCTTGTTAAGAAGCAGCAAAAAGAAAACATATAAGAGCAGATAGTAAAGATTAGAAGACATCATCATACTTGATGAATAGCATACAAGACACTCAATAAGCTCATATGCAATATCAGGCAACCTTCATCCCATATTTGAAGATTCAATAATATTTGGATAAGCAATACTCTAGGACCCATGCATATTTTCATAGATTCACCTTCTATTTCCCTGATAAGCACAAAAAACCAAAATTATTCAAGCTTAGCTTCCATATTTAATTACCTAATGTTCTTCTGTCTTTTTTGGCATTTCACAAGAAGCATGAATTGTTTATATAAGTTAACCAAGTAACTCAAACTAACCATAAGGCTGTGGCTTACGGGTTAAGGCATGTGGGGAAAGTGGCTAGTTAACCCTTCTACCCTAGGTTCGAATCCAGGCGTTTCCAGATCGTGGCCACTGGGGATTAACTCAAGCAGCATGCTTTAGCTATCGGTGAACCTTGTCAGGATTAGTCGGGGCAAAGACTCGGATACCCTTAAAAAAAACATTTAATTTATCAGTTGTAAAGTTATTTAGGTGACGGTCCAAATAGTCTAAATAAACAAGCAACCAACCCAATATTTCGAAAAATCAAAAAACAAGAAAAAAGTAGCAAATCATGAAATTGACCAATAAACAATAATTTATGTCTCATATACGATAAGTAAATAAAAAGCGAAACACCTAGAATGAGGGAAAATCGAGAGAAAAATCTAATTGAGAGGAGTCTAGAGAGTCGAGAAGAAAATTTGAAGAGTCGATAAGGCAGAAGTGAGTGAGACACTAGGTCATGAGAGGGAGGCAAGACTGCTCCCTGGCATTCGATAGGGTAGAAGTGGGAGATGATGATCAAGTCGTGTCATTGGACTAGGAAGTGAGCATAACCGCTTTTTTTTTGGAAAAAAATCTACGTTAACCTATAATTTAAATTACTATTAAATATAATAAAAATAAAAATAAAATTAATCAACTTAACATATCTTAAATATTTAATAATTCTCAAAAATATAATTAAGAATTAGATATAAATATTTTTATTAAAATATTTAACAAAGTTTCAGTTATATAATTTTAATTGATAATAGTTAATTATTAATAAGGGTATAACTGAAAAAGTCACAAAAAGTTTCTCATAAGCTACTCAAAGTAGCTTATCAAAAAGCTAGCTTATAAGCTACTTTTGGTCTTATCAAACACGTACATAAAAAATAAGGTAGCTTATAAGTCAGCTTACAAGCTAGCTTATTTTTACCAAACAATGCCTTACTACCAAAAACAATTATTAATTAAATAATCATAAATAGAATAAAAATTGATTACATTTTATAAATAGAGTAACATTAATTAATTAAATAAAATATTTTATTTATCAATCGGACAATTAAATACTCTTTACTTTTAAACATAAAGGATGTAATTTAATATTTTTATTACGTAATTTAATTTATATTATGGTAACATTATGTATTTTTATTATCTGTTAATGTATTAAGACTTAGGTTTAAATGAAAGCAAGTTGTTTCCGTGAGACCGCGTGAGATCAATACCTGACGTATGAAACTTGACAAAAAAACACCGTGAAGGTAAATAAAACTCGAATACGCAAACCTAAAAATCACTTTCGATGCAAAAAAATTTCCAAAACAAGGGAAAAAACAAAACCTTCATAGCTCAAATGCTGTGAAGGTTACATATATATAATGTGAACCTTCATAATGTTGTGAAAGTTTCGTTTTTTAACCTTTTTTTGGAATTTTTTTTATTCGATAGTGTTTTTTAGTATGTTTTAATGATGAATGTTCAATTTGTTTTACCTTCACAAATGTTTTTCTGTAAAGTTTCATGTAAAATATTTTGGTCTCATTGGTCTCACGAAAAAAGTTTGGTCTCACGTGAACTTAACCCATGTATTAATGTTAAATTTATAACCTCCTAGATAAAAGAGTGTATTATTTGTATTTTTTTAAAATTAAAAATAAATTATTCATACCTTTTTCCATAAACATATTTTAGAAAAAATCACACATCATAACATGACATAAGACAATTCTTATTAAGAATTATAATATTTTATACTATTTATTGTTACATTAAGAAAAACCGTATCGATGTGAATTAACAATTACCAAAACTATTTTTTTTACTAGAAATAATATTTACTCATGCTTGGTGATTAATAATCCTTTAGAAAATTTTAGCTGTAGCAAATTGTCTTAGATATTACTAAGAAATAAGTAGACTCTTAAAATTCAAATTTTAAATTTATTGTTAGAAGTGATTATTTGAACAGTTGAGCTAAGTCTAAGCTGGATATAACCTAATTTTTTTTTGTTTAACTAGACTAATATACAAAAACCAAGCTTGTTTTCATGGGTTCATAGACTTATCTAGGGCTAGAGGGCTTATTCTTTTTTACATTTGAAAAACAAAAGGTAATATATAATTATAAGTTATTTAAATCATTTAAATTATGTAAATTGTTTCGAGCATAAAAATAAGATGTAAAAGATATCAATGCACATAAAGTATGAAAAAAAAGTATTATAATATATGAGTTATAAACACTTTTTTTAATGATTTATAAAAACATTAAATCATTAAACATTACCTCTTAATCTTTTTAATAAAAAAATTAATCTAATAGTTATATACAAAATTAAATCAACTAAAAAATATAATGGGCCAAACGGGGGCTTGTTCGAAATCTTTTTTTCATTGCACAAACCTGTTCATTTTTACGATAATGATTGTCCAAGATCGTTTTTCTATCGGACCGCACCGCCCATAAATAGCTCTATTTATTATTATATACTTACACATTTTTATAAAACTCTAAATATAAATTGGCATAAATCAACTAATAAATATACAAAAATATAAGATATACACTAAAAATAATAATATGATAGAAAATCTACAAAATTTGTTTTTTTTTAATGTGTTCAAATAGCAATCAAACAATTTTTATCAAATGAGTGTTAGCCTAGTGGTAAGGATTGCGCACTACATAGTGGTGAACCCGAGTTCGAACCCTGGGGGACGCATTCTGGAGGTACAGGGGCATCGACCTCGGGCTACATGCTTTAGCAGTCGGGCTTCGGTCCAAAATTGCCGATGATTAGTCTGAGCCCAATGTGGTCTGGGATACCTCTTCCAAAAAAAAAAAAATCAAACAATTTTCAAATGAAATAGTTACTACATTTATAATAAAAAAGATACCTAATTTAACATATAATAATTAAACATGGAAATAAAATGAATATAGATTTAATTACCATAAATAAATTATACATCAGATTTTTGTTATTCTTTTAAATTAACGTAAAAAGGGTAAATAGGTCAATAAACAAACAATGTAATATACCATCCGTTATCTTTACTTCTTTTTCTAACGGATGGAGTTTGCCAATTGCCAATAATTTCATTGCTTTTTTGCAAAATATACAAATGTGAGGACTGAAGAGGTATTTATATTTGATAAAAGTTCTTACAAGTTACAAACCCTTATTCAAGCATCAGGCAAAATTTATGTTTACAAAGTATATATATATACACACAATTTTTTGAAACCAATAAAAAATCATCATTATATAAAATAAACATTGAACTCCTATTAAATATAACCAAGTTTATGTTCAAAAAAATTTGTATTTTGTTTATATATATAGATAAGTTATGTAAGTTTTTGTTATAAACTTACAATAAAGTTTTAGTTATTTTATAGAACATACATACAAAACTAGTCTTTTTAGATGCATGATTGATTAAAAATTGAAAAGAACTTAATTTTATCAGATTTCACAAATTTCCTTAGCTAAAGGTGATTGATAACTTGTTCACTTCTCTATGAAACTCAATTTTATCTCCATGGTATTTGATTATTATGATTATCGTTTTAAACTTTTAACATAATAAAGCTTTACTTTGTGGTTTCTTGTTAATTAAATTCTAGTACCAAAACAATATTTTCATGGGAGTTATATAATAACAAATCCTTAGTATTGTGAATATTTTTGAGCTTAGGAAAGAGTTTTATATCTGATGACTCATGATATATGAAGAATTTCGTCTACATTCATCAGACCGCTCAAAAAGTCGCAATACGATCATCACCTTCATGTACCTAGCTTCATCTACCTTTATTATCTTCACCCCCTCTCATGTTTTCCTTTCTTCATATATATCTTCGAGCACATTCATATGGATGAATTTGTTAAAGTTCAGTCACGGTGAAACAAGTAACTATGCAAAGAAAAATCCAGTTAGATGAAGGTTTGTGAATGAAAGTTTTTTTTTTTTGTGGATAAAGTTCATCTAGACTTCGTCTAGACTACGTCCTTGGCAATTTAGAACTGAAAATTCGGCTGTCTGAGACTAAGTCTGGCCACAAGATGCGCACGAAAGGATTCAAACCGGGGTGAATGGGATACCATCCACATCCCCCACATGTCTTACCGCTACGCCACAAGCCCATAAGCCTTGTGGTTTTGTGAATGAAAGTTGATGAAAATATTTAGATGAAGTTCGATCCATCTTCTCACTAAGTTCAAAAGAATATTCACTTAAAACTGACCCTATTTTATGAATCAAGTAGATATTTCAAATTAATGGAATTGAGTTGTACACATGGTTTGAAATGAGATTTCTTATCAAACGCACTATGAATGCCTACAAACAATGATCTATATTATATGTCACAAAGTAACCATCGTAAAGTTATTTCATAAAATGGTTAACCTTTGCACGAACGCCTATAGTATACCTCTAAAGTACTTATATCGAACGATTATCTATCACAAATACAACTCTATTTGAACTACATATCTAAACAAAGTTTTGGATTCAATATTTGAAGGAAAAACTTTACAAGAATGAATGTGTTTTTATATGGTTTCATAAGTTTTTTTATCTACTAAATTAGTTTTCAGCCCGTGTAAATGTAAAAAGTTAAATTGCATTATCGAGTTTTTAAAAAAAAATAAAAAAATAAAAAGTATGTAATCTAACTTATATACACAATCAGTTATACAATTTCATTGATAACTAGATATATAATTTTATATAGCCTTTATATTCCAAAAAGAATCCCAAACACAATTATCCCACTAAAACATTGAATTTTAAGCATCAAACTATATTTTCTAAACCAAAAAATACTTTTTTTTTGGACAACAAAAGAGAAAGATTTTATTAAGAGGAAGCTAGTGAGGCCAAAAACGAAGTACGTTTGCTCGGGCCATACATGGCTCGAAGGCCATCCCGATACGCCCGACCTCGGAAACCGAAAGTTTCTGCCCGGATCATCCTAATACATGTTCACGGAGCACCACGCAAAGTTTCATCCAAAACAGGTGTTTCCAGACTCGGGTTATTTTGAGAGTTAAAAAAGAAAAAAAAAAGAATATTATGGTGATTTTCGAGAGGTTGAATTTTTGGACTAAAATTTTAATTCCTCTTTTGTATAATAGAAAAAAGAGATCCAAAAATATGTCAAGATTAATAACTTACATGGCCAAAATAGGTAGTAAACGAAAATTTGATGTATTTTAGTGTATATTTAACGGATGCATTGATATTAGTTTTGAGAAAGATAAATTTTTTTTCAATTTCCGTCCTTATTACAGTAATACCGTTAAATGACTTCTGAAAATGTAGATGTTATTTGACGAATTTACCCTTAAGCAGATGATAGAGGAAGCTTTGCTTTTTGGGGGTTTTTCTTCAAATAACAAAAATATATTCGTACTGCTGTTGATTTTCACGTGAAAGTGAATATCTAGGTCAAAACTGACGAATCTCTCTCTCTCTCTCTTCTCTCTCTCTCTCTCTCTCTCTCTTTCTCTCTCTCTCTCTCTCCTCTCTCTCTCTCTCTCTCTCTCCTCTCTCTCTCTCCCTCTCCCTCTCCCTCTCAAGAAGCCAAAGACCTATAGAGTTCTGCAACAATTTTTGTTGAGAGTTATACAAAAGGGGAACATTTTCGGATTGAGTTTTGATTGAGGGGGATAATTTTAAGAAGAAGATAATCAATCTAAGTATTTACAAAACTGGCGTCACGGAAACGATTAGAAGATATGAGGCAAAACTCAAAAAGGCAACAACAGTCGCAACAAGATTCCATGAAAAAGAGGTATCGACTAGTTGACGAAGAATCAGAAGTTGACATAGAAGAAGAACAAAATCATGAAGATATGGCCATGGTTAGCGTTGATGTTGAAAACGATGTCGAAGGTGCCTATGATGGTATGTTTTTTAATTGTTAAATTGTTAATTAGGATGTCTGATATGTATGTTTCTTTCCATATAATTGATTATTGTTTTGTGCTTTTCAGATGAAATTCCGTCCGATGTTGGTGAACTAGATGAGTATGTCTCTCTCTCTCTCTCTCTCTCTCTCTCTCTATCCCTCCTATATTCATGTGCAACAGAACCGTATGTATGTATATTACATATGTACATGGTCGACCATCCCCAAATTTTTACTGATTTCTGTATGATTCATTTTGTTATAGAATTGCATAAAGTTTGATCTTCTTGACGTTGTTTCATGATTTTGCAGTGCATAATTTGTTTTATATGTTTTGCCAGTAATTTCCATATGTTAGTGTATATGATCTAACCTTGATTGTAACACCCCAATATTTTACATAACATATAACATAGAATATATACATAACATGTCAACTTGAGGATATAGATTGGATCTCTTTCTACAAAACTATACAAATACATAAAAACTGCTACAAACATTTTGCTAATAATATTTTCAGACAAAAATGTTCACATATTAACAAGATCAATAGCACGCTTCATAAAATTCACTTCACATATGAAAATCCAAATAGACACTTTCACAATTTCACATTTTCCCTTTTCATTATCTTTTACGAGTTGTCCTAAAATGCATATATCAAAGCATTAGTAGTCTAATGGTCGGTAACATCCTTGGGAGGGACAGTGGATGACATCACCGTCTACCTTGGTTTGATTCATGGGTTGAGCATGTGGCGATACCTTGACCATGGGTTGACTTTCAGGTCGATTCATGGTCGCCGAAGATTAGTCGGGTGCCCGTATGGATCCCAGATACCTCATCGGCTTCTTGTCAAGACGTGTGCGTGTGTTATCCGCCATTAAAAGAATGAGGGTAGGACAAAACGGTCTAGTGAGGAAATTACTGGCAGTTAAACAGTCCAGTAAAATCATTTAATATAAAACCTTTTAAATAAGTTAATCACAAAGTAGGCTCGCAAGCACTACATCTCACCCAAGCAACTAGCCACGACAATCTCTTTTCTAAAACAAATGTGCACTCTGATAGGATCTCAAGCAATATCGATAATGAGACAACTAGAAACACATTCATTGACTAAAAATATACCCCATGTACACACCGTTACAGTTTCACACGCACACAAGTTTTTGCTGTGTAAGTCCATTTTATCCACGTAAGTTCACCAATCCACATGTGTTAATTTCCATCAACATGTATACAATTATTGTATCAATGGTATCATTCAAATATATCAATAAGGTATAACATTGAAATAATAATCATTTGATAATATATGCATTTCAGTTTAAAAAGTTGTAAGGAAACCAGTCTTGATACGATATATGGTGAAATAAACTTTAAGTGATAGGAGAAATCGAAACCAAATGCGAGCCAAAATAAGGAAGCATGTATCACAACCTAAAAATCTATTTCAATACTTAAAATATCATCTAAAATATCAATTTACATTCATAGACTCCAAGAATCTCTTAAAACAAAACTTAAACTAAGTCAAGGATGGAGAAAACCAAACTCAATTCATAAGATGACAACTTTAGTTCTAATTTCAAGTTAAGATGAATTAGTTTAAATCAAACCCATAAAACGATTTAAAGAAAAATTGCCAAAGTAATTCCATCCGATAAACTCAAACTCAAAAAAAAAAATATGTAAAAAATTCAAACCATTACTACTATAGTCTAACCAAGACTTACAAAGAGAATAAAAGGAAGAATATACATACATGAAAAATTAAGAGATCAAACATCTATAACCAAAACTTTAGCTCTATCTCCTAACCAAGACTCCTCCAAAAATTACACTCACCAAAACACATAGATCAAAAATCTATAACCAAAACTTTAACTCTGTCTCCTAACCAAGACTCCTCTAAAAATTACACTCACCAAAACACACACTAAAGTACTTCATGCTACTTTTTCCAAAAGGAAGCTTACCACCCAATTTTGAAACAAACCCTCAACTTTAAGCTAATAACACAAAAATCCCCTAGACTTACAACTTAATAAACTAGGGTGTTACAATATCTACCTTTAACGGAATTATGACCCAAAATCCAGTCATTAAAACAAACTAAGGTATTTGGATCTCATTTCTGATTCTAGTTCCCATGCAGCCACTTGAACCTTGTGATAACAACGCTAAACCTTTACTAAACCGATCTCTTTATTTCTCAACTTTTTAACCTTGTAATCAATAATAGCTTCCAGTTGCACAATAAAATTCAGTTTTTCATCCACTTTGACTTCTAGCAACGGTGCTAGCTTGTCGATTGAGTAACAGGACATATGGTCGGATATGACGAATTTTCGGTATCCTTTGAACACTTTCTCAAATTGAGCAAATATCCTACATCATTTTTCATATGAGACCTTTTTCACATGTAACAAAAAGTGTCTCTAAATCATTTTTCTTATATTCTAGTTGGTAGTTAATTGAAACAATATATTATGTCAAACATTGCTTTAGTTGATGAGGATTCTCTTTGTATGTCTAACTAAGTTGTTGCTTCATCAATATCCAAAGAACATCAAGTTCATGTATTCGATATTGTACATCTTTTGTGCATAACCGGATGTAAAACATTATCATCATGTTCATCTACATTGAACTCAACATTCGAACCAACCTCATAGTCAACTTAGTGGACAAGCATGTGTACATTACAAAACCTATATAAAAATTATCATCAATATTTTTATGTATGTACTTTCTGTTCTATGATTGATTGCTCCTAACATTGAAGTCTGAATTTTTTTTTGCTCGCAAGCTTAGAGTTGATGGTTTCTTGTATGCTCTTCTATTTTGTGTAATTAATTGATTGATGTAATAAGTGCAAGTTTACGCTCTGCAGATGGACGCGAGTGGACTTGGTGTTACTTCGTAAAGAGTTTATGTGTCCTATATGTCTCGGTAATGTCAAGTTCCCTATAAAATATTAAATAGGACGATGATGATTTATTTAAAAAGTGTTCTAAAAACTTGTTACGACGTTCAAAAGTTTCGGATAAATCTTTTTGTAATACTTTTAGATAAGATGCTTTTTTGAATGGTTCTATAAAACACATTTTTCATCAAGAAGTTTATTTATGTAGGTGTCTTATAAACTCGATTTTATAATAGGAGTAATTTTAATTCCTTGGATATGATGTAGGTATACTTAAGGAAACCAAGACGTTTAATGATTGTCTCCATCGGTTTTGTGGAGAGTGTATAAACAAGGCACTCAACTCAAGGTACGTGATGATCACTTCGTACAGTTACTACTTAGGTGTTGTTTGTTATTAAGAGGTCTGAAGTCAAAAGTCTGATTTCACGTCTAAAAGATAAGAGGTGGATGGTGCACCTCTTAAAATCCCAGGGAATGGTAAGAGGTTCTCAGACGTTTTCGTAAAACTGAAACAAATAGTCTTAACTCTGTAAACCTATTATTTTCAGACTTAAAAGGTTTTAAAATGTATTTTTTTTAAACAAACAACCCTTTTTTTTTGACCAATTTAATCGAATTTTATTTATTGGAACTAATTATCATACCTTTTTTATGAATGATATATGCATTTTCCAGAAAGGGCTGCCCTTCATGCCGCAAAAGTTATGGTACAAATCGTGTATTAAGAGATGATCCAAACATGGACTCTATTATTGCATTGGTATTTGGAGATCTCAGCAAATATGAAGCAGAGGTAAGATTTAATATGTATTATTTAAAGCAACGAAGTTGACTTTATAGCTTGCTTAAAATAAATAAACGTCTTAATTAATAGAGTGTTATATAGGACCAAATAAAAAAGATATTCTATCTAAGATGTTACAAAAATTATATAGGATGCTTTTGAGCACCGTAAATCCGTAATAATTAAGTTTTTTGAAATATTTTTCAAATAAAGTATCTTATTTACTATTTCATAAGGCACTATTTGAAAAAAGTGTTCTATAAACACAAATATCCTCTAAAAACATGTGTTTATAAGACACTTCTCAAGATTGTTCATTTAAATTGGGTAATGCAACACTTTATCTTGAAAATGTCTTACCTCCTACAAACATATTATTCTAATACTTTTAAAAAAGTCTTTCTTTGTTTGGTCCTATAAACTTAATTAGGTCTTATAAAACACTCAATTATGACGCTTATTTATTAAGGCATCCTATAAACCCATTGTTGTTGTATTTTACTAACTATGTCACAACCCCCGCCCCCACCCCCCCCCCCCCCCCCCTCTTGGCAGAACAACCGTGATACTCAAGAAAGAGACCAAGAACCATCGGTTACTCTAACTGAAGGCATCAATAATATAGGCAACACTTCTGCTCGTCCATCTACAAAAAGGTTCTCTAATGGACAAGAAAATGCTCATCCAATAAAAAGAGCCCGCAAGCCAAGAACCCGAAAACGTTATGGAAACCAAAGTAAAGAGATCGAGCATGATCCAATTATCCAAAACGAGCATCAACAAGACCAAATGAATGAAATTGATATCAACCGAAATGCGGGTGATGAAAACAAAGGAGATGATGATGAGATTACGGCAAAGATCATGCAACTGAGGTCCAAAAGATTGAAGAGAATTTCTCAAGATTCTACGGACACTATTTTAGACGTAGAGCAAAATACTTCTGGTGGTGGTGTTGTTCCTAGGAATCCTCAGAGTTTGAGTGTTGCCACGAGAATCAAGAATGCCCGTCTCACCAAACTATCCAAACATCTTCATCTTAGTGGACAACGGAAGAAAAAAGATGATCAGGTATTATCTTTCAAGATTTACCTTCAAACACTATAACAAAATTGTGTTTATAGAATGCCTGGGATAAATAAGTGTCGTAATATATAGAGTGTTTTGTAGGACCATACAAAAAACGTTCTATCTAAAAGTGATAAAAAAAATTATATGCCGCAAAAGGACATAGAAACTAGTATTTTAGAACATTTTCAAGTAAAATGTCACAATTTTAAAAAGTGTTCTACAAACACGATTGTCATCCTAAAAAGATGGATTTATAGGACACTTTACAAAGTTAATTAGCTAATATATATACACTTTCTTGATTAAAATGTCATTAAAAAAAACTGTTACGATGCTCAAAAGAGTTCTATAAATTTATTGTAACACTTTTAAATATGCTATTTTTTTCCATTTGATTCTATAAACTTAGGTCCTATTAAACATCCTATTAAAACGCTTATTTATCACGAGTTATCTTTGATGGTGGTTTACTAATTTCATAATTTAAAAACTTCTGGTTTGTAGTTTGAGATCCATGTGAAGCTTGTGTCTCTTAATAGGGACATAGAAGATCTGGAGAACCCACATCTTTTCTGCAGCCCTACCTTGCCATTTCAATTCCTTCGTGAAGTAAGAATCACTCTCAATTTCTTTCATGTATATTATGCATAATTTCTGATTGATTTGCACCTTTATATGTGTTAAAATCAGATTAATTTTATATTGGAAATTTAAAAAGCAGATTTTGAGTTGATATTTGTTAGGAAAAAAAATGGGAAAGGCTAATTGTACCCTTATGTTTGCTGATTACACCCTACAAACTAAAATCTTTCTCACATCACAATCGGCTTTTTACATTTCATATGCACAGAATGACCCGATTTTGACATCTGTAGTGATGCAAATAGCATTCACCAAAATTTAGTAAGGATGTAATTAGTAATATATAGGTGTGCAATTAGCCTTCCCTTGCTGATAGTTATATGTGAACTAAAATAGCTACTTAAGTCACAATTATGGTTAAAAGAAATTTATCCTTTGTCCCATAACACCAAACTTCTCTTGATTAACTGCAACACAAATGCATGTTAAATTCTCCAAATAATATACTAATAAACTATTTTATTTGATATTTTATTTATAAGATCAGATAATTGTGTGTCCTATATAAATATATTATCATACGATGTTGTAACAAGTTTTGTTAAACATTTTTGTAATAAAGTATCATGTATTTTTTTTTAATTAATAAGGTATTTCTAAGAAGTTTCTAGTTAGCTCATTGGTTTAAAAAACATTTGTTTTTACAAGATATGTTTGTTAATAATTTCATATAAAAGACTAATTGATAGGTTTATTACATGAATAACTAATTTGGTGAGTTACCAAGTATCAAGTTCATTCACTATCAACCAAATACATGGTTAAATCAGATTCCATTCCATTCTATATCACTTATATATATTTTAATTTCTTTAAATTTCGTTCATTTTAAAACATATTGTCAACCAAACACACCTCTAGGAAAACTCTTTTAAGCCAACATGCTTGAAATCTTCATAGCCCTTTAGAAGGAAACTTTTGAATGACCTCATACACAAAGGCAAAGGTTTCAATGACCTTGATATATAAACAGTGAGTGTAATTTTGTATACTAATTTCATGATTAATTGACTTGAAATTCGAAGTATGTTGCTCGGGAAACTCCATTGCGAGTAAGAGATGTTCAACTATTCGTAGTACAAGAGGCAAATGCAGACACCGACCAAGCTTCAACCTCGAGCAACCATCATATTTCACTATATCAAGATGTTGGATACTCAAACTTTGATCTTTTACGCGAAGAGGACTTCGAGACTCTGGGCCATTGTCCTACTAAAAATGGAAACTTAGTAAGTTTTTATATTTATTCTTGTAAAACAACTTAACGTGCGTACGTGCACACACACATGCAAGCATTCATACAATTAAAGTATTAAACATCTCTCATTCTTCTTATTCCAAGGGTGCATTGCAACAAAAATGGATTTATAGACGTTGTCAATTTCAAAACATCTTTTATAAGACATAATTTATAGGTCCAAAAATCAAAGGTCTTATCTAAAGGTGTTATAATAAGTTTATAGGATGCTTTTAAGTATCTTAACAAGTTTTTAGTGACGCTTATAATACAAAGCGTCACATTAGCTATTTTATAGGACAACTTTGAGAACGTGTTCATAAACTTATATTTTTTTAGAACACTTGTTTTTATGGCACTTTTTTATGACATTTAATGTCCTATAAAATAGCTAATAGGATGCTTCCTTATAAAAACGTCCTAAAAAATTATTACAACGTCCAAAAACATCTTACAAAGTACAAACATATAACAATGCCTTTAGATATGACATTTTACTTTTTGGTGTTATAAATAATTAAGTCCTACAAAAAGATTTAGTAAAGACTCTTTCTTTTTTATGTCCAATTAACTTAATTTTATTATAATGCATCTTTGTTCTATATAACACATCTTAATTGTTTTTTATCTTATTTTGTTTCAGATCATAGCATATGGGCGGAAGAATATTTCTTAAGTGGTATGATAAATTGGTTGATTTTTCAATTCACCAATATCTTCTCTAAAATAGCTGAAAGATTGACAAGCTTAATTTAGGTTTATAAGGTTAATTATGCCAATATAACGTTCATGGTTTGCTACTGGTTTTTATAATGCTGTTAAATTTGGATTTTAATTTCTTTTTCACCGAGAAGTTTTATTCTTTTTAGTCAGTAAATCATCTGAAAAGCTAGTTTTATAAGTTAAACTTTTCTCTAAAATAGAGAGATTTTAGAGAAAAACAAGAAAAAGATTAAGAAATCTCTAAATTTAGAAGAAAAAGAGAGAAAATATAACAAATATTCTTTTTGAAAGGCATTGAGGACAAATCATAGCTATAAAATATGAGCGCTCATAAGGGCCATAATTTTTGTGGATGTTTGAAACAAAACTCTGGATAAATAAGATATTCCACCATATCTCCTGGGTCTCAACTAATATGTCATAAAATAAATGTTGGAGATGTTATTTTATGTATTTAGCCATTTAATTTAGATTGTTGTAATTGTACCTTTAGTTAAATATAAATTACTAGATACGTAGGTGCACAATGCAGCGCAAAACATCTTAAGCTATTAAGTACTTCAATAGAGAATCTTTTTTCGTGTCAGGTTTATAAGTTTATATACAATGCAAATATTAACCTGAACAATGTCAAAATAAAATTGTCTTCCAGTGTTTGTGGCGGATTGGTTATCACTCGGGGGGTTCATAGTGTCCTAACCGAGTTCGAGCCCGCATGCCTGAGAACATTTAAGTGGGGCCATGTTTAGCTCCCAAAATTGCCAGGGATTAGTCGGGTTTTAATTGGCCCGGATACCCTTCCAAAAAAATGTCAAAATAAAATTAATTAGTTAAAATAATTTTGTTAAAACTCAGTAATTATCTTGATTATATATATTCAAACTAAATTGATAGATAGAGATGTTAATAATTATCTTGATACATTTTACATTTTGAATAAATATTAAAAGGAATTAGTGAAACTTATTATATAAGATGAGACATGTCAATCAAATAGATGTAAATGAACTGAAAGTAAAAAAATACATCCATATTTAAGTTTAGGTGGAAAAATTTATATAACATAAAAGATTTATGTAATATCCTATAATCTTATGAATAAAATGAGTATGCAAGAAAAATATTTTTTTTCCCATGGGATCTCATGTCATAGATATAATAAAATAGAATTTTTGAAAGTAAGTTTTTTATGAATATAAATTGGTAACTTAATTTTAATGCAGCTAATTTTTATATTTTATCAACTTCATAATTTTGAAGTGTTTTAATAAACTCTTTTTTTCGTGTAAACAAAGAATTAAAAATTAAAATCTTCAATAAATTTACATCCACTCTAATATTCTCTATTTTATACATTACATTTAGTAAAAATATAACTTATTTTTCATAAACATTTAATTTCAAAAAACACTTATTGGTTGAATAATAAAATCGAGTTTTCACTGGTAGTTTAGTAATCATTTTTAGGAATTTTTTTATATCTGAAATTTTTATATTTTTCTGTTCCTACTTTCTCAATTTTAAAAGAAGTCTTAAAAATCTATTAAAAAAACTCCCCTAAATCTTCATACTTCTCATTTTTAATGATATATTGGGGATGCTTTAGAGATAAGAAAAAAAAAATTCCAAAAAGCAAAGGATGTGTTAAAAAGATGGTATGGAATATATTCCAACCAAATTAGTGAGGATGTACCACATGTTCCACATTAGAAGAAAAATATTTTGTTTTCAAATTTACTGGTCCCTCCTTGTGGTTGAATTGTGTGCAAGTAGATCAGGATTTTTTTTTAAGAAAAATAAGGTAAATATATAATCGATAAAAATATTAACATAGTGATGTGTTAATATATAACTTGTAGGATTTGAAAGGAACATAGAGTTTAGGGGTGAAGGAGATCTTTATTCTCAAGATTCTTTATACAACAAGTTTAGATTAGGTTTTACAATTGTAAATAGAAAATGGAATTAGAGTAAAAAGCAAATTTAGTTGTCTAGTTCGTGCTCTAGAATAGAATCCTAACATGATTAAAAAAATATATATGTACTTGTTTTCTATAACCCATTTTCATACCCATTTCCATTTCCATCACCATCATCAGATCTAATCATGAACACAAAACTCGTTAATGTCCACCAAATTAACGTATTAAGT
Source organism: Centaurea solstitialis (assembly GCA_030169165.1). Taxonomy (NCBI): domain Eukaryota; kingdom Viridiplantae; phylum Streptophyta; class Magnoliopsida; order Asterales; family Asteraceae; genus Centaurea; species Centaurea solstitialis. The sequence continues at coordinate 86,761,084 of CM058041.1, forward strand.
TTTACATTTACGTAAGACTTTGTGAACACTCTAGTGTGATGGATCTTTGATGTTATCAAATTGGGGTAATATGTGGGATAATAATCAAATACAAATGAAAATGATAACTTGGATAGAAAGTCAAATCTTTTAAAAGCATATCAACACCCATGTATCTATGTAAATACCATATACTCCAAGATGATTATATGTAAGTTTTCTCGTAGTTGCCATCTAGTTCCACCATGTTGATTTGCTTCCATGTTTGTGGTTGCTTTGAAGGGATAAACAAGGAACGGCTTGTTACAGATGTTAATGGTTTATGATGAGTAATCAAATGGGTTTTTGTATGTTGTGTAAAAAACGATTATAAAATAGGATCAAAGGTCAAAGATTAGTATAACATAAGAAGACTTATTTTCACCTCATGTGAGGGGCATATGATGGGTCTAAGTCTGGTAAAATCACTTTATTAATACTAAGCATCTTTAGAGCATCTCCAAGAGCTTTGCTATATTTTTTCTAAATTAGAGAATAGGAGATCAAAATTTCTAAAATTTTATTTTTTGATCTCCAACAGCATTGCTATTTTAGAGGCTTTATCATCATTTATATTATTAAAATATACATTATATTTATTATCCCAATAAACTTTTTAAAAACTTTTAAAAAATAAATTATGTCATTGGTGGAATGCATTAAAATATGTTTCTCTCTCATCATTTAGAAGTTTTGGAGAAATCTCTATATTTAGAGGAAATCCTAAAATTTTCTATTTTAGCAATTGATTTAGCAATGCTGTTGGAGCAACTTAGAAAGAAAAAACTCACTTTTTTCTATTTTAGCAATTCTGTTGGAGATGCTCTTAGTGTATTAATTAAAATTGAGAAGATAGGAACTATCAGTGTAGATTATTTATTTTAGGCACTAAATCCAAAGTTTGAGCAACTCACGGGACCCATGAGTAAAACACTTTAAAATTAAACAAATTACAAAAACATAGTATTTTATTGAAATAACATTGTAATTAGAGTAAATTGCAAATTTCGTCCCTAATGGTTATATGGAAGTTATTAACGGTGTCCCCCAAACAAAATAATTACAAATATCATCACTATGGTTTTACTTTTGTTGCAGATTGGGTCCCTTGACGTAACACCATTAACTTTAGCACCATTAACTTAAGGGGTAATATAGTCGATTTTGTCATATTTAAAAAAATATATATTTTTTAAAATTTAGATGCCAAAGTTAAAAGTGTATAAAACAAAAACAATAAACCCATCTAGTATAGCTTCCCTTTCTTCATCCTCCAACCGCTCAGCCCTTATATATGTAGATCTAAAACAAAAACATGTTGAACCTAAAAATGAAATCCAAATCTTAAGCTTCCCATTCTTCATGCCATGAAAGAATCCCGTGTAATCAAAGATAGTTGATGATTTAAAACTTATTCCTCTTTCTCTAGCCGAGCTCCATCCTCCATCTTCATGAAATTGTGCAAATAAAAAACATACTAGGTGTTAGAGAGCATCTAATTATTGAGTACAATAAAAGATGTTTTCCATATAGATAGAAAGTGTGTGTTCAAAATTATTTGGGTATATTGTTGTATTGATGTTGCATTGTTATTTTTTTCAGGGGAATCTAGTTAACACTAGACAACATTGGGGGAGTAAGTTGTTGTATAGACAATGTCATCTTCAAGAAAGTGAAAACCCACTAATACATTTATGTTTTTATTGATGATTGTCAAAAAGTTTGTGTTTATTTGTAGAGATTCACAAGTGGAATATGTTAATTCTAAGTATCCATGTGAAAAGAAAATGTGTGTGTAACCCACTCCCACCTTTCAAAAACAACCTTTTACTATTGCTCCAGTGAAGCCCCTTCCAAAACATCTCCTTCTCCAATGGTTCCCTAGAAAATAAAACAATATGTTTAAATATCACATTGGATCTTTTGGATTTAGGCCCTTGGATCCCCTTAGAGCAAGGGAAAGAGGGTGTTGACTAGTGTTTCGAGTGGAGAGAACGGAGTATATTTGAATAGGAGTTTGTGGTTTTGGCTGGGAAAGGAAGAGGGGGCCAAAGACGAATCTAGGAAGTCGATGTCAGTTCTAAGGGAGTCCTCTATGTGTGAACAAGTGTGAGTAGACATATACACACCAAAGACTGTCTCTTTATGATACAATGAGACCACAATGCACAAAAAGATAAAGAGAAATATATGTATATATATATAGAGAGAGAGGGGGGGAGAGATGCAGTAATGGCCAGAGAATGGGGAGGAAGCTAGAGGGAGTGGTAACCGGAGATGTAATAGGTTGGAGGAAGTGTTGGACAGAGTGGAGAAAGGAAGGAGGGAAGATGTGGCCAGAGAGGGGGAGGCCAGAGTTGATAAATGTTGCCAGATCGGTATTATTAAGAAAGGATAACCGACACGTGGTGGAAGCATCTTGCAATAGGGACGATGAAATTTTGCAGTATAAACATTGTATATATTCATAATAAATAAGTATTATTTTTAGAAAAGAAATTAAACAAATTACAAAAAAAAGGGTTAATTTCATGTATACCCTTATTAAAACTCAAAATATCATATTTACCCATCTTAATCTAGAAATATCATATATACCCTTCCTAAACTATCAAAATATCGTATTTACCCAAATCACTATTTTAAAGGATTTTTAATTAGTTTTAAATCAAATTCAATAATAAATAATAATTAAATTACTATTATACCCCTTTTTAAATTTAACCTCTATTTAAATATATATGTTTATTAAAAAATGAAACACATTATTAAAAATCCATACGACTTCCTTCATCATCAACCCCATCTTCTTGCTCTTCAAAGATTTCTAAGTTTCCACATCCTTTCTTGAACGGCTACAGCCACAGTGCAAATGTCTTTGACAGTACTTGTGACCGATTACAACTTTTTTGCTACATCTCCATTTCCTACCATCGGTTCCCGTGGATGACCGATCTGTTCGGATCTTAAAGAGGGCGACAGTCGGGATGAACAGTAGCGCGGCATCAAGAAGAGCACTTCGGTATACAGGTCAGCCTCTTCTAAGGTCTTAATGAAAACCTCCTTAATGATGAAGGAATTCTTCTACAGTTCATACAAGAAACAAATCGGTCATCAATACAGGTCTTAAATATGAACTGTAGGAAGCTCCTGTTTTCTTTTGCTTTTTTGTTTTGTTGGTTGGGGGCTGTTTTATTTTTGTTGCTCCTGGGTTTTGTTTGTTGACTTGGTTTTGTATCTTTTTGGTGGGTAATAAAGCTTGTTATTGCTAGTCAAAAACAAAAGCAAAGGTGTTGATGATGAAGAATAGAGGGTTGATGATGAAGAGGAGGAAAGCCTATGGTTGTTGATAATGTTTTGACTTTTTTTAAATAAAAATTCATATTTAAATAGAGATTAAGTTTTTAAAAGGGGTATAATAGTCATTTAACTAATTTTATTATTAAATTTTATTTAGAAATGATTAAAAATCCTTTAAAATAGTGATTTGGGTAAATACGATCTTTTGATAGTTTAGGAAGGATATATATGATATTTGTAAATTATGATGGGTAAATATGATATTTTGAGTTTTAACAAGGACATACATGAAATTAACCCAAAAAAAAAACTACATTATCCACAAAAGTAAAACCATAATAATCATACATGTAATTACTTTACTTAACCAACCTAATCCAAATTTTTCAATAACCACATGGACTAAATTTGTAAATTCACTCTTCCAATTATACCTTCCCCTAAACCTTGTCCCATTGACAAATGGGGGAAAATAAATATTCTAACCAACTTACACTCTGTCTTTACTCAAGTTGTCTTTCAATTCACAGATCAGAAAACACTTGTAATGATTTCATGAATTTTATAACCAAACAAAACGTCAAAAATTCGATTTCTCGAATACCCAAATTGCAATTTTTTTAGTTTTTCTTCAAGATGAAAGACAATTTGATCTTCAAGATAAAACTCCTACTCCAATCTCCTTCAGGTACTGCTACTACTTTACTAGAATTGTTGTAATTTGATCTTGTTTTATTGAATTAGTTATTGGCCTTCTAATTTAGGGTTGTTTTTAGAATCTTTTTGTTTGATTTTGGGAAGAATTTGGTGAATTGGAGGGTAATGAATGATGGATCTTCTTATGTGTTTCTTATAACTGTTGAAATTGAAAATTGTTGGAGATAATTATGGAAATTGAAATGGGTTTTGTGGTTTAAGATCATTCATATGATTATGATGCATGAATCTGTTCTTGTATCATTTGGTATTGTTTGACTTTTTTTCTGGTCAAACAACCCATTTTCAAGGTTACCCTAAATAGTCCAGGTTTATTGAATTTTGGTTATTGAAACTTGAAAGGCATGTTATATATATATTTATTGATAACTGTATGTATATGTAAAGAAACCTTCATTAATTCTTGAATCTTGAAATTGACTTGTTTGACCTCAAAAGGTCAGAATATTGTCTGTAAATGCTCTTAGAAACCGAAGAACGATAAATCTCTTAATTAAGAGACAACCTCTGAATCGTTAAGAGGTGAATCTTGTTTGGCGAAAAAAAAAAGTCTGCCTCTAAATGGTTCTAGAACCCTTTGAGCGATTTTGTATGTTGTGCTTCCCTTAAACATTTAGCGCCCTAATTTCAATCTGATAAGTTACCAAACAACCATATTTCATTTTGCACTATATTGTAAGAGCCTCATAATCATTTTGACCACTTAAGCAACCTGCACGATGGTGCATCATAGATCATACAACTGCTGTCAAACAACCCCTTAGGCCTTGTTTGTTAAAGAGAAGACTCTATTTAGTCTCTTTTGTCTGATTCGGTAAGAGGCAGGGCTGCTTAGACAGTTTGTTTTTTTTTTTCCAAATTTTCTGTCACTTATGTCTTATTGTCCTCTTATTTAATAAGAGGTAAACCAACCCCTTATTTACCTCTTATTGTTCTCAATTGATTAACCTTAATATATCTTTTCTCTTATTTTCACTTGGATTGTAATTAAAACTCAATTTACTAAAATTAGGTGACTCTCTAATTTAGATATATTATTATGGATTAACTTCTTTCGTTTAAATGAAAGCTGGTTTTTTAAATTTAGATGTAAAATTCGTAATGATGGTGAAATAAATATATGAAACTGTACAAATTTATATATAAATTCAACACTATAATATTCATAATGATGATGATGTTTTAGTTGGTATGTAGTAACTTATTTTTTTCTTTTAGTCCCAGTAATTTTCTTGCGGCGCTACTCATATAAGGACATAAAGCAGGCAACGGATGGTTTCAGCCGAGTTATAACGACTTCTTCTCATGGGGCTTCTTATAAAGCGAGGTTCGAAGGTGGTAGCGTTGCTGTGGTGAAAGAAATACATCTTATTGGTCAAGAAGACGATCATATCTTCTATCGCGAGGTGCAACTCTTGGGACGTTTGCATCATCGCCACGTTGTTGCGCTTAAAGGATTTTCCGTTGGAAGGAAAAGGTACCTGAATCATGTAAAAGCTTTGTTTGTAATTCTTTATCAAACTCTAAAGTGACTTTAATTTGCTCGCAATTTGAAGGTTGTAAGCATCCATTGATACCCTTGAGGCAAATGCCACTTGGTTGATCACAAATTTTGACTTATCTTACGGTGTCTTGATCTTTTGGTAAACGTGGGTATCTGGGCCCCACTTGCATGCACCTTGACTAAACCATAGACAGGGACGGACCCAGAAAAAATTTCAAACAGCGGCACCATTTGACTATAGAAACAAATATATGGATATTTTTCAGAGAACCATTATTGGTCTGTTGGTTAGTTCATTGTTTTTCATGGGTGAGGTTGTGTGTTCAAGTCTTTGATTACAAATTATTTTCATGAACATAATAAATCTGAAATTAAACCCAAGATCTCACCGGTTAAGGTTGTGTCTTGATCTTTTAAAAGTCATTAGAATATTTTTTGTGAAATTCTTTTGAATGATTTGCTCCATTTTATGAGATGCATTTTTGTAGAAGACATCTCTTTACTTGGTGTTATAATTGAAGACTAGTTCAAGATTTCTTGGAATTTATCATTCCATTAACCATTCTCTTTCTGGCTTATCACACTTCTGTTTCAGGTTTCTCGTATTTGAGAACGTAGAAAATGGGACCCTCAAGGAACATCTGAATGGTAATTTCTGTGGCAGATATTTCATTTATATTCGACTTGATTAATTCTTGATGATATTTGGTTAATTGTAGATCCTTTGAGGACTCCTTTGGATTGGAGAATCAGGCTAAAGATAGCTGTTGGAGTGGCTGCAGCATTAGTAAGCTTTATAGCCTTCACTTTTTATAAAATTTCCTTAATTTTCATTGCAGGATCATACCATTTGAATCCAATTCTACATATCGAAGAAATCAACTTGCTTTCTTTTCCATTAAGCAGATTAATCAAAACAAAACTTAGAAAACGGTTTGGTCTTGTTTGACAACCATAAGATAGAGATAAGCTTAGCTTATTTTTTGAGCTTATTGACAAAGCTCCATTTGGTTAGCCATAAAGTAGTTCAAGTCTCCTTAGGGCCACTGGGAATTTTCCTGGTTGCTATCTTCAGAGTAGTCAAGGTGCGTTCAAGTGCTACCCACAGTTTACAAGAAAAATATATAGTTGCTAAGCTAACTTTTTTAAAATTTACTACTAGTTCAATAAGCTTCAGGGGCTTTTTCCCTTTTTGTCTAATTATCATTCTTATATATTTCCAATTAATTTTCAACCTGTCTTTTACATCATTTTACAATCAAGTAGTGGTTCAACAACCTCAAGGGTTTTTTTCCACTTTTTTCAATCATGTTCCTTGTAGTTATTCAATTAATTTTTCAATATGTCCCTTTAGCCTTTTAGGTCATTTTACCTTCTCAACTATCTTATTAGGTAGCTTTTACTAAACATGACTAGTTTTTTAGCTCTATTTAAAGCCACTATGCCAATCATGGGTGTAGTGCAAATTTTTAGATCTTACCTTTTTTGCAAAACCTTTTCCACGATATGTTTAAGCAATTCAAGGGTCTTCATAGAATCTACCTATCTCCTCCTTAGGGTAGAGGAAATGTCTGTGTAAGATTTACTAGGTTCGTTTGGTTTTAACTGGTGTGATGGTTGCATGTTCAAGTCTCTTTAGAACTAATCATTTACTTCTAAAACCACTTTCTTGCAGGAATACTTACATTTCTTTTGTGACCCTCCGGTATATCATGTCTCCATAAGTTCAAATACCATCATGCTAGATGAGAATTTTGACGCAAAGGTAGACATTTACATTCTTATCAAGTTTACTATAATTTCTTTTGCAATGCGGGTTAGAATCACTCAAGCAAATGCAACATGAAAAGAATTTTCCTCACTAACCCTTGGGGTGCGTTTGGCACAGGGGATAAGACGAGATAAAAGTTGGTATCCACGTTTGGCGCAACATTAAACTGGAATAGGACGTTATAGGACTGAACGGATAAAAATGTCTTTTTTTTCCCACGAAATAGGTGAAACAAAAATCAAGATGGGATTTAATTGGTAAAATGTTAAGGGTGTGTTTGGTTGTGGAAAATTTTCTTGTTTTCCAAGGAAAATGAGGATTTAGAAAACGTGTTTGGTTCATTTAGTTTTCAAAAGTTTTCCAAGAAAATGAAATTTTTCTGTTTTCTAACGTCTATGAAAATTAGAAAACTGATATTAGCAGTTTCCCCAAATTTTCCAAACGCATTTTCTAATTTTATGATATGGAAAATGAAAACTCCATCATTTCAAACCAAACTTGTTTTCTGAAATTTTCATAGAAAACTTAAATGAAAACTCAACTCCATTTTCTGAAAACGTTTTCTAGGTTTTCCACAACCAAACGCAACCTAAACTATCCATGTCAAATTATAACCCTAAAACCTTCCACAATTGTTTCACCGGCCTACCTTGCTCTCAGGGTTGTTCCTGTCGAGGGGGGACACCCAAAAGAGTAAGGTCCTAATTTTTTCAGTATATATAGATATATTTATTCTAACTCTATTTTGTTCATAAAAGAAGTTGAAATCCTTTTAGTATATTATAATAGGCCCAAACAGTCAACATTGTGACCTAGATGATGTCAATATAAACACAGTCAACATTGTGACCTAGATGATGTCAATGTAGAGATTGAAGGTATATGCATCATATGATGTCTTTGATGGTAGAATCGAACGTTGTGTATTGAAAAACATATGTTGATAATGCCAATTTAGAAACTATTATCGATTGATTTTACCTCTAGATATACTCGAAGAAATTGTTAATACAACCTATTAGCACTTTGTCATGTTATTATTTATTTTCTATGGTAAAAACCGTCGATTGAATTTTTTTTCGTAGATTACCTTAAAATGTTCCAAATGATTTATATTGTTTCACTCTTTGTTCTCAAAGCTCACTGATGTCGGACTCCTTGGTTCGGGTAGTGATCAGGTTACGGCTTGGCGGACTTCAAGTTCTAACGGTAAACTATAAGCTCCTTTTTTACTTTACAACTAATGAACAATGGGTTTTTTGTTGTAAATTAACCACCATTTATACGAAAATATCTTATATGTTTTTCGTTTATGATGGGAACCTATGAAATTGTGAAAACCTTGAGAACTAGTGCATCATGTGCTATTTCATATGATTCTTTTCGCCTAAGACTAGGATTTAAAATATTGATTAACATATATTTGTTTCACAATGTGAACATTTTTGAAGTGTGTGAAACAAAAAACACACATAAAAAAGGCAGAGTGTGACACAAATACATATGAAACAATCACATTGTGAAACGAATATATGTTAATTTAATACAGTAAATACCACTCTCGGATGAGAAAAAATCATGTGAACAATTAAAACTGTAAGGTGGAAGTTCTCACATATCTTACAGATTTTGGAGTTCTCAAATGATTAAGCCCCTATGATATAAAAAATTACTCAAAAATGAAATTTTCCTTTTTTTCGTGTTTTGTAGAAACCACGGGACAAGTGTACGGAAATATACTGTATCAGCTCGGGTTGTTGATCCTTGAGCTGATCACGGGTCAATCGTCAGAGAAAACGGGCGAGGATTTGATCGAATGGATCGAAGAATCTTGTTTTCCGGCATCGTTGGATAACATGATCGATCCTGACTTGGGAAACGATTACGATTCTCGAGAGCTTAAAGGATTGTTAGCGGTAGCAAGATTTTGCTTAAAATCAGTAGATAAACCGAATTCATTCACACCTCAGATATATCGGTATCTTCAGAGGAAGGTCAGTATCCGCAAGACTTTTATCTGATTCGATTTTTTTCGGGTTTTTTTTATTTCTATTTTGTGGGTCCTGTAAATGTGAGGATGAAAGAATGTGAAATGGGAGTGAATAATAGGAGAAAAATATGGCATTTGTAAATTCTTTGTTAGAAAATAAATGTAGTCACTTGAAAGGTGATGAATATAAGAGCCTTATGTACCTTTTGATGTTAGCTTTTTTTGTATAATGCTAAATGTAACCACTTTCTTTTTATTTATTTTTTTCTAAATAACAACATCTATTTTTAGTAATATATTAATTTAAATTTATATATTTGATTATCAAAATATCAAGTGATTAGTAGGAGAAAAGACAGGCTCGATCATAACCAGCCGAATCAATCTCTCTCTCTTTCTGTTATTTAAACCAAAACGATTAAGGCTATGTTTGGCAAGCGTAGCTTATAAGCTAGCTGGTAGCTGATAAGCTAGCGGATAGCTGATAAGCTAGCTGTTGATTGATAAGCTTGCTAGTAGCTGATAAGCTAGCTGTTGAACAAATTATGTTTGGCAAAAACTAGCTTATGAGTATGTAAAATGACCAAAAAGGGTACCTTTGAATTTAATAATTAATATTAATAAGGGTATAATTGGAAAAAGCTACAATAAGCTTCTCATAAGCTACTCAAAGTAGCGTTTCAAAAAGCTAGCTTATAAGCTAGCTGATAAGCTAGCTTCCTGGTACATGTTTGGATGGACTAGCTTATCAGCTAGCTTATAAGCTAGCTTATGCTTGCCAAACCAAGCCTAAGTTCGTAGACTATTTTCTAAACGAAAAAATAATTAAACTATTTCATTTTAAATCATTAAACTATTTTTTTAATAAAAAAACCATTTGAAGTTTCTTATTTCGAATGGTGAAGTTCCTAAGTATTTTTTTTAATATAGAAAATCTTCAAAATTTTAGAAATTTGCTACTTATATTTTTTTAAGATAAATTGGTAAAGTTATATTTTTACTTTTAACGCATTTTTAGTCGATTATAGGTAATTTTATATTTTTGTTAAAAGAATGTAAATAACCAACCACCAAGTTGTGGCATAGCGGTAGAGCTTAAAGGGGGGGATAGCTCCCATCCGGGTTCGAATCTGCTCGTACGCAGATGGTGGTCAATGAATGTAATCCCAAGGGAGCATGTTTAGCTCTCTGTAAAAATTGTCAAGGATGTAGTCTTGGCAAATGAATGAGAATATTAATGAAAACTATTGTTTGGTTTGATATTATATAATGGAATCATTCCTGCAGATTCATTAATTTTGATTCCTGACCAAATTGGGGGGAATGAAAAATTTATTTTTCCTTAGTTCTTTTTCTATATGTCATTTTTTTCTTAATGTTAAATGGAACATCTTTTGTATTTTTAAGTTACGAGAAAATATTGTTTTAATATGGAACAATTTGTCATTGATTATACTGGGTTAACCAAGTAGCATCAACACAATACTTATTTTTATTCAAATTATCCTGCATTTTCATTCTCATTCCCATATAAAATAAACCAAACTTACCCTTAATCATTCAAAATGAAAAGGTTTAATGACATTTTCATTAAAAAGTTAGGTTAGATAGTTAACCTTTCAAAATGAAATAGTTTGGGTTTTAGGCCATCCACTGTGGATGGCGGGTAGGCCATCGGGTAGAGCATAAGCCGACGGGTATGGGGGGAACACCATCGTGGCCATCAGCGGGTTCCTCAAACCGAGGCTTTCACCCCCACCCCACCCCCCACCCCCACACCCCACTTCTCTCTCTTCTTTGTCTCTATCTCTCTCTTCTTTCTCTCTCTTCTTTTATTATTATTTTATTTATGGGTTAATTAATTTTGGGTTGATATTGGATGAATTGGGTAGTTTTGAGTAAAATAGTGGAAAGCTTATGTGGCAGTTGAAACCATTTTGTAGTAGTAGGTCAACTGCGGATGGCCTTATTTAACTCTTTCTACTTATTATTTTGGATTTGTCTAGTTTTTTATTTTTAATAATCACGATAAAAAATACATTTGAAATGGTCGACTAATTTTCAAAAGATGCCTTATGCCATTACTTAGCTCTTTTTTCCAATTTCTCTTTAGATAATGACCTCTCGTTAACAGAAAGGTCATTTTAGATTCTCTTAATCAACTAAAATGTTTGATATGATGATCTTTTTTCTTATAAAAGAGTTCTGATCGAAGGTTAATAATTTTCTATGCTCTTATAAAAACCATTTCAATATGCAAATACATTGAGGCTAGTTGATTAATAGATGTCTTATGTCACATTATGCATCGATTCTTTCTCTTTACGTAAAAGGCCTCTTCATTTTTTATTCTCTTTAGCTAAAAGGTTTGGCATCGTATTTTTTCTCTTATTACATATTCGAAGGTTATTTACTCTGCTCTAATTCATAATCTTTAGAGAATACATTGACAATGGTTGACTAATTGATGATTGATTAACAGATGTCTTACGCCACATTACGTGTCATTTTTCCTCTTCGGATAAAGGAAGGCCTCTGGTTAACAGAAAGGTCAATTAATTTGATTCTCCTTAACTAAAATGCTTGGAATAATAGTATGTTCTTATAAAATATCTAGCGGTTGATAGTTATTTATTCTATGTTGATTAAAGCCATTTTTCCATAACTTTTAATTAAGAATACACCGTTGGATGAGAAATGGATGCAATTAGAATAAGATACACAGCATCATTATTTACCTTCTAACGGGTAACTGACGTGATGGCGTGAGACTAAAAGTGATCTATGGTTCAGATCCGTTTCTCACGCTTCTTACGTTAAATTCAACTTCTCACACGATTCTCCATTTCTGTAAAAGAAGTCGACGCTAACGTTAACGTGATGAGTGGATCTAAACCATTGATCACTTTTAATCTCATGCCCTCTTAAGAATTGTGTTTTAGAAGGGAATTCAGAATTGATCCAGTACATCTCGATACATCTTATCTCGATGCATATAATTTCTAATCTGCATTTACTTCTCATCCAACCGTTGATATTCATTTGGGATCCGACCCAAGTTTGGAGATGGTCTAAACGGAATATATTTGCATTTGTTGACTCAGAGATGTCTCACTATCAGATTACGCTATCATTTATTCCCTTTTACTCCCCCTATTTAAATTGCTCATAACTCTCCTTACCCTAACCACCACCATCATGGACTCCCATAACCACCAAACGCCACCGCAAACCACCACCACCACAATGCTCAAAACCCTCAAAAACAACTTGGTTTTCCGGTCAAAATGGGCCGAGCTCAATGGCGCAATGGGCGATCTCGGGACCTATATACCCATCGTTCTAGCATTAACGCTCGCTAGCGACCTTAACTTGGGCACCACATTGATCTTCACGGGCGTTTACAACATCGTAACCGGCCTCGTCTACGGTGTCCCCATGCCGGTCCAGCCCATGAAATCGATCGCCGCTGTGGCGATCTCCGACCCCGATTTCGGGATCCCGGAGGCCATGGCCGCCGGAATCTGCACCGGGGTCGTATTGTTCCTGTTGGGTGTCACCGGACTCATGCGGATCGCTTATCGGCTAATCCCGTTACCTGTTGTTCGAGGAATCCAATTAGCGCAAGGTTTATCGTTTGCAATGACCGCCGTTAAGTACGTTCGAAAAGTTCAAGATTTTTCGAAGTCAAAATCGATCGGGAACCGGGATTGGTTGGGACTCGACGGATTGGTTTTAGCGATTATTTGCGTTTGTTTCATTACGATCGTGAATGGCGCCGGTGATGAAGGTGAAGACGAAGATGAAAACGATCATGATTTGGGAGAAACCGGAGACGAAAAACGACGAAAAAATTGGAGAAGAATCGTCGGGTATCTGCCGTCGGCGTTTATCGTGTTTTTGTTAGGGTAATTTTGGCATTTATAAGAGAGCCAAAAGTGGTCAAAGGGTTCAAATTTGGGCCATCTTCTATACAAGTGATGAAAATTTCCAAAAGTGCTTGGAAACAAGGGTTTCTCAAGGGCACAATTCCACAATTGCCCTTGTCAATTCTTAACTCCGTTATCGCGGTTTGTAAGTTATCAACCGATCTTTTCCCAGAAAAGACTGTGACGGCGACCTCGGTATCCGTGACAGTCGGGTTGATGAACCTAACCGGGTGTTGGTTCGGTGCAATGCCGTGTTGTCACGGGGCTGGTGGGCTCGCCGGTCAGTATAAGTTCGGAGGGAGAAGTGGTGGGTGTGTGGCCCTACTAGGTGCGGCCAAATTGGTGTTGGGTTTGTTGTTGGGTAGCTCGATTGTTAAGATCTTGAGTGCGTTTCCGGTGGGGGTTTTAGGGGTTTTGTTGTTGTTTGCGGGTATCGAGCTAGCGATGTGTGCTAGGGACATGAAGTCGAAGGAGGAGTCGTTTGTGGTGTTGGTTTGCACCGCGGTTTCGTTAGTGGGGTCGAGTGCGGCCCTAGGGTTTGTTACGGGCATGGTGGTGCACCTGGTCCTTAGGGTTCGGAAATTGGGTGGTCCGGATAAATTTCAATCCGTATCTTCTTTCTGGATGCAGAACCCGTAACAAACAATCATCTGATGTTAGACCCGGGTTGGATACTGGTAAGAAATGGTTATCAACCGTTGGATGCACAATAGGATAAGAACCATCGAGATAAGATGCACTGGATTAATTCTCTTCTAAAGCATAATTCTTGGAAGCATGCAACAGGATAAGATCCATCGAGATAAGATGCATTGGATTAATTCTCTTCTAAAGCGTAATTCTTGGATGGACATGAGATTAGAAGATATCGGCACCCAAATACTATTAATATATTAAAAAAATGGTTTGTTCATGTATTGTTGTTAACTTTATGGATATGAGTTTTTCTGCTTGTTTTTTCTGTAATTATTTAAACTGTTAATAGATGATTTCTTTTTCAGCTGATATAGATAATAATTTGAATATTTAATCATAAATATAAATTTTGTTTGGAGGGTATCTCGGTTAAAGCCCAACTAATCCCCGACAATTTTAGGGGTTAAACATGGCCCCATTTAAATGTTCCTAGGCATGTATATGGGAAAACTCAAACTTGATTAAGACGCTATAAATCCCCCGAACGATAACCAATCCGTCTCAGCACTGGAGAACATCGTAAATATAAATTGTGTAACAATATCCAAGAGCTTGTTCAAACTGTGAAGACTAATTTTTTTTAAAGATTCTTTTTTTGCTTTTTTCTAGCTCTAAGGCCATCCTTAGCCGTACCCCTCATACCTCTCATTTTTGTTGCCACATCAGCGCCACATCAGCTTTACCAACACCTTACCAACATCATACCAATCCATCCTTAACCATACCAATACCATACCCCTCTAAATTAATTGAAAAAAGAAAATAGAAAAAGAAGAGAGAGAGAGAGAGTGAATGAAGAGAGAGATAGAGAGAGATGGGGGTAGGGGGGGTGGGGTATGCAACATTTTTTCAACCGGCATTGGGGTACCGATCGGTACCACTACCGGCACCATACCCCTCATCCACAACGGTGTTCACACCGGTATGGGGGTGGTACCGATGTGGTACCGACCCGGCTAATGATGGCCTAAGAATACCTGCGGTAATTTTTTGTATAAACATTATTCAATATTCACCCACCATGTTAATTGTTAAGAATAGATAAGACCTCACAATAGTAATTTTCATAGGAACACATTTAATGGGTTCGATGTATTTTTCAACATTGATAATACTTGCAAAGTCAATATAATATATTAAGGGATTGTTTGGGAGTGCCATTCAAAATCAAGAAATGCTTTCTGATAGAAGTGTCTATTAACTTATGTGTTTTGGAGATGGAATTTTCAACAAAGCGTTTGGTTTAGCTTTTGGCTTATCAACAAAGTGTTCGGAGAAATTGGAGCCGGTGAGGTTTCAATCGGAGGTATGTAGATCGGTGAGGGAAGAAGCTGAGGTTCCTGAAACGTGAAAAGTCGCTCCCTTATGACTTCTCAAAATCTCCTTAGCTGCTTCTTGGAGACGTCATAAGGAGCTTTTTGCAATCCATTCCCGAACACCTCAAAACTCCTTATCTGCTTTTGTTAAACACGATAAATAGAAAAGGAGTTATGAAACGCACAAACAAACACCCCCTAAATAACTAACAAAAAAGTTATTACACACTAAATTCAAAAGTTTTTGTCCAAGAATTGGTTCATGTGCTTGATGTTTGACTCGATTTCTCATCTACTCAATTTAGAGTATTTGGTTAATTTATGGTTAACTTCACCATTCGTATGTGATTTATGCATAAAATTTGTTTTTAGCTCATGTTTGTTGTTTTTAGAACATAGAAATGTTCTTTTATGATGGAATCTATTTTGTGTTTGTCTATGTTGTATTTTGCTCATGTTTTGTTCTTTTTAGAACATAGAAATGTTCTTTTCTGCTTGAATCCGTTCTGTTTTTGTTTATGCTGCTTTTGGCTTCTGTTTTGTTGTTTTTAGAGCATTAACATAAAGATTATTTTGGTCATTTATCAAAACTTAATTTCAATTACAAAGCTACATTATGTGAACCAAACAAATAGATTCAATTTCCTTAACAGATTCCATCCAATTCTTTCAACCAAACAAGTAGTTAAACTTGACAAAATTCCATTTCAATTCCTTTAAAGTCAAACTCTTTTGATAGATTTCATTTAATCTAAAAACATTCTACAAAGCCAAATGTCACCTGAAGATACTCCTACTAGACAAACATAGTAGACTCACCACTCTCTCTGTATCATTTTTTCCTTTAACAAAATAACAACAAAAATAAAGAAAAAAAAAACGTAAATCATAAGTCTATTATATAATAATAAGTTATAACTAAATAACTACATAATATTTTAGTTTTAGTACTAACTTTTTAACATATAAATCTATTTTTATGGTTAGACCATCCACAAATGGGTCGACAATGGGAGCGACAAGGCTTCGGTGTCGATTGGCAAGCTGTCAACACCATCGTGGTTGATTGATAAGGAGTGAAATCGGCAAGGCCATGCCGACTCCTTAGACTATTCCACCCCACCCTACCCTACCCTCTATCATTTCTCAATATCTCTATCTTTTTTCTCTCTTTTTATTAGTTAATTATATTGGTATGGAAATCATGATTATTGTGGTTGAATTAGTAAGGATTGATAAAATGTTAATAAAATAATAAAAAGCTGATATAACGCTGATATGACAACCGATAATGAGCAAGAGTCCGGACTAGTGTTAATGATCTTATATTCTTTAGGGTGTCCTTGTCCTACAATAAATATTAACATTAAAATTTAGTTTCAAAAAAAGCACCTTCTCAATTATTTCCTTCACATCCCCATGAAAATCCAAATTGAAGGTCATCAAGTTAATCCATCCAAACAATTATTAAAAAAATAAAAAAAAAAACGTTTTCTCCAAATCTCACGCCACGAACCCTCCTTTTCTTTTTCACGAAGACACAATTCTGGAAAAAATACTTTATATTATCTCTTCCCTCTCTCTTTCTCTCTCTCTATCTCTATCTGCAAACCCTAAATCGTTTCTTGATCTACAAACCCTAATAAGCTTTTTCCACTCGCCTTCTTCCAGATATAGCTCGATCTCGTTTTCTGCCTTTCCACTTGAGATTTTGTTTTGCTTCATGGATTCTGGATCATCCAAAGGATTTGATTTTGCATCTGACGATATCCTCTGCTCTTACGAAGATTACACAAATCAAGATACCAATTCCAACGGAACTCACTCCGATTCACCCATCGCCACTAATTCATCTAAGGTATTCTTCGATTTCTCTCTTAATCTATCACAACTCGTAGCTTTTGTAGCTTTATTTTACCTGATTTTGATTTCTAGGGTTTCTTTTTTTGTTTAGGGTTTTTTTGTTTTGATTTAGTTTATACGCAGTTTGCATTTGATGATGAAAAGTATTGGATTTGGAAATAGAGTTTTCGTTCTTAATTTTTAGGTTGACTTCTGAAGCAGTATTTGTTGGTAGTTTGAATATTAGGGTTTTGTGTTATGATCATTAGATTTAAGGTAGTTGTTGTGTTTTGTTGCTTTCTATGGTGATATCTAATCTTCTTGAGCTTGATTTATGTAGGTATTTAAACTGTAATTTTAAAGTTATATTTGGTTAGCTTTTCAGATTTATGATTGGTTGTGGAAGATTTAATTGCTTCTTGGCAGAATAATATGATCCATTGTACCTGCCTATTGTTCTATTTGGGTCACTCTTATAAATCATGTCACCATTGTTGCTCTTAAGTTATGCAGAAGTTGATGTAAGAGCTAGTTTTAGGCTTAGCTGAACAAATATCAGACTTGTTGGTACTACTATGGCAGTAGAAACTGTATTTTTTGAGGTAAAGTATTTGTTCACATGTGTGGGTGCTTCTGCTGCTACCTGGTTTTATGCAAGTGCTACCACCTACTTGTATACTTGTAACTGCAATAGTTGCTTGTGGTTTAGAAGGTAATATGTGGATCTGATATGTTTTGTTGAATACATTCAGCAGTTCCTCTTCTAATTTTTATTTATAGGACAAGGTGTCTCTAAGGCAGAGGATTAATGTTAGGAAAACGCATGGGCCTAAGCCTCATATTTCTCTCTTCACGGTGGATATATGCTCATAGATGACAACTTTTTGTATATTCTTAATTAATTACTATTGTAACAGGAAATTTTATAGAGTAGGTTATTATGCATAATTTCTATCAACGACAAGTTAGGATAGAGTTAGACATCTCGGAAGAGCTACCCCACCTCTCAAATTACTACTATACTCTCCAGTAAAAATCTTTATTGGTTTTTATCATAAATCTACTCCTTTTACATCAAATTTGATAGAAGTTTTTAAAGTATTATAAGAGGAAGAATATATAAAATTATTATAAGCATATGATTCGGTAATAATGTGATATATCAAAGATATTAGGGGTGTTAGATTACTGAAAAATGATGCTATTTCTGTTATACATCAAATAAAGCATGGATTAAGATTTATAGAAGGTTATGTTGGTAAAAAATTTATAAACATCAATGCCAAAGTAGAATGCATCTCATATTTTCGGGCAATGACTTTTCCTTGTTTGCTACAGGCTTACAGCAATAGTTCATCGAGTGTCTTCAGCACCTAATAAATAGATCTGAAATGTTTTTTGACCATTGTTTTCACTTTTCTGAAGCTAGTAATTGTTTGATAATTACATCATGATACAATTCAATTACCCTTTCTGGTGGCTGATTGTGATGTACATGAATACTCCCATGATCTCTTGGTTTTATTTCACAGTCATGCTGTAATTGCTAATACATATTTGTATGCTGAAGCTTGTTATTGAATTATAGTGAGGGGAATTTAATTAAAATGCGTATCTTTTTTAATGGGCAGGAATTCCACAAAAGCAGGATGAGTAGACCATCTGTATTCCCTACTTCCTCATATAGTCCCCCAGATGATTCTGGTAACCAAGAGGTTGTTATCGCTGCTGTTGAGAGATCCATGAAGAAACATTCCGACAATCTCATGCGCTTTCTTGAGGGTCTCAGCTCACGTCTTTCGCAACTCGAATTATATTGCTATAATGTCGATAAATCAATCGGAGAGATGCGTTCTGATCTGGCACGCGATCATAGCGAATCTGAAGCAAAACTTAAGTTTCTTGAGAAGCATCTTCAAGAGGTGAGTTTGCAACATATCTTTATCCTTCACTTCCAAAGCGGGTTTGATCGAGTTTCTTATCATTTTTGTACGATTGCTGTTGCAGGTTCATCGGTCTGTACAGATCATAAGAGATAAACAGGAACTTGCTGATACCCAAAAGGAACTTGCTAAGCTTCAACTTGCACAGAAAGAGTCTTCTGCTGGTCATGACTCTCAGAAAAGTGAGGAAACTTCTCCGGCTCCTTCTGAGACCAAAAGGAACGAGAATTCAGCAGAAGGGCATGGTCAGCAATTGGCTCTTGCGCTTCCCCATCAAGTCGCCGCACTCCCTGCCCCTCAGCCTGCTGCCCCCCAGCCACAGATGGCCCCTCAGCCCATGAGTCAGTCGCAAACATACTATTTATCTCCATCCCAGTTGCCAAATATGCCGGCCCCCACCCAACTTACTCAGAATCATTATCTGCAATCTGACCCCCATTACCAGAACCCACCACCCCAACGCTCTCAAGTGAGTCAACCACAGCCGCAACCGCAGCCACAGCCACAGCCGCAAATCCACTCTCTTCCACCATATCAGCAGCAATGGGCCCAGCAGGTACCTCCACAGCCACAGGTGCAACCGCCTCAGCCCGCAGTTAGACCTTCTTCACCACAAGTCTTCCCTTCTTATCTCCAAAGTCAACAAGTCAATCCTTCGACTCCTGAAACACTCCCGAACAGTATGCCAATGCAAATGCCGTACTCGGGCATTCCCCAGCCTAGCTCCAGCCAAGCAATGACATATGCGTTTGGTGGTCCCGGCCGAACACCTCAGCAGCCTCCTCAGCAGCCACCTCAGCATCTGAAGCAGTCAGGTTTCGGAGGTCAACCAAACGACGGGTATGCAGCTGGTGGGCATTCCAATGTGGGTCAAGGGAATACTTACATGATGTACGAAAGTGAAGGGGGACGAGTCCCACATCCAACTCACTACTCTCAATCCGTTTATCCTCCAAACCCACAACAGAACAGCGGCGGCAGCATGATGGCTCGTCCTCCACCACAGTTCATGCGCAGCCATCCTTACAATGAACTGATTGATAAGCTGGGGAGCATGGGGTACAGGGGGGAACATGTGATGAGCGTGATTCAGAGGCTGGAGGAGAGTGGACAGACAGTTGATTTCAACACGGTGCTGGACAAGCTGAATGCGCATCCGTCTCAGAGAGGATGGTCTGGTTAAGCCAAGTATGAAATATTCAAAACCCTCTTGCAATTTCCATGGCAAATCGTTTGTGTTTTAGGTTTATCGATCTAGAGTGCATAATAAATTTGAATATGATTTTGTCATGGTGATTTGGTACATATGGATGGAGAGATATCTTTTAGTTTCCACTCTCCTTCCAAAGTTTAATATGGTTTTTATGAACCCTGTTGTGGTTATTTGCTATAGATGATGCTGATTCGCCTTTGTTGACTGTGGAATCATTCTGTTGCATTGTGTATATTAAGTTATTTCAAGTTCTAAAAATAAATATCTGCCTGTGGGATGCAGTTACATGTTTTAATCTCTGAGTTATCGACTATGTTTATTTGAAAAAATTTAGTGAGCACTCTCTTCTTAGAAAGTTCAAGAATTCATTAGATGTTTGATGGATGATTAGGGTCATCTTGTCTTGGAATCAAGGTTGTTTCATGATTCCGTTAGGGGTGTCTGGAAGTGGCTTAATGAGCTTAATAGCTTGTATGGGAAGTGGCTTAATGAGCTTAATAGCTTGTATGGCTTATTCAGTAAAGTCCTCAAGAGAACCAAATCTATGATGATTAATGTGATTTCTTGTCTTCATATCATCCTTGATTCTCATACTTGCTACGTTCCGGGTCTTTGTGAAGATCAGGTTTTCGATTGACGAGTTTGAAATGTCTTTGGATTTAGATGATTACTTGTGTAGATTTGGGTCATTTTCAAAATTAGGTTTTTTATTTGCATTATATTATTTGTGTTTGGCAAAGATCCAGATCTCACTTTGATTGAGTTCTTGATTTATGTAGGATCTTTATGAACACTTCCTTTTGGTTTTTGAAGTGATTTTGGTTTAAATCATCCACATTTCCATTTTATATATTTTTCTTTTTGGTTTCATTTATTGGTATATACTTCCAAGTAGAAATGTGAAAGTCTGATAGGGAGGAACTAAAATGCATATATTTGGGAAGGGTATCGTTCAGATTAGGGATACTATGACAATTTTATAAAAAAATCGTTATTTTGGATTCATTTATGATAAGATTTCTTCTCTTCTCAAATTTCATAAATATCACATGTAATGTAACACTATGACAATTTTTTGGGTTCATAATATTAATTCTGCATTTTAGAGCACATGTAATTGTCTTATATGATATCATATGTGATTTACTTAATATAATACAAACTAGATAAACAATTAAATGATAGATCTATGATTCTAGACCATAAGGCTATGCGTACCGCTCATTGGCGGGCTTATGCGGGTTCACACCCCAACCCGGCGGGCTCAGAGGGTTGGGGTACGCAGCCATGGTAGCCGGCGGGCTGGGGGCTAAGCGGCTTCACCACACCGCTGTGTGTTCTGTGTGTCTCGTGTGTGTGTGTGTGTGGTGTGTGTTTTATACGAGAGGGTTGGGGTACGGGTTGTAGAGGGTTATGAGAGGGTTGGAGAAAAGCTGATGTGGCATGTTAGGTTGAGAGGATTGGGAGGGTTGGGATACCGATAGCCTTAGATGTGATTGAGGACTGTCGATGATGACGTATATCCAACCATATGTGTGATCACTATCAAACCATATGTATGATCATAATCAAAACATGTGTCATTTGGGAGACAAAATTGGTAGTTTGAAATAGGAAATAGTGATAACGATGGTTGAAACAAAATTCTTAAGTGGGAGAAAGATGTTGTTTTCTTTCTAATTTTGCTTTTAAATGCTCTTTAATCTTTCAATTTTTCTTGTAATAAAAGAAAATTTTCTAAAGTAAAAGGCTAGTTTCAGGGTTACTTTATTCTTTTTTTTATTTTGATTATGTTTTTATTTAAATCCTCATTTATAGAAATAAAAGAAAATTCAACTGCAAACCTGTCTGCAGTTGTAAGAAAGAGGACATAGAATAATGTAATATATGTCCCATTTGTTTCTATTGCTCATAAATTAGTGAACGTGAATATTTTACAATATTTAGGATGAACGATGTAATTCAAGATAAATGATACATAATTCGGACATGTGACATGTTTTTCTTTGTCGTGAGTTCATAATTGAGCTTTAGTTTGGAACCAAATGTGCTCCTATATGTTCTTAGGTATACCAATAAGGTACCGCACGATGTTGCAGTGTGCATCTTGATTTAAAGTCCTAAACATAAAATGCCAATCGTGTTTCATTTTTGTCTTTTTTATCCATCATGATGCTAGTTGTATGCTTGTACAATATAGTTAAGTGTAAACTTTAAATAGATGTAAACTAAAATACTTGGTACAAATAGGTTTTTACTGAATAGAATATGTGTTGATTTATTATAAACTTTTATGTAGAATGAGAGAATAAAAAACAAATTAATCAAGGTGCAAGCAAACTACGTAGACATCGTGGTTAAAAATAACAGTGGCTAATGCCGAACTTTTTAAATTGGCGAATATATTGAGGATTTTATTTTTCATTTCGACAGTAATTTTGAAGTTGAAGTTTGTTATTCATTAGTTGAGGAATTCTTTTCAATAGTTTTTCCATACGTCAACATTGATCAAAAAAGGAGAATATGCCAAGAAATTTTTTCGAATAAAATATAATAGTTTTTTGAACGGAAAACATAATAGTATTTACAGTTGATACTTCAATACATGTTTTTTTATTTTTAAAATGCCATTTTTATTATATAAATGAGGATAACTCATATGAATAACATTTATCCATAAAAAACACTATTTATATATCCCTCTTAATAAAAACAACAATTGTAGAATGGTTAAAAGAGTAAGTTTACAATAGACAGATAAACCAATGAAAGATGGAATTGTGGTACGTACAGGCCCACTATTTTAAAAGATACAAGGTTGCCTCCCTAGCTCCTTCCCAATGGAACGAAACCTCCATTTAGATCAAGCAACTGACAATCCCGTCACTGATGTTGCACATGATAAACGATTAATAGGTAGGTTGGTATATCTGCAAGTCACACGACCTGACATCACCTTTGCGGTCAACATGCTCAGCCAATTTTCAATCTGATCGATGACAAAAACACATGGAAACTACAATGATACTTGAAATCAAAGCCTGGTCAAAGAATATTTCTACCCGTAAAGGGCAAATTAACCTTGACAACATTCTGCGACACAGATTGGCTAGCATGTGAATCTGAGGTGGCAATCTTGTCTCCTGGAGTGCTAAGAAACAACCCACTGTCTCCCGCTCGAGCTGTGAATCCGAGTATCGGGCTATGGCCAACACCGCTGCAGAGATAATTTGGATCACTCATTTATTAAGAGAGCTGCATGCCCTTCCTCTGGATCGGCCTACACTCTTATGTGATAACAAAAGTGTCTTATTTCTCACACAAAATCCGGTCTCTCACAAACGAGCTAAGCACATTGAGCCGGATTATCATTTATTTGCGAGCTTGTTTCTTCTGGGAAGCTCCACGCCCAGTTTGTTCCTACCAAGCTTCAGGTGGCTAATATCTTTACAAAGAGTCTTCTAAGTTCTTTCGGGACATGTTGTGCATCAGACCGCCACCCTTTCACTTGAGGGGGGATATTAGTCACTCATGAGTCTCTCCATTTATTTCATTTATTGTGATGGTTTCCCTTCCTGTATTTTTGTCACTCTCTAAGGGGTGTTATTGTAATTCTTTATTTGTATATATTGTCATGATCTCCTACCTAATTTGGTTGTGAGAATCATTCTCTAAAATTGAAGTTCCTAAACAGAAGAAACAATTAGCTCATCACCAGAAGATAAGCATGAAATCTCTTATACAATTAAGAAACAAATTTGACAAGTCACTTTATTACAGTCTCTATTACAATCTACTAAAAGGATCCTAAAGGATGTACAAATAACTTAGTTTGCAAACAAGTCACTCTTAGGCAAGGCATTTAATTCATAACAAATTTGACATCTACTGATGGTTGTTCCTAAGCAAAATTGGTGGCTGATATCTCATTTACGTTCGTCTAGATTCATATCCTAGCAAAACTGTGAAAGTAGATCACGTAAAGATCCCTGGGAGCAATTGATCATATAGATAGCCTGCAAAAGACGATGTACTTGTAAATCGTCAATAACAACAATACTGTTATTTTTATTACATTAAATTTTTTATCTTAATTGCAAACAAAGACTATATTTGTACAACATAACATTTGTAGCAAATACCCAACAACCAACTCCAAATAAATGGGAGCTCATGGAGCTTAAATTGTGTAGGCAATATACCTCATTAATTGTTGTTATGCAAGATAACACAAGAAGAAGTTACTAAGCAAGCTAAAACTTTAGAGTAGACTAGTAGAGTTCAAAATTTAACCGTTAACGTGAAATATTTAAAATTTTTATGTTAGTCCACCTCCATTTAAGGAACCAAGCAGAAAGCATCACAAGACAAAATCTTCTTTATAATGGGCAGAGCGGAAAATGCAATACCCATCCCCGGTTTGAGCAAAATGGGAATCCTTGTCGCCGTCCTAAGACTCAATTTACCAGGAAATCATCGCCATCGACCGGGTTGGGGAACCGGGTTCCCCAACAAGTCAAGGACAATTCCGATGCCTACACACCTCTAAGAATGAACCCTTTTACTCAACGAACAATAAATACCTATTTCTCTCACTCATTTCATCATACATGTTATGTGCATCTTAGGGAACTTATCGTTTCTCAACCACAAAGATGTCAATAAATCAAACATTATATACATACAACCATATACATTCTTGCAGCACACCATGACAACATAAATATACTCAGGACTTATTTTGAACCAATTCATAAATAAACAAAAAGATAAAGAATATGGAAAACAAATTCCCACAGTAGTTGTAGCCAAAGACAAGATGATTGAGTGTCCATAGTTCTTCAAAATCATATTTAATAACACTTTCATTTTCTGAAAGTTGAAACTGCCACAAAAACCAGATGGAGCATGATGGACAACTGAAATACATGTAAACAAAAACTCAAAATGTAAAATCAGAACATACTAATCAATACACTATCCCTATTAATCTTTCTGGTGAGTAAAGATTATAACAAACATTAAAATAATTCATTCAATATAAACCAACTTAGAAAAAGTATTTGCATAGTTTGACCAATTTTAAACAAGAAAGTTTGCAATATAAGCCCCATATTATTAATCATGCAAATCCATCATCTTAATTTATCAAGAATCCAACAGACCAAACTGAATAGCAAAACATAATTCTCCAGCAAAGTTATTGAAGAGAAGTTTTATCAAACACCTGGTGAAATGCTATGAACAAATCCAACAAGGTTGAAGCATTACTAAATTCTCTTGTTACTTTGTTGGATTAAGGGGACCTAGGAAACTTTATTCATATTATTATATATATATATATAATAAATAAGTTTAAAATCTACCTCAAGTCAAAATTTATATACTACTGAACTAGTTAATGACCCGTATATTATACGGGCATTTAAAACATGTTATTTTAATTTTTAATAAGAATAGACATTTACATGACAATTATCATTATAATTGCTTATTACAATAAATATTTTAGTTATCTAATAGCTGTTAAAAAATTGAAAATTTATTATTCTTTTGTCAAAAGATTTGAATTTCGTGAATGATTTTAAAACTCGAGGGATTCAGAAATAAAATATGTGTAGTGTGTTGATTTGTTGGATTTTAAATAAAATAAAATATAATTATTTATAAATAATCTACAAAAATAGTTAAATTAAAAAGATGGAATCTTTAAATTTCAAAAATATTAGCAATTGAGTTTTAAATAAAATAATATTTCATTACTTATAAATAATATATAAAAAAAATTAGGTTAAAAAGATGAAATCTTTAAGTTTCAAGAATATGAAGAATAGAATTGTAATAAAATATAAACAAATTAATTTATATCTATTTTTATAATTGGAGAGATTCAAAAATAAAATATGTAGTGTTTTTTATTTGTAGAATTTTAAATAAAAATTTAATTACTTATAAATAATCTATAAAAATAGTTAGATTAAAAAGATATAATCTTTAAATTTCAAGAATATCAACAATGGAGTTTTAAATAAAATAAATTTTAATTACTTATAAATAATCTATAAAAATCTTTAGGTTAAAAAGATAAAATCTTTAAATTTCAAGAATATCAAGAATAGAATTGTAATAAAATCTAAACAAATTAATTTATATCTAATTTTAATAATGTAGTTAAATTAAAAAAATATTCAATATTAAACTCATTTTGAAGTTATTGTCGAGACGATTATAATGGTATAATTTATTAAAAAGAAAAAACAAAAATTTTAATACATTATTATCTTAAAATGATAAGGATATAAAGTGAAAGATGAGAAACTAATGGATAAAAAGTAATTTAATCAAATAATTCTAAGAATAAAAAATGTAAATTATAATGATAATTATGGTATTAAAATAATAAGAATAATTGATGATATAATCATTTGATGATTCTTTTTTAATTGGCCAATCAAATGGCTCAATTTCATAATCATGACATCAGCAAAATCCTTTCTTTAATATATAAAATACACGGACGATTTAAACATATTGTTTTAGTTTCTAATAAGAATTAACATTTGCATTATAAAGTTCACAAATAATTCACCACAAACCAAACGTAATATCCAATTAACAATATAAATATGACTTAGTTAATTGATAAAAGAAACATTAATGATTTAGTTTAATCATAACCATTTAGGAAATTATATATATAACATTTAAATTACTTTTCTTTCATTTTTTTATTCAAAGCCTTCTTTGAAATTGAGTAAGTAGAGAATTATTATTTATTAAAATAATTCTAATTAATCAACGATTTAAATGAAAAAAAATACTCTTACTTTATTATTAAATATTTTAGTCATCTGATAGTTGTTAAAATATATGAAATGCTTTTGTTGAAAGATTTGGATTTCGTGAATGATTCTAAAACGGGAGGGATTCTGAAATAAATTATATAGTGTTTTTGATTTGTAGGGTTTTAAAAAAAATTATTATTTATAAATGATCTATAGAATTAACTTAATTTATATCTATTCTTAATATTTACTAATATAAATAAATTAAAAAAATATTCAATATTATACTCATTTTGAAGGTATCGTCGAGACGATTATAAGGGTGTAATTTATAAAAAAGAAAAACAAAAAACTTCAATGGTTTTAATTCATATACATTATTTACCTTAATATGATAAGAATGTAAAATGAAAATTGAAAAACTAACGGGTAGTAAGTAATTTAATTAAATAATTATAAGGATACAAAATGTAAATTATAAAAGGGAAACTAATAAATTAATGAGAAATTTTAGGTATGTAAATTTTGGAAAAAAAATGGAAAAAGATTATGACATCATCATTTGATTGGATTTGTTTAATTGACCAATGAAATCGCTCAATTTCTTGTTTTAGTTTCTAATAAGAATTAACATTTGCATTATAAAGTTCACAAATAATTCACCACAAACCAAACGTAATATCCAATTAACAATATAAATATGACTTAGTTAATTGATAAAAAAAACATTAATGATTTAGTTTAATCATAACCATTTAGGAAATTATATATATAACATTTAAATTATTTTTCTTTCATTTTTTTATTCAAAGCCTTCTTTGAAATTGAGTAAGTAGAGAATTATTATTTATTAAAATAATTCTAATTAATCAACGATTTAAATGAAAAAAAATACTCTTACTTTATTATTAAATATTTTAGTCATCTGATAGTTGTTAAAATATATGAAATGCTTTTGTTGAAAGATTTGGATTTCGTGAATGATTCTAAAACGGGAGGGATTCTGAAATAAATTATATAGTGTTTTTGATTTGTAGGGTTTTAAAAAAAATTATTATTTATAAATGATCTATAGAATTAACTTAATTTATATCTATTCTTAATATTTACTAATATAAATAAATTAAAAAAATATTCAATATTATACTCATTTTGAAGGTATCGTCGAGACGATTATAAGGGTGTAATTTATAAAAAAAAAAAAAAAACTTCAATGGTTTTAATTCATATACATTATTTACCTTAATATGATAAGAATGTAAAATGAAAATTGAAAAACTAACGGGTAGTAAGTAATTTAATTAAATAATTATAATGATACAAAATGTAAATTATAAAAGGGAAACTAATAAATTAATGAGAAATTTTAGGTATGTAAATTTTGGAAAAAAAAATGGAAAAAGATTATGACATCATCATTTGATTGGATTTGTTTAATTGACCAATGAAATCGCTCAATTTCATTTTGATGACATCAGCAAAAACCTTCTTTTAATATATATATAGATTATCAAGGTTTCATCGCTTCAATTGCCATTTGCCAGAAAATATATATGTGAGAACGTAAATTGGGCTTCAACGATCAGGTCTTGGAAAGGATTTCTATAGTTACAGCATTCACAACTTGTACAATTTTAAGACTTTTAAGGCTTTAGAAGTTTGTACTTAACTAAGAAGTGATTGCAAGTGTTGATAGGGTTGCGATCATAGTTGACTAGTCAAAGTTCAGTGACGCGATTCATGGAGAGGCAGAGGTCAAAGCTGTCTTTATTTACCGGATTAGTGGTGGAGATTATTTCTCTACTTCGTATCTTTTAGCACTTCTCATTTGTGAACTCAATTTTGGTTGTCAACATGAGGACAAATCTCAGTCACTCATCCGATCAATAAAGACGGCTTTGACCGGATCCCCTCCTTTAATAATCTCTACCATCCCATGAATCGCGTCAATTCTCCATGATCGCGTCCACCGTAACCGAAGATGTGTGGCTGATATTCGACCTCACGTTTACAACCAAAATTGAGTTCACATTTGAACCTGACCCTATATATCTATCTATATATATATATAGAGAGAGAAAGATTCAAATGGGAACGATAACTTTTTAAGAAAACGCGAGGACGATTCTCAACCACTCATACGATCAATAAAGATGGCTTTGACCGGGTCACCCTCTTTTAATTATCTCCACCCTCCATTAATCGCGTCAATCCTCCATGATCGCGTCCACCGTAACCGAAAATGTGTAGCTGAGAATCTTCCTCGCGTTTTCTTAAATCAACATTGTTCTCGTATGAACCCACCTCTCTCTCTCTCTCTCTCTATATATATATATATATATATATATATAGATATATATATATATAGAGAGAGAGAGAGAGAGGAAAGTTCAAATATGAATCACTTTTTGGTTGTGAACGTGAGGACAACCGAGAGCGCGACACGTGGCGACTTTGAGTGTGGTCCCCCTCTTTAATTCAATGCCCTCCCATGAATCGCGGCTAGTCATTCGCCGTGGATCTGGCGTGGCGCTTAGTCATCCGCCACATGTCGCGCTCTCAGCTGTCCTCACGTTCACAACCAAAAAGTGGTTACGTTTGAACTCATCCTTATATATATATATATATATGGAAGTTCATTTAAAAACCAAAACATTAGTAAAAACCGTAAACATTGAGGGGTACCGGCCTCCCCAACGACCCCATGCGGACGGCCTAAACATTCAATTTTAGAGAATATTTTTAAAACTTGATACGAAAAGGGATAAAACTTGATACCAAAAGGGATAAACGATTAAACGATTATTTTTTCAATGATATAGTAAAATTGAATAATCATATTTATTTTATTTATATTTTTAAAATTATATCTAATAATATATAATGATATAATTTACGGTAAAGTAAAAAAGTTATTGAAGTTAATGTTAAAGATTTTAATTTTAAGTATTTTACTTTTGTGAACATTGTTTAAAATAAAATATAAAAAGCCCCCTGTAAACTACGTGTTTAAAACGTCAGTTTCCATTGGATGCATCCCATTATAAATGTTTTTAGTGGAGGGGCAAAAATGGAAATTAAGCTACGTCGGTCTCTTCTTATTGGCTGTAAACCTCTTTAGCCACATCACTGCGTAACACTGGATTACTTTAACACCTTCAGTTGTGGAATGAAATGTCTCTCCTGGGGTCCAGTACAAGACAGTAGCCACGCAATCTCCTGCGGTCGCACGGTTTCCATATACGCGTCTCCGTATCCAACTAAACTTGTTAGTTGTCATTTTTAAATTGTACCCATCTTATTCTAAAAGGTTTATTTCACGAAAGTGTATTCAACTTGTCATAAAAATTTATAACATATAACATATTTCCATTTTTATCATTTGACATATATTAAAGTTTAAGAAATGATCATTGTATGTATCCAGCTTTATTAAAACTTACCATTTAGGCTGTGTTTGGCAAAAATAAGCTAGCTTATAAGTTAGTCCATCCAAACATGTATCAGAAGCTAGCTTTTTGAAACGCTACTTTGAGTAGTTTATGAGAAGCTTATTGTAGCTTTTTCCAATTATACTTTTATTAATATTAATTATTTAATTCAAATATACCTTTTTTGGTCATTTTACATACTCATAAGCTAGTTTTTGTCAAACATAATTTATTCATAAACTAGTTTATCAGCTACTAGCAAGCTTATCAATCAACAGCCAGCTATCAGCTAGCTTATCAGCTAATTTTGCCAAACATAGCCTTAATGTATCCAACTTATCACGAAATACATTAAATTGTAGATTTAGATAGTTTTGATACGTCAAATGATAAAAATGGAAGTCCAGTATATATAATAATTTTTCGTGACAAATTAGATACACTTTTGTGAAATAAACCTTATTTTAAATTAATATTTAACCCCACCAACTTTTAGAAATTTTGTTTTTTTGATCAATCCCAGTTTCACATTTAATCCAAATACCAATAATTTTTTTTATCTTTCTGGCCCCTCGATTTCTTTAAAAATAATCACCGAAACATACATTCATGTGAGACACTTTAATGACTTTAATAGTGCTAATATGACAATGGTTATTATGATCGTTTTATATCATATTATAGAGTAAATTATGATTCTAGTCCCCATGGTTTATTATAAATTTATGTTTTTGTTCTTATGGTTTAAAAAATGTCATTTTTGTTTCTATATTTTGTAATTTATTGTTATTTTTATTTCTGGACTAAATCTTACCTTTAAGTATAAGGGACCAAAATAATAAAGAATTATAAATCACAAGGACCAAAACAACAATAAAGTGCAAATTATAAGAAGAAAAATAACAACCAATTACAAACCATAGGGATGGATACCGCAATTTCTTAACCACGAGAACAAAATTCACAAATTTTGACAAACCATAAGGACAAAAATCGTAACTTACTCTATTATTTATGTAAGAAAAAAATACACAAAATATCCACGTCCAACCAATCCATTTAAACATGCATTAAAGTTTTAAGCAATTTGACTTGTCATCAAACCCCTTATTACGTACGTTGCATTGACTTGACATAAGTGCAATGACGTTAATTAAGCAACACTAGTTTTCATCTGATAAGTCTATACACTTATTCAATTCAACATAACTCGTGAAAGTCGATTCTCACTTTTGATTCGGAGAAGTTGTAGCCACAAAATAATAAGTTTTTATTGAGTAATTTGAGTTTTGAACTTGATTAAAGAAAGCTTTATTATGGCCGAGCACAAAAATATGTTCAAAAACATATAACGAGTCAAGTTCGAGTTTATAGAATTCGGTTTTGAAATCTTATTGAACTTTTTGAGCTCTAAGTACGTGTTAATAATTGGTGTCAAGCTCAATTTGGACTTACCTTACCGAATACAATTTCAATAGATCAAATCAAACTTCCTTTTATTGAGCATAGTTTTGATGTGCTCTTGAATCAAGATCGATCTTGCATTAAGACAAATTATCAAACCGCCAACTCAATTTCTTTAAAACCAAGTTTTGTTCGACTTGTTTATTGCCTCGTAAGCGGCTTTTATTGGGTGTTTAAAATATGAGAAAATGTATAATAAATACTTTAAGGTGGAAAAGCAACTAATGTTATGGGTATCCTAAGTGGACATATATTCTTCCTAATAGTATTAAGGGTTTTAGTATTCGAAAATGTATTGAAGTTGTCATGTTTTGCTATTGTATGTATCTAACTCTGAAAACTTGAAGTTTCAAAATTACCATTTAATGTATCGTCACCTTTAATAGTAGATTAGTAGGTCACCATGTTAGATGTTATAGATTTGGTCCCTGTGGTTTGTTACATCTTACAGATGTTGTCCCTAAGTTGCACCACCACCTCCTTTCACCGTCTTACTTTACACGCGGAGCAGGAGTTGGTGTCTGCACCACCATTGCCTCACCACATGCCGCACACCACCATCGTACCCACCATTGCCGGCCACCACCATCACCATAACCACGATCGCTGGCCACCACCATCACCCACCATCGCCGACCACCACCACCGCTGGACCACCATCATCGGCCACCACCATCACCCACCATCACCGTAACCACCATCCCCGTAACCACAATCGTCGACCACCACCATCACCGTAACCACCATCGTCGGATAAGATGACTGAAGTTTGTCGGAGAAGATGCTTGGAGTTCGCCGGAGAAGATGACTGGTGCAGGGGAGGGTGGTGGTGGTGCGGCAGCAGGCGACGAAGGGATGCAGTGGTGTGACTTAAGAACCAATTCGTAATATTTGACCGATCTCAGGGACCAAATCGTAAATTACTCTAATATTTTAGTATTAAAGAATTCAAAATTCAGAAAAAAAACCTGTAACTTCTGTACATTGAATAGTAGCTTTCAGAGTTGGATACAGACAGTAACAAAACGTGACAATTTTGATACATTTTTGGATACTAAACCCTAGTATTAATCATCAATCTTAACTCGAAAAATTATTTTGTTCAAAGACATCATGATCAACAAATAGATTTGAACTATACATATACAACAAAGTATTTGCCAAAAAGTATTGGCCAAAAGTAAACAAATACGATACTTTGTCAGGGAGGGGGATGGTAAAGTGATATTCTCTCCTAAACATTTATCGGGTAAGATTCATCAATCTCACTTGTCGAGTAAGACTCTCGACTCATTACATCACTCTTATCATATAAGATTCTAGTCGTTGTCATATTCATCTTGTCATGTACATTCAATTGAGAATTACTTATTGAATAAACATCAAGTAAACGACCCATTAATCTCGACAATATTGTAAAAACATGTCGGACTCATATATATATATATATATATATAGAGAGAGAGAGAGAAAGGTTCAAACAAGAACAAAGTCATTTTGCAAGAACAAAGGGACAATTGTGGATCACATGTGATGTGGGTCCCACATAATAAAAAATCATATATGATTCAGGTGGGTCCCACCACTAAATCATATATGATTTATTTATTGATGGGTCCCACATAACATGTGGCTAAAAATGCCTTCTTTTGTTCCTACAAATGAGGTTGTTCTTGTATGAACCTCCCTCTATATATATATATATGGGTGAGTTCAAATGTGAACCACTTTTTCATTGTAAACCGTGAGGACGAATCTCAACCACACATCTCGGGGTTACGGTGAACGTGATCACGGGGGATTGACGAGATTCATGGAAGGGTAGAGATTATTAAAGAAGGAACCGGTCAAAATCGTCTTTGTTGACCAGATGAGTGGCTAAAATTTGTATTCATGTTCACAATCAAAAAGTGGTTCATGGGTTAAGTTCTGGTGAGACCAAACTTTTTCCGTGAGACCAGCATATTTTACTTGAAACTTCACATCAAACATTTGTGAAGGTTAAAAAAATTGAACATTCATCGTTAAAACATACTAAAAAACACTAACGAATTTTTTTTTCCAAAAAGAGGTAGAAAAACGAAACCTTCACAACATTTTTCTTTGTGAAGGTTTGCATTATATATATATATGTAACGTTCACAGAATTTGAGCTGTGAAGGTTTCATTTTTTTTACCTTGTTTGGATATTTTTTTGCATCGAAAATGATTTTTTGGTCTGCGTATTCAAGTTTTATGTACATTCACGATGTTTTTTTGCGAAGTTTCATACGTTAAGTATTGATCTAACGCGGTCTCACGATATCAGTTTGGTCTCGTATGCTATATTTATTTATTTAATGTATATGGAGCCTCCATTTGCGGTCCACATCCTCTGACTGTGGTTTAGCATTCATTCTAGATAGAGAGAGAGAGAGAGTATCTACTCTTTGACTTGGCCATGCCATGCCGGCAAAGCCGTCTTGATATATATATCTCTATATATTCTATATATACACACATCTCTGTGAGATTGAAAGCGCGTTGAAGATATCCTAACTAGGAAAAGATTTGATTTTGATTCTCTTCCACGGTAAACTTGGATTCCGAACAGCCAATCAAAACCCTAATTTTGGGGTTTCTTTCAAATCAGTTCTCAAGGTATAATTCAGTTTCATTCAATATCAACCGCCGGATTAGAAATTCGATTTTGCCTTTTTCAGATCATCGTAATTTTACTTCAATCCAAGGGTTTCATCTTCATGAACTTTGCTAGTAGTGATTAATCTTTGTTCTTTTGATTTAGTTTGACCTATAGCTTTACTTAGGGTTAGGGAATTAGATTGTTTGTTTGTTTGTTTGTTAAGTCATTCGAATGGGTGGAATTTGTGGTAAGCCTTCTGTGATCGATGATGGCCGGGGGAGCCAGAGTTCAAGAGAGAGGGTGCCGGGTAAGGCTTCATCGGAACCACGTGGATCGCGGTCCAAAAGGGTAGAAAGTTTTAGGGTTAAGAATAGGGCTGAGGTGAGAACCGGATCCCTTGACAAGAGACAGAGTTCATCGAGACGAGTTCGTGATGATGATCGTTACGAGAAGAAGAGAGAGGTGGTGTCTGAAATGACTATTGCTCATAGTCCGGTTATTGGGACGATCCCGAAAGGTATAGAAGGTGAACAGGTTGTGGCAGGTTGGCCTTCTTGGCTTGTGGCTGTAGCTGGTGAAGCGATCAATGGATGGTTACCTCGGCGAGCAGATACGTTTGAGAAACTAGATAAGGTATCTTTATATGAAAAGTATGTCAAATTTGATTTGATTGTCTTAGGTGCTTAAATATAAATGCATGTTTAAATTGATAGGATGGACAGGTGGTTGACTATTTGTAGTTATTCTCAGTTGCAAAGAAGTCTTAATTTTGTAAATATGCAACAAAAATACACTTCGTGACAAATTGGACTTATCTATTAAGCGTTTTCTTTTGCATTTCAAGGCCATGTTTGGCAACCATGGACAAGTATAAACTAGAATAGTTTTGAGCTTATTGAGAAAAATCATGTTTGGTAAGCCATAAGCTTCTTGAAGTTACTTCAAATAGCTTTTTAGAAAGTTACTTTGAATGGCTTTTCATAACAAACTTCTTGGCTTTTTTTCACTTCTTTTTTTTCTTTCCAATTCTGCTCCTTATGGGTTCTTTGAGTATTTTTTAGCATGTTTGTAGGTTATATTACGTTTTCATCTAGTTTATTAGCGTTTTTGTTTACTAAACGTACTACTAACTAGTTTATCAGCCAAAAGTTAGTATTTATTAGCTTGCAATTAGCTTATCAACTAGTTTGCTTCCATAAAATATGGTGAATTATAATGCTCTTTGGCGTTTTCACAAAGGTGATGAGTATCTTCAACAAAATACAAAACAATGTGATTTAAATGGTCAACTATTCGAGTATAAAATGTGTTTTTTATACCAAAAAAAGAACAAATACAATGGTTCAGGAAGTTGATCTATGGGGTTATGGTTTTTCTTTGAACCTATTTCCCTTTTTTGTGATTTTCTGCTGAACTACTCAATTATGTGAAAGATTTGAAATGCCTGGTTGTTCTTTCAGGATTGTGAAAGCGTTTTTTTGGTATGATTTAACTTTTCTAGAACCAGATTACTTTCTGGATACAATATAGAAATCAAAATATCAAATTTTGGATAAAGGGTGTAGAATTACCGGAAGGATGAATATGAACTTTGGTAATTAAAACGTATTCCCGTTAACCAGTCTATAAAGGATCATGTCCACGTTCATCCTGGGATGTAAATGTGAGGGCTACTTGACCACAGTGTTTGCCTCAATATAACCGATAAGACCTTTTGTTTTGCTTTTTGTTCCATATGATGAAGTTCTATGCTATTTTCAAGGGTTTCTGGAACCTATACACTTGAGGTAAGTCGTCATGTTTCTTTTTGTTGAAGGGGAGTCTACTGTATATATAGGATTTCTAGCACTTAGAAATTGTCTCACATTGGACAGTATACAAAATTCATTTTGTGATTCTAGTATGCTATACTTATAAGACTTCTAGTTCAAGATAGCATAGTAGAATCCGCTATTTTCAGCATAGAGTTTCTGTTGATCCTGCATTTTGTTGGTATTCTTTTAGATACAGAATGGGAGGGAACACAAATTATTTTCTAGTGAGTGAGCACCAATATCTTAATGATAAGTTTGTTATGCATTAGCTTTATCATATGTTAGAGTTGGCCTTGATGTTTGCGTTCTATTAATGCAGATTGGCCAAGGAACATATAGCAGTGTCTACAAAGCTCGCGATCTCACTAATAACAAAATCGTTGCTTTAAAAAGAGTGCGATTTGATAATAAGGATCCTGAGAGTGTCAGGTTTATGGCTAGGGAAATCCTTATTTTGCGAAGGCTTGATCATCCTAATATAATTAAGCTGGAAGGGTTGGTCACTTCACGCACTTCATGCAGCCTGTACCTGGTTTTTGAGTATATGGAGCATGATCTTACTGGGCTCGCTTCGCTACCTGGGATCAAGTTCACAGAACCACAGGTACTATCTTTCTCACTATGTTTGACATTTATAATGGTTCCATGTTTAGAAATGTCATTACTATACTAAAACCAATGTTTAAAAACCTTCCATTATTCGGCATGTTAAACTAGTCTAGTCAATCTCAAAAATGAGTTTTAGAAAACATATTTAAAACCAGCGATCTAACTTTTCAACCATAGAGCAGTTCAAAGGTTCACCATGAACTGTAATAGTTATCCTTGATGTTCTTCTACCCGTATTCTTAAAATATTTTTTGTTTCATTGTGTATATTATTCTTTAAGTAAACCCTTGGCTTTTCAATACATTGTTCTTGTTTTGTTGATAACTATTAAACTGAATTGTTTATGCCGTGTTAAAATTCGAAAATTTTCAGACAGAAGTACCAAATTTCTAATTCTTTTTTGAAATTTACATTAAACATTTATCATTATTGTAATATGAATATTATTGTATAATGACATGTGGTTGAGCTAATGACATTTCTGACCTCTAACATTTCTAGATAGATGAGTGATCTGGGCTAAAAAATTGACTAATATTGCTGTGAGTAGGGTGCCATTCAAATTTCTATTTTACTGATGATGGATGCATGTTTGTAGGTCAAATGCTACATGCAGCAGCTGCTAAGTGGGCTTGATCATTGTCATAGTCGGGGTGTCCTGCACCGTGACATTAAAGGGTCAAATCTCTTGATTGACGATCATGGCGTCTTGAAAATAGCGGACTTTGGTTTGGCAAGTTTCTTTGACCAAAGTGAAAATGTGCCATTGACAAGCCGTGTTGTCACTCTTTGGTATCGACCACCGGAGCTTTTACTTGGAGCAACTCATTATGGAGCTGCTGTGGATTTGTGGAGCACCGGATGCATCCTTGGAGAGCTATATGCTGGCAAGCCTATCATGCCTGGTCGAACGGAGGTATTACAGTTACTTTGTTTCAGTCTCTTGCACGTGGAGAAAAT
This sequence comes from Centaurea solstitialis, assembly GCA_030169165.1. NCBI lineage: Eukaryota > Viridiplantae > Streptophyta > Magnoliopsida > Asterales > Asteraceae > Centaurea > Centaurea solstitialis. The sequence continues at coordinate 86,799,009 of CM058041.1, forward strand.
TGTTGCTAATAGTTGGTTTATTGTGAATGTATTTTGTGCATAAGAAGTGCTTCTTTCATGCACCATCAGCTATTCTACTTCAGTTTTTGATTTAGAAGAGCTACTTTATGTTTTGAAGCCTTGCATGAATAGATTTGATTCCAAGGAAATAAAATTATGATTATAAGTACAAAAAAGAGAACCCATAAAAAGATAAATGGTAATTATAGTTTTGGTAAATACGAGTTTTGACATCGAATTTGAAGGTCAAAGTAGTACAAGGTGAGAGAGAACAGAGGTATTAAGGGCTTATGGGTCCTTTCATTCTCATCTGTAATTGCATAAAGTTTGCATGGTTGGATACTTGGTTTCTTATTTGACTTCTGATTTCTATCTGGTAGGTTGAGCAATTGCATAAAATATTTAAGCTTTGTGGTTCGCCATCTGAAGATTATTGGAGAAAATCGAAATTACGTCACTCGGCGGTGTTCAAACCTACACAGCCGTATAGACGGCGGATTGAAGAAACTTTTAAAGATATTCCTGCGGTTGCTATTGGGCTTATGGAGACCTTATGTGCAATAGATCCTTCACAAAGAGGAACTGCATTGTTTGCTTTAAAGAGTGAGGTAACAATCTTTCCTGAATGGTTCTATTTAAAGTTTAAACAAATCATTCAATCGGTTTTTTGTTTTGCATGTCTATTTGTTTAAACCAGAACAAATCTTCAGTTTTTGCATCATATTAAAATATTAGAAGAAAGCTATTCATAAAATTCTAGGAAATAATGGAGGCCTGTGCATTAGGAACTCATAGTGAATACACAAGTGAGCAAGTTAAGTTAGACTTATAGGCTGTTTAATAGCCGTTGGATATATAATTAACCCAAGAAGTCAATCTGATACTCTTTGTCAAATGAAAATTTTAACATATGAGTATATTATGCCGCTTAGTTTTAAGGGAAGACTTTGACTATTTGTACTATCCATCTAGGGCACCCCATAATTAAGCAAAAGATTTGTGTACCCAAAGCAATAACTTAAGTTTAATTTCACAGGTGTTTAACTCAAGGTTATCTTGGCTGTTGTTGCTTCTTTCTTTGTGCTGGTCTATACTATGTTCAACTGTTTAAGCCACCCCTTGATTTTATTAATTTCTTACATTTTTCTTTTTTATTGTCTTTCAGTACTTTACAACCAAACCGCATGCATGTGATCCTTCAAGTTTGCCAAAATATCCTCCCAGCAAAGAAATCGATGCAAAATTGAGGGAGGAAGAAGCTAGAAGGTAATTGCATATATTTGAGCGATAGCATTTGCCTAATTTTGTAATGGCATTTATAAAGCATAGAAATGTCTTCACAAAATATTGGGAAATATTGCATTTGATGACTAAAGTTCCAATCCTTACATAGCGAAGGGGGTGGAGTCACCCTTTTGTTAAAATAAACATTTTATCTTATATAATTAATTAGTTAATGGTGTCATAAGATTTCATCTTTGGTACTCAATCTAGAGGGTATTTTTTGTTGATCAATCTTCTATGAAGCAACTTCTTGATAACTCAAGTTGGTCTTGTAGGCAAAGAGCGGAAGGAGGTAAGGGCCAAAAGATTGACAAGGAAAGCCGAGGAGCAAGAGAACCTCGGGCAGTTCCAGCTCCTGATGCTAATGCCGAGTTAGTCGCGTCGATGCAGGTACTTGCATTTTTTTTGTGTTGATTATTTTGACAGAACAATTTATGAATTTTGCATAAATGGCTCAAGCCGTTAGCCAACTTCTGTGATACAAACATACAGCGGCAACTTGAGATATAACACATATGTTGCACATCATTTGGTAGCTATTTTTGTGGTTTGTTTTTGCAATCCTTTTCTTAAAGAAAGTCAAAACTAGACAGGGAATGGTGTTTAGCAAATGTTCCATTTCAGAAATTTAAAACTAGTTTACGTTTTTTTTCTTTCTGAACAGGAGTTACAATTGTAAGGGCCTGTTTGTTAGTAGCTTAATGAGCTTAATAGAACTCATGGCTTATTTGGTCAGCTATACATGACTGTTTGGCAGTGGCTTAATGATAGAAAGTGACTTATTCAGTAAGCTTTTAAGAGGGAGCTTTATGCAGAAAGCCAAGTTTTGTTCAAACGTGTCTCTCCCTATTAAAAAACACTCTTCCCATCTGTGAAAAAACTTTCCCAAACAAAAAATTTTCCAATCTATATAGACAGATTAATCTACACAGACAACTTTATTCATATAGGATATAATGGAAAACCAACCAAACAGTTCCTAAGTCTGATTCTGATGTTCTCACAGCTTCAAACTATGAATAAGTATTGATTATTTGATTTAAAGAGGTTGAACTTTCAAACTCGGTAACAATTTTTATTTTTGATTTAAAAATTTTCATCCTTCTTTTGTCCAAAAATTCAACTGCCTTATCTTACCAAACATGTTTCAATTTTGTCAAACTATTCACATTACTGAAAATGTCAAATGACAAACAGATAATTTTTAGATATAGGTAAGTTTTCATCATATTTACTTGGTTATAATTTCTCTTGTGTTTTCATTTATACAAAAATGCATTTATTTGTTATAATGAAATTCAATTGAAATAATCCTTTTAATTGTAACAAAGTCTTTTCAACGAGATGAAAGTATTCTCTTACATGGTATTCAATTGTAGTTTTGGTACAGAAAATAAATTGTGTACATATATGTGTGTGTGTGTGTTATATTTGATCCTTGAGTCTGATTTGTTTACAGAGAAGGAATGAGCGAGCAAATTCAAAGAGTAGAAGTGAATACTTCAATCGGAACAAGGATGACACTGCTTCTGGTTTCCCTATTGAACAACCGAGACTATCATCACATCATACAAAAGAAGCGCGTAACGATATGGATCTTCCTCCACCAATGAGGGAATCCTATTCTGGGCCATTGGTTGCAGGCACATGGACAAAATCAGGGAAGAAATACGATGATGTTTCAATAACAAGCAGAGCCGACTTATCTGCACTCTCGGGCTTAGTCAGCTCCAGGACAGCGTCGGCTGAAGATCGTGAAAAACGCATTCCTTCTCAATTGGAAACAAGTCAAATGGGCAGGCTATCGGAGTTCACCCAAGATTTTGGACATTCAAGAAAGCATGATCAGAAAGATCTTTCTTGGGGCATGGCTGGTCCTCGTCGTATCGAAAGTGGAAGATCCAGTACTAAAGAACCAGCTCAGGTGCGTTTTTTTAACTGAAAATTAGAGATGCAAACGGGGGCGGGTAGTAGCGGGGGCGGGTCAACCCACCAACCCGTCGGGTCAATCCGTAGTCGACCCGTGAAATTGGCGGGTTGGCGGGTCAAAAACCTCAACCCAAACCCGTTTATTATCGTGTCGTGTTGGAAATTGCCACCTCTAGTGAAAAGTGTGTTCTGCTACAAGAACCTAGACACATTTATACTGCCAAATTAGGGTGTCTTTACAAAATACAAGCCCAAGCCCATAAACTACTATAAACCTCAAAATACATAAGTTCTTTTTAAAAATATTTATTAATTTGGGGACTAAATTTATCTAACACTTTTCTTTATGGTTGTTTGTTTATAATTGATATTGATTTGTGATTTTATTATATTACATTCAGAATGGTCATGGATACAAGGGAAACAACAAAATCCATTTTTCTGGTCCATTGGGTTCATCAAATGTTGATCAGATGCTTAAAGACCATGATCGCCATATTCAAGAAGCTGCGAGAAGATCAAGGCTTGAGAAGACCAGGCTGACTAAAGCGGAGGCCGAAATGACATCAAATCCTATGTATATGTCTAGCCGTCGAGCCAGGTAGGTAAAACACCCATACGAAATCTAAGCTAAGCTAAGCCAAGCCAATATGGCGAGAGAGCCAGCCATTAGCTCCCCCCTGTAGTAACTTCTTTAACTTTGTACATAGTAGTAATTATTTCTTTTCATTTTGCAACTTATTAGTATTTTGTGTGGGAATTGAATGAATATAGCCATAAATTTTGAAGCAGAATCTTATTTGTATATCAATCAAGTATTTGTAGTTTAAGAAATCTTCCTATTTTTCTTTCTTCTCGAAATGTTTATGATTTGATTGCTTGAAATGGGAGTGAAATCTTTATCGATGAAAAATTTCCTTGTTTTCTCAAAATTTCATGACCATTTTGAATTTCTTCTATGGCAAATTAAAGAAGAAAACCTTTATTTTCTTTATCGAAAATGTTTTTATGCTGCAAATTGTTATCGCAGATGAGAAGTCAATTTTGTGGGGGGCATATTAGAGATTTTGGCAAATCAAGTAAAGATTGATCCTAATCATAAAACAGTTCGATAACACCAACAAAACAGTTCGATAAAATGCATCTTGGTCAAAAAAAAGTTCTCATCAAGAAAAGTTAGGTCTATTAGATGGCAATAATGTTCACGTATCATTAATTAGTTCATATGATTTAAGTTTAACGAACCAAACAAGTGTGTTTTTCATATGTAAAAACGTTACAGTAAGTTTATAAGATGTTTTTTGCATGGTTTAACAAGTTTGTTAGAATACTTTTAAAGATAAAATGTCGTTTTAGTTATATTATTGCATCATATATTTGACATGTGTCATAATGCCATATGTCCGTATCTTTTGACATTACATCTATTTTCATAAGGGTTTTTTCAAATAATAGCGTATACTAAAAAATACTATCGAGAAAAAAAATTTCAAAAAAGGTAAAAAAAAAAAAAAACGAAACCTTCACTGCTCAAAAAACTGTGAAGGTAACAAATAAATAATTTGAAATTTCACAGCAAAAATGCTATGAAAGTAAAAAGAAATCGAACCTTCACCTCAAAAACCACCGTGAACGTAATATTTTATATTTACAATGTTTTTACGACGATTTTTTAAACATTCACAGTGTTTTGCTGTGAAAATTCATGTAAAAAGTGTTGGTCTCACCGATCTCACGAAAACAGCTTGGTTTTACCTGAACCTAAGTTATGCTTAAAATATTGCATGGTACATATAACTTTATGAAAAAAAAAATACTTTCCATTTAAAATTTGGCCGGAAGATATAAGATGTTTTCTTGTCTCCTTCTACCTCTAAGAATCACTATAATATCACGGTTCATATGAGATCATATGTTTTTGTGAGACTACATTTTTATACTTGAAATTTACAGCAAAACATTGTGAAAGGAGGAAAAAAATCTGAACCTTTACCTTTACAGCAAATTAAAGCACTTAAGTATAAATATTTGAACCTTTACAGCAAAAATCTAAACCTTTACAGCCAAACATTTTTATACCTTTAAAGTATTTTGTTATGAAGCTTCAAGTGTAAAAATTTGATCACACAAAAACAGTTTGGTTTCACACAATCCCAAGTCTTAAGTCATATAAAATAGTCTATTACTTAGACATTCTTAACATCTTTTAAACTCAATTTATGATGTAGTTGATAACGAACATTAATTGTTTTTATAAAGACCCTTGATGTGTGACATTGTAACCTTAAAAATGTTTAAAACTAGTTATTAAGAGCCCGGGCTTCGCGCCGGGTTAGAAACTATTATAAATTTTGTCATAAGTAGTAATATGGATTTATATGAAACATAAAGTTTGTACATATTTTTGTATATGAAAGAGTTAATAAAATAAATAAAAAGATTTAATAAATTAAGAGATAGAAAATACTAATTTTAAGAGATTTTAAATCTTTTGAAAAAAAAATATTATATACTTATCAACAGTTTAATTATTTTTTTGATTAAAGTTATAACAGTTTATAATTAACCAATAAAAGAAAATATCTTTATAAAATAAATAAATAAAGTAAAAAGTAAAAAATATAAAGATGGTCTACTATTAGTAAAATCCTATGTAATTTAATCAAACATTTTTTAAATGAGTCAACCATTTAATTCAACAAAGGTAAATAAAGTGATGAAAATGAAATGAAAACAAAAACTACAGGGATGAAAAAACAATTTTTAATATCATAGACGAAAAACATAATAATAAACAAACCACAAGGACCAAAGTTGTACTTTACTAAAACTACCGTTCATTCTTCTTGCGTTAATGGCGTAATTTGTTAAATTAAAACGTATTTTTTTAACATATTTCAGCCAACATACGATCCATGACTAAAACGTAAAATGAAATATAGAAAACTAAAAGGTATAAAATGAATAATTGTTATAAGTTTAAAGACTAAAATGTAATGTTTTTAAATGCATAATCGTATTATATATAGTATATAATAAAATAATCATGATAAATATATTTAATATTGGGCTCATTTCGAACGCATCGACGATATGATAATAATGGCGTAAGTTGTCAAAATTAAAACGTATTTTTATAACATATTTCAGCCAATATACGATATATGACTAAAACGTAAAATTAAATATATAAAACTAAAAGGTATAAAATAAATAATTGTTATAAGTTTAGGGGTTAAATTTAAAAATTTTGTTGAGAATTATTAATAATAAACAAACCACAAGGACCAAAGCTGTATTTTATTAAAAATTACTGTTCATTCTTCCTGCTATTTAATCAAACATTTTTTAAATGAGTCAACCATTTAATTCAACAAAGGTAAATAAAGTGATGAAAATGAAATGAAAACAAAAACTACAGGGATGAAAAAACAATTTTTAATATCATAGACGAAAAACATAATAATAAACAAACCACAAGGACCAAAGTTGTACTTTACTAAAACTACCGTTCATTCTTCTTGCGTTAATGGCGTAATTTGTTAAATTAAAACGTATTTTTTTAACATATTTCAGCCAACATACGATCCATGACTAAAACGTAAAATGAAATATAGAAAACTAAAAGGTATAAAATGAATAATTGTTATAAGTTTAAAGACTAAAATGTAATGTTTTTAAATGCATAATCGTATTATATATAGTATATAATAAAATAATCATGATAAATATATTTAATATTGGGCTCATTTCGAACGCATCGACGATATGATAATAATGGCGTAAGTTGTCAAAATTAAAACGTATTTTTATAACATATTTCAGCCAATATACGATATATGACTAAAACGTAAAATTAAATATATAAAACTAAAAGGTATAAAATAAATAATTGTTATAAGTTTAGGGGTTAAATTTAAAAATTTTGTTGAGAATTATTAATAATAAACAAACCACAAGGACCAAAGCTGTATTTTATTAAAAATTACTGTTCATTCTTCCTGCTATTTGTTATATATTATAATTTGGAAGTTGGAGTTTCTTAGATGGTCTAAATTAGGGTTCAAAAGAAAAGTACTTGAATGAAAACCTTTGACCACAAGCTTTTCATGGTAAAGTCTCACATGTATTAGAATGAATAGTTGAAGTGCATTGAATGAACCCCAAATTTGAACTTTTCATCACACATATCTTAATGACCATTGTACCCTCTTGTACATATCTATACTCCATCACTTTGCTTGCATCATTATTGGTTAATTTGGTAAAAAGCAACTCTCCCTACAAAAAATTCCACCAAACGGGCGTAAATGAATCCAATAATTATTTTGTCAAGACTTTTACTTTAAAGAAAAATAATTTAAAAGAATAGTTTTGAAAAACTTGTTATGTTTTATATTTCTTAACATAAAAGTAAAAGTTTGTAAAAATAAATCTATTGAATTGAGAATCAAAATAAAGTACATTTTATACTAATTCAGTTATATAATATGGATAAAGATCACTTTTGTTGAACGGGTTGTTTATAATTTGTTCAATTGTTCTACTTTAAATATTAAATTGTTATTTGAATATTATCTCCTATTAAGATTTTATTTTTGAGTTTGTTTCATGATTTTGTCTACTATGTTATTTATTATTATAAATCATACATAACTAGACTTTTTCTACTTGCTCGTTTTCTGTTGTCATCATCTCTATCTGTTGTTCTTTTTGCCACTATCTCAACCCGTTGCACTAACTAACTTATTAAACAAACTAATGAAATTAAATTTCATTTGTGAAATCTGATGATACTCGCTACCTGATCGACTAAATCTTGAGTGGAACACTAGGAGAGTTTTATTAGTCTTGATGAATCATATCATTATGTTGACAACCTAAACAGAGTTTGTTTTGCATCCTCTTCACAGCATGATAATTTTGATTAAAGACCATGTCGAGCGTATTCTTAGCAAGCTCACTATCTGTGCATGTACATCAACTTGCTTACACTTGTTGTAAAAAACAAGTTGCATTCTTAGTTTATTCGGTTAACATATTGACGAATCTATCATAAACATTGATTATCTTTCTTGAATCACTACATGCACGAACGACATTGGCACAAACAAGTTTGCTTACATATCACAAGGGGTTCCATTTGATTCATCTTTGACATTAGCCTCAAGAAGATCTGGTAACTTGTGGTATTTTAATTTTTGTTGTTGAAATCATACCAATCCTTATCCAGATATGTTTGTTACACTGCTGAATCAAGTTTTATTAGAATAAAGATCTTTACTGAAATATCTTTGTAACGAAAATCTTGACCAAGTTTAAACCTTAGCAAAAAAAAAAAAAAAAAAAAAAACTCGTATCTTTACGTAGTTATAAAAAAATCAGATTTTTATGCATCACTTAAACCGTATTATGTATTCACCCATCTTTGGATCTAGGATCTAATAATATTAGCATTTGAAGACTGAAAGTGATCTGCTTATTTGTGTTAAGTTAAAACTTCAACTGAAATCAACCCCAAAACTTATAAGAACCCCCTTTCTCTTTAACAACTATTTAAAAAAATAATTTAATGCATTCCCGTATCTTTACTTTTCCCATCATATTAACTTCCCTGCGTTTATTTTAGAAACCAATTACATATATCCATCAGTCAATGCCATTTCCATTTGTTTTTACGTCAAAATCAAGTCAAGTTATGCATTTAGAGTGTAAAAAGTAAATATTAAGGATGATATATGTGAACACAAAAATTTAATATGTATGGGTGTATTTAGCAAGGAGTGAGCTTAATGCACCTCTACTAAGTGACCTATCTACTAATTTTCTTTTTCTACACGTTAACATCAAGATTCTCTTTTTACATTCTTATCGAACAATATTATCTCATTCCGACAAAGAAAATGATTCATTCAACAATCCCATTTATCAATATATAAAAATGTATTTTGTGTATCCCATATCATATCTAGATTCTCAAACCTTACTAAGGGGGTGTTTGAGATTGCTTATTTAAAGTGTTTATCTCCTTTTTAACGTTTGAAACAACAAATAAGCTAAAACAAGTGTTTGGATTGACCAAAAAAAGGAGTTTATGGTTGGTTCAATAAGCAAATTAGTAGTTTTGAAAAGTTACATACTTACTTAGTTCCCCAAATTACACATTTACCCTTATTTTAATACAACTCTCAATTTTTATCTTTTCACCTTTATCCTTTTTGGTCATTTTACACATATATACAAAAACTTATCAAACAGTAAAAAACAACTTATCATGTTAATCTAAATACTATTTATAAAACTTTTTTTTCTTTCACATCACATAAATTGTTTTAAATAAACAATCTAAAACTCCCTCTAATTTGTTAATTTTATAGAAGCACAACTTACCTTACTAATTTATAAAAGGGGTTTCTATATGGATCAATTTGCAAAGCATTTGAATGCATCGAGAATTGAAATGAATGCATTGAGAATGTAAAAAATGGTATTTGATGTTGACGTATGTGTATATGACGCAATTCACTTTTTGGGTGTATATAACAAGTTAATGGGCGTATTTATCTTCCGCCACCAGTAAAACATTAAACAAAAAAAAAAGATTACATTAAGGTTAAAAGAATAACAATGAAAAATTACAAATCATTACAAGACAAAAACTTTCTAGGGATGTATGTACACAAGTGTGGTCCTTAAGCGTGTGACCTTTCCAAAAACCAAAATCCCCAAATTCTCCTTCTCCTTTCTTTACCATCATCATTCAACTTCAATTCTAACCTAATAGTAAAACACACACACTAACACACACACAACACACACACATAAACTCACATAAATCAATCAATCAATCCAAGCTCCTTCCATGGCGGATTCCACTACTAACAACAACCACCACAACCTAGAAGACGACCACCACCAATCTCCACCACCACCGTCCACGGCGTCTCCGACCTACCTCATCCTCCTAAACCTCATGAGCAAGCGGCGGACATGGCTTCTCCTCTTCCTATTCGTCTACACAATTCTCTTATCCTCCTCCTGGAACCTCCTCAAATCCGTACTCTCCTGGTACCACTCCGCCGTCTCCACCTCCTCCGCCACCACCACCTGGCCGGCGATCTACGCCTCCGTCGCTCTCGGCGTCATCTTCGGCCTCCTGTCGATGGCCGCCGCCCTCGCCGTGGCGGTGCCGGCCACCGTGGTGACGTGGATCTCCGTTTTGGTCCTGTTGACTTTCTTCGGGAAGCCGCGGAAGTCGTTGGTGGTGGAAGGGAAGAAATTGACGGCTGAGATCAGTCGGACGGTGGGGAAGATCTTGATTAAAGAAGGGAATTTGGTGGCTGCTGTTTGTGCTGTTTTAGGTTATATTTTGCTTGTTAGAAATGGAAATGGAGATGGAGGAGAAGAGGATTGATTGTACAAGTTTTAATGCGTTTTGTACAAGTTTTTAGTGTAATTTTTATGTGTTGTGGAAATATATATGATTTTTACTATATTTTGATGGTAACTTTTGTGAGATATTTGTATGTTATGTAGTTTTGATTTTTTATTTTGGGAAAAGATTTTGTACAGGGAAGGTAGGGAAGGATGTGATGGTGTATGATTATATGCTCTTCTTGCAATTGAAGGAAACTTTTTAACTTTTTGGTTTTTTATATTTATTTTTTTGGTTAATGGTGGTTAGATTAATGTGGTGTTAGGCAAGGAATATTTAGGACAAGTGAATGTTTGACTGACTGACTAGTGTTTTGACTTGGTTAGAATAATGTTATATCTTAAAAAATAATAGGTAGACTTCAATTTGGGTCATTAAGGGTTAGGGAGTGTGTATCAAAGTTTTACTAGATAAATGTTTTATTGGGAGAGAGATATAGTATAATACTTTTGGTTTTGAATATGGATTGTTGGTCAGGATTTTAATCTTGGTAAGGTGAACTCATATTAGATAAGAGTTACTTTTTACACTTACCATCATACGAGTCTTGGTCTTTAGCTCTTTGTATTTATTTCTTACTGGGTAATCTTTGTGATCCTTGTTATGCTCAATCAATAAAATAAAAATGACACTGATAAAATGTTTACCTGAGTAGAAATTTAGTAAAAGACCCTTAGGGGTTTGTTTACCAAGTTTTTTAGGTAAGTGCCGATTGAAATAAGAGGTATGATTTAAGTAAGTGATAAGATTAAAAATGTTGTTTACATAATGTTTCATATTAAGTGCTGATCAATTAAAAATGACTGTTATACCCTTTTATTTTAAACAATTATAGAATGTTTATCAATAACTTTATAAAACACGGTATCCATTTTATTATGATATTAATTATAACTATGTACTTGTAATAATTATTAGTATTAAACTATTAATGTAAATCGAATATATAAGTTTCAAACGAATTTAGTTCTTCTTGAAAACATGCTCAATTTGTAAAAACTATTCCTAGAATATTTTACGTTTAAAAATACTTTATCAAAAAATATTATATAAAAATTATTATATATTAGTAGACTATATACACACCCCTTCAGGTAAAGAGATAAGTGTTTTGCCATTTATGTAAACCAATTTTTAGAAGCCATGGAAAACTCAAAAGCATCAGTGTTTTGCTTTCTCTTGTCACCTCCTTCCTTTCAGAGCCATCTGGGGTCGCAAAAGATAGGATGTTTGGTGATGATTTTAAGGGTAAATGAGGGAAATTTCACCTCTGTCTCCGGTAAGATACCATTCAAGCTCTGCCTCCGATCAAAAAACAGTCAGAGGCAGAAGAGTAGTTAGAGCCTCGTTTATTTTTTGGTAAACTCTCAATCTCTTACCATGGTAAGAGCTTCTTACCGGTAAGAGGTAGTAAGAGGCTAGTAAACAACCCCTTAGATGAAAATTTTAGAAAGGATTTACACTTTGATTGGTTAGAAATTATTGCTTGCTTACTATGTTTGTTTTCTTTGTTGAAGCAATGTGTATTTTAGCGTTTTTATCGTAACTCTTTAATTTTCTAGAAAATTGACATTTTCATATTTTCTCTTAAAATTTAACATTTATAGGGGTCGTATCCGTTACAAACCGTATAGTTTGTATAAACTATACAAACCAATCTTCACCGTACATGTACATGATCAATGGTGTGGATTAATTTAGTTCATAGATTTTCTCTCAACTACATTTGAAAATCACCTAAAAGTTAGGAGATAAACAAAATCAATGGTTAAGCAAACAAAATCAATGGTTAAAATTAGGTTTGTATAGTTTGTACAATCTACATGGTTTGCAACGGATACTTCTCCTATATATATATATTTGTTTAATAGCGGTTAGATTTGTGTTAGTGGAGGAAGATTTAGACAAGTGAATGTTTGACTAGTGTTTTGTCTTGGTTAGAACAATGTGTTAGTCGAAAAGTAATAGAATGAAGTTCAATTTTCTTTGATGTCCCTGAGAAGTTTTGAATAAACATAAATTATTTAGGTTTTTTATTTTCTTTTAAACGTGTTCATGAGTTATTAACTTTATTTAGTGTAAATTACAAATTTGGTCCCTGTGGTTTGGGTGTAATTACGGTGGAGGTCTCTGTACCCTAATTTTCATGGAGCAGGTCCCTTATGAGAAGAAGATCTTATTATTATCAGCCTCAATTTCTTCTTCTCTATATCTTATACATATTCTAACTACACCGAAGTCACCATATATAATTACGATATTGGTCGATTGTAATTGTAAATATACTATACATGAGGGTACTTATAAAACTTAAAGAATATGTATATATAATATATTATAATCATTAATGGCTCGATAATTTTATAGTTACTTTTTAGTGGTTTTCCCTTGGATTTCTCGTGGATCCGATCAAACTACCCATAATGAATACAATGTCTTGTCTTTGTACAACTCATAAGTCATAAGGTAAGCTAGACATCCTATGAGCTTTTTATATATAATCCACTTCTTCGATACTTATTCTTGGATAAATTCTTTACATGTTTCAGTTCGATTTCTATTCTTAGCGTAATCCTCTTTGCCAAATCTTCCTAGTATCTTGTTTACTTAATAGTACTATGTCAACGTGACTCCATTAGAAGTTATTTTAATTTCAAATATCCACTACAACATTTTCATGGGATTCGTATTCCCGTTACATCTAAAACCAAGCGTGTCGTAACCATATAATCATAAGATTACATATCATCAGCAATCGTCACATTTATTATCTAGAAACTCTCAAAGAACGAGAAAATGTTTACACTATATAAAAATTGTTATATTATGAATAACCAATGCAAAAACTATTGATCCAGCTCTTCTAAGATCTGATAAAATGATAATGATCCTTATCTTAGTTAATACATACTTAGTTTAAATTACAACTTGAGAAATTATCACTGACTCTGTTCAGTAATTCTTCTATTTGTTCAGGTCTTGAAGCGTCAAAAGTCGATCAGCGACAGCGAGCTCACTGAGTCTGTTCAGTGATCGCTGAAGCTGGCCTTACAACTAAGTATCTCCTTGAAGACAAAGATGTCATGCGTACAAAATCATCAACGATGTCGAAGAAGTAGCTTATGATACAATCAACATAGCTCGTGATCTGAAGACAGATTCGGTGATAGCTAGCTGACTACCTTGCATGACAATCTAAAGAAATCAAGACACAGTGACCGCTAACATCCCCCAATGCTCAGCGATCTCAGCTCCCTTATCAGTGTTCTCAGCTCCCTGATCAGTGTCTTGCTCTCGAAGATTTACTTTATGTGTCTTATAACTTTATGCACAAAAGGACTTCTTACCTTACTGACACAAATACAAAAGGGATTGTTCACTATAGACACCATATTGCTTTATGCGCATGGGTAATTGGTTATATTAAATAGTACATTAGAACCATTCAATACACAACACTTGTAAAAGTGGTTCTGCCATGCATTAAATGCCTGTGATATATATGAACGTGAGTGTTATATTTAAAACATCACTTCTTCATCTCTGTATCAAAGTCCTTTTTCCATTTCTCTCTAAGTTCTTTCTTTCTCTTCTTTCTCACTAAGTGCATTAATGAAAGCTTTATGAACTTTAAGATTATTTAGATTAGGTTTATCCTTTTCTATATTATGCAACAATCTTGTAATCTTTGTATTTGATTTTAATACAAATAGAATTTAAAAGTGAAATTTGTGTGATTGTATTCAACCCCCTCATCCCTCTTCTACAACCCTTGTTATACTTAAAGGTCACCTCTTATGACCAACAAAAACATTGTTCATTGACCTTGTACTAATATTTATTTCATTTTGGGAGAAACACCCTACGTTTCAAAGCACCTTGGATAGCTCATACTTATCCTACTTGCCTATACCAAGCATGTTGAGTGACCAACTTGACATCCAAGTCTTTCGAAAGGATTCACCTTTGAATCCTTTACCATTTTTTATAATTTAAATCAATAAGGTTGACACAGTAAGAAAACATAAAAAGGTCGACAAATGTTTAAATCCAAAGATAAACGAGTGTACCAACATAGAATCCGAAAAATAAGATAAAAACTCTTATGAAAACTAAAGAAAAAACTCTAAAACTGATAATTCAATAATTTGATAAATTGATTAACAAAAAAGACAATGAAACTTATTTATAATCTAGGTTGTGGAGAACTATATAAAGAATCCTAATCATAAATCAAAATTTTCTATAGGATAGATAAAGTTCATCAAAAGAAATATGTAATTAAATAAGGAAACAAATCAATCAACAAAAATTATCAAATCACACTCCCGAGAGAGATAAGTAGTACGTGTTGCAACTCTCGGTAGCCTTTGGAATCTAGAGCAACGAGACTTCTCTTGAGACTTGTTTGGAGACTTTAAGTCTTGGAGAAACTTTTGGTAGTCTCTGGCTCTCTGCAGTGTTTTTTATGCCCGATTTTAGCCGTCTTTCGAGTATGTTTTCTTCTTTTCCAAGTGTTAATGAAGTAGTGAAGTCTCAAATTCTCCTTACATCGAAGGTGTTCTTTGAAACTTTGGTTAAAGCTCATTCCATTAATTTTCTTATTTCCCTCAATATATATGTGCAAAAATACAATTATTTGAAATGTATTATAATTCCGGTTTATGTTTTTGTATCGCAACCAAACACTTTCATGGACCGTCAAACCATGGATTTCGCAATGTCACGTACTCGTAGGATGATATTCAACCTCACCAATAGTTATACATGTTTATTTTCTTTATTTTGGAATCCTTTTACAATAATACTCATTAACAAGGCTCATTTTTTCAATTCTTAGCATAAGAACATACATGTTGTGTTAGGTCATCTGCTGTCGACCCACTACTACTCAATGGTTTCAACTGCCACATCAGCGCCATATCAGCTTTCCACTATTTTACCAAAAACTACCCAATCCATCCACTATCAACCCAAAATCATTTAATTAAAAGTTAAATAAATAAATAAACAAATAAGAGACAGAAAGAAGAGAGAGATAGAGAGAAAGAAGAGAAATAAAAAGGGGGGTGGGGTGGGGTGGGTGGTGAGGGGTTGTTTGCACCGGCTTGGAGAAACCGAAAGCCACCTACCCGATGGGAGGCGCGATGGTGTTCCCCCTCCTACCCGATGGGTTGGAGGTACCCGATGGCCTCAATTCCCATCCACAACGGATGGCCTTACTTCACTTACTAGGAAAAATAGGCATATTCATCACCACAATTACTTCCTCATTTCAGATGTAATCTATTGGATTTGGCAGTAGTTCCCCATAGTTATTGATGTAGTACACTTTCTAATTTTTTTTAGTTCAAAAAAATTATAGAAGTTATTTCAAATCACAAGCTACACTAAAAAAATGAAGTTCTACTTTTTTTTATAATTTAAAACCCAAGGTATATCGAGAATCATAATTCAAATGTCGGTTCTCACTTTATGATATATCAACCTCTTTTGTTAACTTGATTGAGAGGTTCTTCGGTCAATGCATCCCACCTTAGATCGTATCATTTAGCCAAAAGCTCAATAAGTAGGACTTTTCTTTAACAACTCGATAAGCAAGCATGAAGATGTGAATGTGATTATAGTGTTCGTCTCTAGAGTACTAGCTAAGACTCGTGCACACAAGTTCAGTTAACCAAAGCGAATTTCGGTTACATTTGCACCCCTCCAATGCAAGCAATAGAGAGAGTCTCTGTGCCATAAGTTTTACAAATCATGGATTGCCTTTTACCTATAAATCCACTCCCACCCCCGCCAAAAAAAATGTGGGATGACAATTTTCAGTTATATACATCCCTTCAAGTTCCTTATATTGATGATTAATTTTCCATTCAAACGATGTTCGATTTCGACATTTAATATACCAAACCAAAGCCCAAAGGTATATATAATGGAGAATAACACAAATCTATAATAATCTACATAAAATAAGATTATATAGATTACGTAATGTGTGTTTCAAAATACAAAAAACCATTTTTTGTAAAATGGTTAAACCCATTTTTCCAATAGCATCCACGTACATTACATGCACTGTTGATAAACCATTTATCAAGCTTCTTATATTAATCTCAAACTTCTAATCATAATTCTGATGTATATATGTATATGCATGCATGTATGTACGCATATATATATATATATATATATATATATATATATATATATATAGGGGTCTAATCAAGTGAGCACTCGATAGTTTGTAAGAATTGTAAGAACTATGGACCACTCACTTTATTAAATTTAATATTTTTATTTATTTAATACGACACAGCCGTTAAATAGTTATTTTAGGGAGATTTTATTTAATTTTTCTTTTTCTTTTTCTTTTAAGTTATTAACTATTAAAATGAGTAATCTATATTGATTATTACAGTTCTTACAAATTACCAAATTCTCCCGTAAATGACCCACACACACACACACACACACACACACACACACACACACACACATATATATATATATATATAGAATTAGATTCAAACAAGAACCATTGCATTTTGTAGGAACAAAGAAACTAATAACAATCATATATGACGTGGGCTCATGTGAGTCTCACATATTAAAAAATCATATATGATTCAGTGATTGGACCCATCTGAAATGAGTTCATTTGTTTCTATAAATTGGGGTGGTTCTTGTATGAACCTACCTACATATATAACATGCATGCCTATATATATACACATATGCACGTTCATACAAAAACATACCCCAATTGCAAGAACAAAGAAACTAAACCATAGTCATACATTAATGTGGGCTCATGTGGGTTCTATATATTAAAAAATCATATATGATTTAGTGGTGAAACTCATCAGAATCATATATGATTTTTAATATGAGGGACCCACATGGACCCACATCATATGTGATTGTGGTTAGTTCCTTTCTACTTGCAAATTGGATGAGTTCTTATTTGAACCTACTTCTCTCTCTCTCAAATGAGAAGTAGAGAAATGATCTCTACCACTCATCCGATCATAAAGGTGGTTTTAACCGGTTACCATGGACACGATCACGGAGGATTGACGTGATTCATGGAGGGTTGAAACGATTAAAGGAGGGCGACCCGGTCAAAGCCGCCTTTATTGATCGGATAAATGGCTGAGATTCTTCCTTATTTTCACAACCAAAATTGAGTTCACCTTTGAACTTCCCTCCTATATATATAGGGGTGGGTCCAAATGTGAACCACTTTTTGGTTGTGAACGTGAGGACAGCCGAGAGCGCGACACGTGGCGGATGACTAGGCGCCACGTTAGATCCACGGCGGATGACTAGGCGCGATTCATGGGAGGGCATTGAATTAAAGGGGGCCGGGACCACACTCAAAGCTGCCACGTGTCACGCTCTCGGTTGTCCTCACGTTCACAACAAAAAAGTGGTTCACATTTGAACTTTCCTTTATATATATATATATATATATATATATAGAGAGAGAGAGAGAGAGAGAGAGAGGAGAGAGAGAGGAATGTTCAAATGAGAAGTGCTAAAAAAATACGAAGTAGAGAAGTGATCTCTACCACTCATCCGGTCAATAAAGGTGGCTTTGACCGGTTACGGTGGACGCGATCACGGGGGACTGATGCGATTCATGGGAGGGTAGAGATTGTTAAAGGAGGGGACCCGGTCAAAGCCGTCTTTATTGACCGGATGAGTGGTTGAGATCACTTCTTTACTTCTTATTTTTTTAGCACTTTTCATTTAAATCTAATATTATATATATCGGATGAGAATGAAATAAATAATACGTAGGAGTTGGTGGTTTTGAGATGGAGTATAGCTGTCAATTTTAGTGTTTAAAATGAATGGATGAATAAGATTTGGTCCATTTATTTGTTTGGTACATTATTAATTTAATAAGTGTTGAATTGGTGTGGTGTATGTATACATATATTGGCATGCCGACACAAACATAAAGACCCCACCATCCCTCTAAAACAAAAGCCTACCAACGTAAATGCTGTCTAATAATTTCCCACCAAATTTAATATTTTTCTGCCAACCCCTTTAATCGTTACATTGTAGGGTTCATCCGTACACCATATCTGTAAATTAAATATTTAAAAAAAATATTAGTTAAAAAATGTTTTAAAATCTAAAAATCATAATGTTCATGGACAAATTAAAGGAATTAGAATTATAGATCAGCCAAAAGAAAGACGTTAAAAAATGTTTTAAAATCTAAAAAGTCATAATATATGATTGTGGATATGTAAAATGTATTAAACTTATTGTTGATTAAAATATAGACAAATTTACTTTATTTCGAATTAAAACTATAGTGCAAAAGGAAAACGTGCAAATAGGACTAGCAAATTGAGATTATGATTTTATCTTTGAAAGTTCAGTTAGAAAAACTATATTCCATGTTTTCAATAAGATATTTTTCTATTTAATTTTTAAGAATGATAGTTTGTTTAATAAAGTTATAATGCATGTGATGTATTACTTAATTATAGAGCAAACTACAAATTTTTGGTCATTATAGTTTATATGAATCTTTAAAAGTGATCCTTAGACTTCAATAAATACAGTTATCGTCCCTTTATCTATATTTTGTTTTAAAAAAAATCTTTGGTCGTTAATTCTGTTAAATATCTCTGTTAAGTAAGGGGCATTTGTATCTTTTTATCCTTTTTTTCTTATCTCTTTTGGTCCTTTGAGTAAAAAAATTAGGGGCGGCAAACAGGTCCTGTTCGGGTTGGCGGGTCAAAAACATCAATCTATGACACGACCCTTTTAGCTAATCGAGTCGAAATCTTCAACCCTAACTCGTGATGGGTCGTGTCATGGGTTAGCGGGTCATAAATGGGTTGGTGGCTCATAATCGAAATTACCAAAGTTAAAAAATACAACCAAATCCAAATTACAAAAATGCAAAAGCAACCAAGTTCAAAGTTTAAGATACAACCAAAGTTCAAAATTAAAACCAAATCAAAAGATAAATGGGTTCGTAAGTCAACCCGACGGGTCGACCCAGACACGACCCGGAAACTTGACGGGTTGGCGGGTTGACGGATCAAAAACCTCAACCCAAACCCGTATATCCTCCTATCCTGTCGTGTCAGGTTGATGGGTTGTGTCGACATATGGAGAGTATCAGTTGTCGTCCTAATGGGGATGAAGGTCAAGACGGATCCAAGTCTATTGAGAAATGAACAGTGAGATGAAAAATGTAGAGACATGTATTGATCTATGGTATTATTTTGAAGGTTTTATCTATCTAGATCTGAAAATAGGCATTTTCATTAGGTTTGAGTTTGATTGTTTCTTTGTGAATTCCTATATGAAAGTTTTGTAGATGTGTAACCGAGTTTTCCTTGATCATTTCCTCTAAGAAGAAGAGTTCCTCTAATTCTATGAATTTTTCTACATTACTATTTTCTTCAATGTTATTCAAAAACTTTCGGATTGCCTAGTATTCCACAAATTAGTAACCCAACATTCCAGGCTTTCACCTTGCACGTCCTAAATAACGGCTCTGACACTTATCTTGCTAAGCACTTGCAGATTCAATTACAAGCAAACATAAACATGACCAAGAATTTTATTGGGTAAGAGGAAGAACAAGATTCGACAGTCTTACTCGATAAATGATGGTGACGACATACTCTTACCCAACAAGTGCTTACCGGGTAAATTATTGTATATGATCCCGTCTTGATAGATTACAGTTTTACTAAATAAAATGAGTTATAGCGTTGGATAACAGTGGTGAGGGCTTACTGGATAAGCGTTCGGATAAACGACCTCTAAGTGAGTGTGATATCTCTTGTCTTTATGGCGCTTACTCAATAAGTGATAAACGACTATTTACTTTATATTGAATTAAGTACAGAACAACCAAAAAGAAAACATACATTGACCATACAGATTATGATTATGATTCTATGTCGAGAAATCATTTTTTTTTTAGTTTATGACAATGTAAATTAAGAAGCCTTTTGTTGACTTAAGTAAGAGACATTTGCAAGAAGTTTATTTTGAGTTTAGATAATTTTACTTTTACCCAACAAAGCGAAGGTTGCCACTTTGATAAGTATTTACTTAATAAACATAAACATAATAACTTAATAATCTTCCCAGGAAAAAAATATTAAATGTGAACTCAATTTTGGTTGTAAACATGAGGACGAATCTCAACCACTCATCCGATCAATAAAGACGGCTGGATAGAAATCTCCTTTACCAAATTTCCCTGTTTCATCCCTATCCAACCAATGAGATAATGACAAATCAGATATTTATATATCTTAAATTAATTTTAACTCCCTTGATATTCTCTCTCCGATGATGTGTATTCATCTGATTGGTGGACATGATTGATACAGAGAATTTTAGCACAGGTGATTTTTGCTCAAGACGGCTTTGACCGGGTTCTCTCCTTTAATAATCTCCACCCTCCCATGAATCGCGTCAATCCTCCGTGATCGCGTCCATCGTAACCGAAGATGTGTGAGATTCCTCCTTACGTTCACAACCAAAATTGAGTTCACATTTGAACCTAACCCTATATATATAGGCATTATGACTTAGGATCAGGAGAGACAAAACTGTTTCCGTGAGATCGCGTGAAACCAATACCTAACGTATGAAACTTCATAAAAAACACCGTGAAGGTAAATAAAACTCGAATATGCAGACCTAAAAATCATTTTTGATGCAAAAAAATATCCAAAACAAGGTAAAAAACGAAACCTTCATATCTCAAACTTTGTGAGGGTTACAAATATATAATACGAACCTTCACAGCGGAAATGCTGTGAAGGTTTCGTTTTTTTTTTACCCTTTTTGGATTTTTTTTCTTTAATAGTGTTTTTTGATACGTTTTTTCATGAATGTTCAATTTTTTTTTACCTTCACAAATGTATTGATGTGAAGTTTCATATAAAATATGTTGGTCTCACCGATCTCACGAAAACTTAACCCAAGGCATTATAGTAACTATATACAATTTTAATCATGTATAGTTGTATAGAGTGCTTCCATCAAGTAAAGCATTTCAAAGCATATGTTTTCCAAAATGGTAAAGTACATTTACAATTTACACTACTAGACAAAGAGATGAAAATCAGTGAACGACAATTTTCAACAGATATACAATGATTATCATTGGATAGCCTGCTTTGATGCTGATGGTCAATCCCCATCGAATCTACTCGTTATCACGATCACTGTGCCATATTTTCTTTAGTTATGAGATCAACCAGAAATCCACTGTTGATCCTCTTTCGACAAATTGATCCGTCAATAAAAACCATTTATTTAGTATTATCCCTAATGTTTGGCGTAATAAATATTTAAAGTGTATATCTTAAGTACAAAAATATATGATATATTCAACAATATGGCCAAGAAAATTGATTTAGAGAATTATTGAAGAGATTTATAGAATAATTGCCTCTAGTTTATAATATTTATTTAATCATGTAATTTGATTATTTTAGAAATATTTAGACGATGTAAACGGTTTCATTCTTTCATTCTATAAACCGCTAGTATGGTATCCGGTTATGCTCTCCCCCGCTACCACTTTTTGAACACATTGTGAAAACCCTACTACAAAACTCATGGCTGGAGAAAGATGGAGATTGGGGTATATGAAAGAATATGGGTTATCCTAGTCATGGAGATGAAGGTGAAGACATATCCAAGTGTATCGACAAATGAATAATGAGATGAAAATCTAGAGAGATATATATCAATCTATGACGTCATTTTGTAGGCTCTACCTATCTTGATCCATTTAAATAGGCATTTTCATTAGGACTATCTTTATGAAAATGTATTCAACTTTACTCTTATTCCTATTACTTTAAAAAAGTACTATTGCATGTACTATACTTTTAAAAATATGTTATTATATGTATTATGCTTTTAAAAAAACATGCTATTGCATGTACTATTTCAACAGTAAATAAGTACAACATTATGCTCTTTGGAGGGTGATGACTTTGCCGAAGCTCCCTCTTTGAGTGCTATTTTTTGCCGTTAAAAAAAATAAGTACAACATTACATATAATAGTACATTTTGAAGTTGGATACGCATAATAGACATAAGTTGGATACATTTTCGTGAAGATGGTCATTTTCATTATAATGGGTTTGAGTTTTGGTTATTAAGTTTTAAATTTGGGTGTAATTTAGTGTGTTATTTGTTGCATGTGTCTGATAACTGGCAGGAGAAAATGGCCACTGAAAAGAAGGAAAGGTTTGGGGTTAGAGAAGAGAAGGAAATAGATCGCAAATGGGTTTTATGTTCAAGTTTTTCTTTCTTAAATGCTTAAGAGGGTCCAAATAATACTAAAACTTGTACAATTAATAACTTGCTAAATAAAAGGTTTAAATGATTAAAAAAGGCCCTTCGTACGAGAAGCACATGAGCAACCTAATGAAACATGTTAAATGAAAGTTAGCTTAAGAAATATGTTTGATAACAAAGTGAAACTACATTAAAAACCTTCTTCGTAATCAATCTAAAACCATGTAGACTAATATAAGTTAGGTTGTGAATAAATTATGTTGGCCACCTTATGAGTATGTTAAATGATCAAAAAATGTATCTTAGGTATAATGTAATATCAATAATGATATAATTAAAAAAACTACAAAAATCTTTTAAAACACAACTCTAGCTAACGTCTAAATAAATTAACTTATGATCCATCTAAAGATGTATTATCTTATTTTTTATTTAACAAAGACAACCTGAATTTATACTGGGATTGCTATTTGCATCCTTATTAATGTCAGAATCAAGTTATTCCGTTTATTGGGAATGTAAAAAACAGTGTGTGATGTTGATGTGTGTAAGGATAACAAGGGGAAGGCCAAATGGGGAAGGCTAAATACACCAATTGATTTGCTATCTACACCCAAAAAAGTGAATTGCTCATCTCACACACATCAACATCAAAAAACTTTTTACATTCCCAATGCATTCACTTCAATTCCTGATACATTCTCACCCTTATTAAAATGGTGCATTTAGCAACCCCCAGGCCAAATGGGGAAGGCTAAATACATCAATTGATTTGCTATCTACACCACAAAAATGAATTGCTCCTCTCACACACATCAACATTAAAAAAACATTTTTTATATTTCCAATGCATTCACATCTATATTAAAATGATGCATTTAGCAATCCCCAAGTAACAATCATGAGGGTGCAATTAGCCTTTCCTTTTGTAATTTACACTAAATATTTTGATACAAAACAAGGTATTAGACCATCCACAAGGGGAGTGGCAAGGCTTTGGTACCGATTGACAAGGCCGTCAACACCATCGTGGTTGATTGGCAAGGAGTGAAATCGGCATCGCCATGCCGACCCCTTAAACCACCCCACCCCACCATCTCTCTCCTTTGACCTTTCTCACTATCTTTTTCTTTTTCTTTTATTAATTGGTATGAAAGTTAAGACTATTGTGGTTGAATTGATAAAATAGTGAAAAACTGATGTGATGATGACGTAGCAACTAGTACTATCGGCAACAATGAAGATCACTTTGGATGGTGTCATAAAAAGCCAAAAAGATTTGGATAATTAAGGGCTGACTCAGATCTAAAACTGATGCCAAACAGACCACCACACACAACCATCCCCTTTTGGCTGATTCTTTGACACAAAATCTGCAGTGGGTACATGTTACCTGTGTTTTTCTCCTCTGCCATTTTCCCCTTCTTCATACCCTCCTCTCTATCCTACCCCCCATTCATACATATCTCACCACCACCATTCAACCCCCTTTCTCTTTTCTAAATTAACTACTCTTTTTCTCTTTCACTTGATTCATATATATACACACACACTCAACTGTGTGTGTTCTTGTGATCTAATAATCTCACCTCACTTGGAAATTCAATTCGTTTCATTTTGTGTATAATCTTGAAAAAACGCGATCTGGGTGTTCTAAAATACATCATTTTGCATCTGGGTTTCCAAAGAATTTGGGGAAAACCAACTCAAAAGAAAAACCCTAAATTGGATTTGGTGGAAAATCTTGATTTCAATTCCAAAATTTGGGTATTTTTATGGTTAAATCTCTGATGGGAGGCAATAGTTTGGTTTACCCAATACTTGGATTTGCATCTTGTATCGTATTTCTGTACCTATCATTTGGGGATTTCTTGTCTGTAAACTACAAAAGTGATCCAAAATTGAGTTTTGTAGAGAGGAATGGGTCCAATTTCATGGTGGATGGTAAGGTGTTTTACATCAACGGTTGGAATTCGTATTGGTTTATGGACCATGCCGTACACGATTATAGCCGCCCAAGAATAAGGGAAATGCTTCAAGCTGCAGCTAAGATGGGATTGAGTGTTTGTAGAACATGGGCTTTTAATGATGGTGACTATAATGCCCTTCAGATTTCACCTGGACAATTTGATGAGAGAGTATTCAAGGTAATAAATTATTTGTAATTCTCATTCATGGTCACATATTTCTTGATACATTTTTGTTCCATTTTTGGATTTCTGAATTGGAGTTATAGGCTGTGTTTGGTAAATTAGCTATAAGCTAGCGGTTAGCGGACAAGGCAGCTGATAAGCTAGCTTATGAATAAATGATGTTTGGCAAAAACTAGCTTATGAGTGTGTAAAATGACTAAAAAGGGTAGCTTGGGCATGATAATTAATATTAATAAGGGTATAATTGGATAAAGTTACAAAAAGCTCATAAAACGCTACTCCAATTAGCATTTCAATCAGTTAGCTTATGAATAAATTATGTTTGGCAAAATCTAGCTTATTAGTATGTAAAATGACCAAAAAGGGTATCTTGGGGTATAATAATTAATATTAATAAGGGTATAATTGGAAAAGGCTACAAATGGCTCCTAAAACGCCACTCCAATTAGCGTTTCAAATTTCAATCAGCTAGCTTATGGTCCATCCAAACATGGATGGAGGTAGCTTATTTTTGCCAAACACAGCCATAGTCACATATACTTGGGCTTGATGTTTGTTAATTAGCTTAATAGGACTCGCAGTTTATTCGATAGAGCTATAAGTGATCGTTTCATAGTTGCTTAATTATATAGAAGGTGGCTTATCCGGTAAGTTTTTAGGGGGGGTGTTATGGAGAAAGCCAAGTTTTTCCAAACCTGCCACTCTCAATTAAAAAAATACGCACCTTCCATCTATGAAAAAAACCCCAATCCATACAGACATATTAATCCACACAACAAGCTTTATCCATACGGAACCTAATGAAAAAACAACCAAATAGCCACTTGGTTCATTTGTTTGGTATTATAATTGCAAAATTTTATTTTGTTTTCAACTTACGTAGGTAAAATCACCTATTTGCTTATCGTTACATTTACAAAGTTTCATGATATTGATTTGGGTTCAAAGAACGATTGAACATTCGACTAATCTCTACACGTTCCCTTTAAAACTACTGGCTGGCTAAAAGTTGCTAGTTCCATAAGAACAAGTACTTGATGAAGCCATCCCCTTATAAGAATTAAAGTTTAGTTCAAGCATTGCAAATAGTCAGATTTATGAAATTGAAACCAACGTTATATTATTATTGTCTTTTTTTGCACGTTTTTCACAAACCGACGTTTCCATGGAAAGAACTGCTTTACTCTTTTGGGTAGATGTCAGATCTACGTCTATCTACACCCCACCCTCCTAGACCCCACCTCCCAGTGGGATTTATTGGGCTATTAAGTTGGTTTGATTTTTGCCGTTGCTACTTGTGTTGGAAAATGCTATAGTTTTCATGAACGAGTGGATTATTTTGTCTATATGTTTTTCATATTTCACTAATTTCATTGGATAAAATGGGGACCCTTGCAGGCGTTGGATTATGTGATTGCAGAAGCGAGGCAAGTTGGAATACGGCTCTTGTTCAGTTTAGTTAATAACCTACAAGCTTACGGTGGCAAGACTCAATACGTGAAGTGGGCATGGGATGAAGGTGTTGGCTTGAGCGCCTCTAACGATTCCTTCTTCTTTGATCCATCAATTCGCCTTTATTTTAAGAATTATGTCAAGGTACTACTCGCTTTTGCACGTATAGCCTTTTTTATTAACTTTTGCAAGATCATTGAGTTGTTTCTTGCGGAAGTCAAGTGCCATGATTTAATAAGTTGTCCACTCTTAAATGATAAAAGGCCATGTTCGGTAAGCATTGAGCTAGCTTTTTAATAAGGTCCAAGAGCCTTTTTTTCCAACTATGCCCCTTATGTTAGAATCAAGTAATTTTTCAAATTTCATTTGAAGTCATTTATATAGTCATCTAACTTAGCAACTAGTTTTTACCAACAACTAGCTTTTCGGCTACTTTGCCAAATATAAGCAAAATCCCGATGAAAGTTATTAGATTAGCATGGTGGTATAAATTTTTCCCCAATGAATTTGAAAGGTGGTTTAGTGTAGGCATTATGAACAAAATGCATCAGAATACAACGGGTATCCACGTCATCAAATGTTACTAGATCAGCAGGTTTTCGATCAAAATAGATACAAAATAGGAAGTTTTGAAACTTCGTTAAATCGATTGAGAAAAAAAAGTTCTTCATTAATCAAGTATAGATCGAGACATATTATTAATGTTGTTATTGCCTCCCTAGGATTATAGTCGTCCCGGGATCTTGTTCATGATCATAGGTTATTAATATTGCAGACCATCTTGTTGAGGAAGAACACAATCACGGGAGTCGTGTACAGGGATGATCCCACCATCTTTGGGTGGGAGTTAATTAACGAGCCTCGGTGCATCACTGATACTTCCGGTGACACCCTACAAGTACGTCACTCTTTTCCGTCTGTATTTTGAGCTAGATACTGGGCTTGTTTGGACCCCACCTCTAGGTGGGGTATACTATGCTCATTTGGACCCCACCTCCAGGTGGGATATACTGGGCTCGTTTGGTTTAAGTTTAATTTATTGGAGTTTGCTTGGTTTTAGTTAACGTAATGGCGTGTGACTGCAGGACTGGATAGAAGAAATGTCGTCGTTTATAAAATCAATCGATCGGAAACATATGTTGACAATTGGTCTTGAAGGGTTTTACGGTCCTAAAAGTCCCAAGAAGACGACGGTTAACCCAGAATTCTGGGCTGCCGATCTCGGAGCTGATTTTATTCGTAACTCTGCACCCTCGACCATTGACTTTGCATCCGTTCATATTTATCCTGATCATTGGTAAGCTTTAGCATCATTATTCTTAGGATCATAAATCACACACTAGTTCTTGTATATGTCTCGTGAACTTTATACGGCTGTTTTAAAATGAATGCAACAATTTTCGCTTATAAGGTTCAACACTTCAACTCCATTTACTAGAAAAAAATCGTGTATATGTGACATCAAAAATGTCCAAGTGTCTTGACAGACCGCTTAAAAAGGACCAAACAGTTAAGCATCATATGTACAAGTGTTGCAATAAGTTTATAGGACACTTTTAGACGTCTTAACAAGTTTGTAGGACAAATTAATAATAACTTATAATAGTAGCTTTTTGTTAGGAAGATTTTTAAAAGCATCCTATGAATTTTTTTTTTTTATAATTTTATTAAATATTGTCATATAAAAAAAATTAGAGTAAGTTACACTTTTGGTACCTGTGGTTGCCAACCGCTTGCAACTCTCGTCCCTCTATTGAACTAATTACAGTTTGGTCATTTGTGGTTGCTATTTTGTTTCACTTTTTGGTCCCTGTGGTTGTCACCCACTATTAGCTCTCATCCCTCAAGTTAATGGATGTAAGTTAGTCCGGGGGACCAAAATTGAAAGAAAACGGCAACCACAATGACCAAAACTCTAACTAATTCAAAAGAGGGACGTTAGTTGCTAGTGAGTAGCAACCACAGGGACCAAAAGTGTAACTTTCTCAAAAACTTAATATGACATTTTTATTTCTATAGTTTCCTAAAAATGTTATGACGCCCAAAAACGTTCTATGAACTTATTTCAACACTTTTACGTACGACACAGTTGTTCGTGTGAACTTCTATAAAGCGGTCTTATCAAACAAACCCAGTATATTTGACTAGCGATATAAAACTAAAGAGGAAATTTTTCATTAAGTTTTATATTTATTTGCAGGTTTAAAAAGAAGAGTCTTGAAGGGAAACTAAAATTCGTGGGCAAATGGATGCGATCTCACATCGAAGATGGGGAGCAAGTGCTGAAGAAACCCGTAATGTTTACGGAATTCGGGTTATCGGATCAAAACAAAGGATTCGAGGCTGCACAACGAGACGAATTCTACAAAACCGTTTTCGACGTTATCTATGAATCCGCAAAGAAGAAGGGGCAGGGGGCGGATCGTTTGCATGGCAGTTCTTTGTGGAGGGAATGGAGGATTATAACGATGATTTCGGGATTGTGCCATGGAAGAGAGCTTCAACATATCAGATAATAACCGAACATAGTTGCAGGTTAGCGAGAGCTCATGGGACGATCGCGTCCCAAAAGGAAAACTTGAAACAAATTTGTAGATGAAAAAATGGTTTGATTTGATGAAAAGAATTCAATTTGGGTTTGGGTTAATTTGGGGGATGAAGATGGTGTTTGTTTTTTTTAATATGTGAGCCATGTTGTTCCCAAAATATATATATATATATATATATATATGTAGTTATTGTTATATGAAATAGAAATGATTATGTGTTTTAGTGTGAATGAATTTCTTGTTCAGAAAACAACACAAAATGTTGTTTTATTTGACAGTTTCTTTACCTTTTTAATATTTGCATATTGTAATTATGTTTTCTCACCTTTAACGAGGTTTGAATTTTTAACCTTCTATGAAGGTTAGATTATTGGATAGATTTGTTTGACAAAAATAAGCTAGCTTATAAGCTAGTCCATCCAAACATGTACCAAAAACTAGCTTATAAGCTAGCCTTTTGAAACGTTACTTTGAGTAGCTTATTGTAGCTTTTTTTAATTATACCCTTATTAATATTAATTATTAAATTCAAAAAATATCCTTTTTGGTCATTTTACTGTTTTTACATATCCATAAGCTAGTTTTTGCCAAACATAATTTGTTCATAAGCTAGCTTATCAGCTACTAGCAAACTTATCCAATCAACAGCTAGCTTATCAGCTACGTTTGCCAAACATATCCTAAGAGGCCTTTTATTTCTATTCTTACCGTGTTGAATGTATTTGTTGGATTTTAGTAAGAAGTTTTACCATTTATGCAATGGAAAATTAAATGTTTTGGTTACCAAATCAAATAAAATACCTTTTTATAAGTAAACTTTAATAATTTAATTACTTAAAACAACAGATTATAGGATATTTTCATAAAATTACAATTGTATCTTTTATATTAGGCAAGATTTTGATATAACACCAACAAATAGAGGGAGGTTTTTATTGGAGATATGTCATTACACAGTAAAATAGCAATGATCTAAAATGTTAGAGTCTATGAGGTTGTATTTTAAAAGGTTAACAATTAACAAATTAAAAGTTGTTATAATTAATTTAAAATTACTAGAGGGTCTAATTAATCCATACTTATTATTAAAATAGATTTAATAATCTACATAATTTTTAGAGATAATTATTATATTAGTTTTGATATTATCTAAATTATAAATAATACTTTTTTTTGAAGTTAATTATAAATAATACTTAAATATGTGAAACCCTAAAGTTAATAATATTCTCTTTAGTGGTTGGACGCCACCATAAAAACCAAAGAAATTAAAGTGTGGTTTTGTTTTTCACGGACAAGCAACAAAAACAATCGATATTGGTTTTTGTTTTTTACATAATCTAAATTATAGATAGACTATAGTGTAAATAGAGTTTGATGTTTATCCCTAACAATTTTATCCCTAAATCAAAGAAGTCCCGGGTTCAAATCCGGGCAAAGATTTAATCTAACTGGGGTATTTACTAACAACTAACCTGCCGTTCAAAAAAAATTATGTTTATTTATAAATGACATTCTATAATTATCATAATTATGTTTTAATTGGTCTTTTATATACTTATTTTCAAGAAAATCTTGAAATCAATTTAGATATCAATCACAATCAGATCAATAACTAATATTTCCATGATTTTTCATTTTGTTCTCAGGGGAAATAACAAGCAAATAAGAGATGGGGAACCCCACAATACATAAGGTCAACAGCTTAACAAAGAGAGGGAAAAAAATATACTTCAAACACTCCCTTAGAATTAAAAATATACTTCAAAAACTCCATATGGAAATAACATAATCTATTACTCAATGTTTTAAGGACAAGCATCGAAGACCGTTATTCGGAAGTTCGGAACCGGTACCATATGTTTGGTCCGGTATTCAGTTTCAAATAATCCTAAAAATCGATATTCAGTATCGAGATTTTTCCAAAAATATTACTTCAATTTTAAAAAACAATGTCTTTTTAAATTTTCGATTATGCATATCATTTCCTAATAAAAAGCTTATCTTTTTCTAATGAAACAATATCATCTCCTAAGCTACCCAAACTTTCTTCATAATTTGTCTTCAATTTTTTTTATCATCCTCGGCTACTACATACACACAAAAAATTTGACGGACTCAGGGTTTGGCAATGGTTTTGAAACACATTTGAATCTTTATGAAGATATTTTGGTTTGTGATTGGTATTGATACATATCCGATACATTTGAAAATTTTCGATCCTAAGTAGTCCTAGTATCGATTTTCTCGTCTTGAAACCGAAACTGAATTGCTACATAAGGTTCGTTTTTGGTACCATTTTTTAGTACAAAAAATATTCGGTACCACCCAATTTGGTACTGATCTGGTCCCGATCTCATCCCTACAATGTTTTAAACTGTGTATCATATTACAAAGTGAATATTCTACTCATAGCATGGTTGGCATGGTGCACTATGGCTTAGTCATGCTGTTAAGACACAATTTTTGTTTTTTTTAAATAAATTTAACTTCGAGTTTAACACCTTTTATAAACTTTATATATCAACCTTCTACTTCTTATATTTACTTATAGTAAAAGCATACATCTATATACACACACTTATTACCTTAGGCAATGTATAAAAAGAGGTTGTATCTTTATTGTGACTACTAAAATTTGGGATCTGACCATAGTGACATTAAATGGCTAACCTCTTCAACTCATCTAGGACCATGCTAATGCCATAAAAATTATGTTTTTATCTTTTATAGCATAAAAATCTACAATAACGATTCATTTTTAATCTTTATAACCGGTATGTTTTTGTTATCAAATATTTTGTTTTGTAGTTGAAATTTTATATTGTTTTTCTCAATAGGGAGGTAAGTGAAAAGAATACAAAGTTTTCAACCATTATTGAAATATTTTCTAAACTCAAGGGTGCAAATTGACAAACTCTTGTTTTTTATCAGCAAGCAAAGATCCACTGCAACGCAGTGCATTTGTGTATAATTACGTGTGCTCATGCCTATGGTAACTTATATGTGCTTCAGACCTGAAACACCGACACGTGTTGTTTTTACTATAGGCGAGCACACAGAGGATCAGCCAGACATTCGCTAATCCTTCACTTCCGGCGTACGTTAGCGGGTTTCGCCCCGAAGAAGGCGCGAATAGAAGAACTCACACACACACACAAACACACACACACACACACACACACACACACACACACACACTTCACTCCTGCTTTCTCTCTATAACTGAAATTCTTGTGATCTTTCTCTCTCTAGAAATTCTCTCTCTCTCTCTCTCTCTCTAGAAATTGGATGTGTTTGAAATTGAATCTGGTGGCATAATAATAATAATATTGGCGTTATTTTTATGCTTATATGTTGTTCTTAGGGTTTTGATTCGATTCGATAATGGAAGTTGGAATTGAGGGTTTGGATTCTGATGTTTCTATTCTCAAGACGGTAAAACATAATGAGGTATTATTGATTTCGGTTAATAAATTTCAGTCTTTATTACAATTCATGCGCCATTTTGTTTGTTTTTTTCAAGTTTTTGGCTTTGATTATGAATCTTTATCCGTCGAATTCTCTGAATTTTTTATTTTATCTGCCATGTGTTCTTTTGTGTGTATTTCTTGTGGTGTGTATAATGAAAGAAACAGAGGACAATTAGGGTTTCTTGAAAAACATCTTCATAGGGCACGTAATGGATTGATTGCCAATTTAATTTATCAGTTAGAAAATAAGATTTCAGTCTATATATTGATTTGTTTTTGGTTCTTTGATTCTTTTTTTTTCTTTCTAGATTTAAGTGTTCTTTTTAGCAGGAAAAACTCTAGATTGAATTGTTATAATGAAGACACATAACAAGAACATTAGGGATGGAAATTTTGGGGGGTAATGTCAAATAATGACTTTTTGGCCCGGAATTTGTTCGACTCTATAGAGATTAGTCCAAGGATCTTTTAGCATTATGTGAATGTAGCCGGCTAGTAGTTATGTTATGTGGTAAGTTGGGAAGTCATATAGTGAACAATGATAAAGAATTATAGAGATGGTTGGTGAATCATGAATGTTTGAATTAGTACAACTGTACAATACTGTCTGTTCAATATAAGCATGTATTTATTTACTATGTCACTTTTTGTGCGGTGTACATTTGTGAAAAATTGTAGTTTGATCAAATGGATTTGATACTTGTAATGTTCATTGCGATCACGTCTTTTTGTTCAAACTAAGATTAATGAATGAAGGAATATAAATTGTATTGTTGAACTTTGAGGCTTTCTAAAGAAGATCACAGTTTCGACAGTGAGAAGTCAGGTTGGATAATTTGGTAGTACAATTTATATTTCTTCTTTCCCTAAGTATACATATTATTGTTGCTTTCTTCATTGGTAATTTTTATTGTGTTGATTATATACTGATATCCTTGGCCTTCACTTCATATATTCAAGACCTTCTTATTTTCGCCCTTTACTCATTAAACATGAGACTCATCAACGTATATCCATAATAATTGTTTTATGGGCTTCTATCGTTTTAATCGTTTTCAGGAGATTTTGCATCCTACTAGTGAAGCTGGATCGTCTTTATCACTGAGCTCAGGAAATATCAATTCAGATACATCGTATCGTGATGATGAACATGACGATGATGATAATGGCAATGATGGCGATGACATGGTTGATGCGGAAGACGATGTCTTTGATTATGATGATGATGGTGATTACATGTTTGAGAACACAGAAGAAGATGATGAGGAAGCTCATTATTTGAGCATGCAAGCCCAATTCGATAACGTTGATTTGCCACCTGGTGTTGAAGCGTCTTTTTCCTGGTTGAAGGATCCTGTCCCAAGCACAAGTGCGACGGCTAGCCTCAGCAATTTATCCCCCATGGTTCCTCAAGTGCTCTCCACAGGAACTGAAATACCCATGAGCAAAGGTAAGGATGTTGCTAGTAGCAGTTCGGCAGCCCTTCAAAATCCGGTCTCGGGTTCTGCAAAAGATAAGGAAGAGGTTGCTGATAAAGAATTGAAGAAAAAGTTTGAGGAATTTAAATTGTTTGACACTGTTGATGATGTTTCTGATCATCACTTCAACTCTGCAGGCTTTAAAGGACAACAGGTAAATCTTTGTGGTGGTGGTTTATGGTAGGATAAATAAGGCTATGTTTGGTAAGCTAGCTATTGACTGATAAGCTAGCTAGTAGCTGATAAGCTAGCTTATGAACAAATGATGTTTCGCAAAAACTAGCTTATGGGTATGTAAAACACTCCACAAAGAGTATATTGGAGTATAATAGTTAATATTAATAAGGGTATAGTTGGAAAAAGCTACAAAAAGCTCCAAAAAGCTACCTCCAAGTAGCTTATCAAAAAGCTAGCTTATAAGGTACTTTTTGTCCATCCAAACATGTACACAAAAAATAAGCTAGTTTATAAGCTACTTTGGATTTACCAAACAATGCCTAAGAGTACACATCTTTCTAGCGTATTTTACGTGTTCTTCACACAAAAAAAATTAATCCTTCTTAAATCTTTCTGGTGGTAGCCTTCCAGGAGTTGGACAAAGAAAATTCAAGATGAATGGAAAATACTAGAGAAAGACTTGCCGGGTGAGTTCAATTTTATGCCATGAGATGAGTAAACATCTTCCTGCTAAGCTTCTTATAAGTGTTTTTGTCTTTGATCCTCTTGCATATTCACCATATTTATGTTTTCATATTTGGAGTTACAATTCTCCACTTGCTCACATGCATGTGGGTACAGGTTCTGATTGGGATATAATTAAAATTAAGCAGCTATCTTAGAGCTGTAGCACTTGTACTTGCTGCTATAATTCTTTCAAGTAGTGGTCATAGACCAGGTATGGAGCCATGATATTTTTCAAACGGTGGCACCATATAATTAAGTTTTTGGTTGATTTCGGGAGATTTTTTAAGATTTTGTTGTTGATTTCGATAGACTTTTTTGATTTTTTTTATTGAATTGAAATAATTTTTGGGTTTTTGATTGATTTCAAAAGAATTTTTCGGTTTTTTAGTTGATTTTGAGAGAGCTTTTCGATTTTTTGGTTGATTTAGAGAGAATTTTTCGGTTTTTTGGTTGATTTGGAGAGAATTTTTCAGTTGCTGAACTTTACTCCTATTCACCCTAAGTATAAATTGGCAATGGGATCTCATGGTTTGAATGTAGAAGCAGATCTAAATGCCTGTTCTCCCCTCCTGTTTCATATATTTATATACAAGAGCAATTTGCATCTAGCAATCTTTTATGGAAGACTGGACATCATGTAATTGATACTTGAAAAGATGCACATAATGTATTTCCTGAAATAAACAAATGCATATTTTAAGCGACCATTATTTGTCTCAAAATGTTAAGGATCACAAGTGATGTGTCTTTCAGTGTCACGATTCAGTTTGTGTTACTTTGTTTGTATATATAACTCACTAATTTAGTTTAAGTTTGTTGCCATCTAAAAACTAGTTACTTTAATTTACTTGGGCAGATACTATATTCGTGAGGGCATACGAGTCAAGAATGGATCTTTTGAGGGCTGTGATCATAGGACCAGCAGGCACTCCATACCATGATGGGCTCTTTGTCTTTGATGTCCATTTTCCTCCCAACTATCCAGACATACCCCCGGTATGTATGCATATAACGATGGATGATTCCTTGTTTTAGTTTTTAAGGCCGTTTTCACGAATCAAAACTATTAACTCAAATTTTGTGTCTCTTTATGTTAGATGGTTTATTACTACTCTGGTGGGCTTCGGTTGAACCCGAACTTGTATGATTGTGGCAAAGTCTGCCTTAGCCTTCTGAACACGTGGACTGGCAAAGGGAATGAGAAGTGGATGCCAAATAAATCAACCATGCTACAAGTTTTAGTGTCCATACAAGCACTGATTTTGAATGCAAACCCGTTTTTCAATGAGCCTGGCTATGATAGTATGTATCCTGGAGCTGAAGGGGAGAAAAAATCCAAGGCCTATAATGAAGAGATCTTTGTATTATCCTTGAAAACAATGATGTATACACTTAGGAGACCTCCAAAGGTATCATTTCATATCCTTACATGTGCTCTGTGTGTGTGTGTGTGTGTGTTCCTTTTCATACTCATGGCTGTTTCATTGTTAAGATGCAAAGTGTAAAGCATTTAGCTGGAAAACTGTTTTTAAGTATATATGCTCTACTGTTTTTAAGTATTTTGTACATGAATCATATGTGATTTTGTACGTGAATCATATATGATTTTTTGTACGTGGATTTTTTATGTGAATCATATATGATTTTGTACATAAAAAAGGTTTTTCGTGTGAGTTATATGATTGATCATATCATGGATTTGTGATATAATCCATTGCCTATTGAGTCAGCTTGTGTTTTTCCTGTCCAGTTTTGTCTTTCTAAACGTGTAACAGTTGTCCTTTCCTGTGTGGTTCTGTCTTCCCAAACGCTGAACAGTTGTCATGTATACCAAGCGCACCCTAGGTGACCTTGCCCTCTAAAAGTACCGCTGGGCCATCCATGTGATGTTATTTTTCAGCCTATTGAAAAATCCCTGTTTGGTATAAGCTATCTTTTGAAAAAGCTACTTTATTAAGGGTGTTTTTCACCCTTTTTCCCAATTATGCTTCTTGCAATTCATGTATATGTTGATTGTTGTATTGTTTTTACCAAACATGAGCAACTTACTGGCTAATAGCTAGTTTATTAGCTAGCTAACCTGTTTCTTTGGTTAATTCATGATGGATGTATGTTAATTGGTGCAGCACTTTGAGGATCTTGTTAGTGGTCATTTCCGTAGGCGAGCAGATCGTATCCTGTTGGCATGCAAAGGTTATATGGCGGGTGTTCCGATAGGGAGCGATGCAAATGATGAAAACAGCAGCAGCGGCAGCAGCGTATCAAAGCCATTCAAAGCCGCAGTGGGTAAATTGATGAATGGTCTGATTTCAAACTTTAGTAGATATGGAGTAACCAATTGCGAGCACTATCGTGTTTGAACCCCTCTTTTCCAGGCTACTTACTTACTTTTGTCTTTAAAGCTTTTTATATAACAAAACTTTTGTTAAACTGACTTATAACACTTATCTACGGTAAATATATTTGCATTCATCCAGGCTTAGGTGTCTGGTTGCCTTTTCAGATGGGTCTATCTGCTTGTTTAACGATTTTTCCGACAAATTTCTGATCAACTTCCGACTGATTTGAGAATGTCGTATATTCGATATCCAAACAAGGTTAAATCCTAAAGTAAAAGAAGGGGCATAAAGAAAAAGAAGAAATGGTTTCTGGGTTTTAGAGGCATCTCATGAAATAAATTCATAAATAAAAACCAAGCAGAATGCTAAATGAATTACTTATACATGTTTCCTTTAACTGGGTTGATATTCCTCATGGTGGTCTCAAGTTAAAAAGAGAATTAAATATCCTGAAACCTTTTTTGAATATATGCATCAAGTACTAATACAATTTTATATAAGTAACTGATAATCATAATTAAATATAGAATGACCATCTCAGTTTAGGTATAAAAATTCTAAAATATCACTTAAATATCATTAATTCTTAATACAATACTTGACTATTATCTCAATAAAAATGTTCATTAAACCTAAAAAAATTCAATTCGTTTTTATACATAAACTAAATTGTAATAAAGAACCTGAATTGAGTAAATTATACAAAAGTAATAATAATTCAAATTGTTAAATATGATGCTACTATTGATATACCCCTTTTAAAATTGTTATCGTATTATTAATCTTTTTTTTAACACAAAAACATTACCGTTTTTGGTTAAAACCACAATTGTATTATATAAAAATCAAGATTTTAACGTGCCACATCACACGATTATACTTCCAGTAGTCAAGATTTTTTTTTGGTACCTTCTGGTGTTTTGGTAAAAATTTAAGACGTCCAAAACTTTTGCTACGAGAGTCCGTTTCAGGTCCAGGAACTATTAAAACGAAGCTATACACGATGAGTACATTTCCAGCATTTCGGATTTTGCACCCAACAATATAAAACATTATCCGGCCACAACCCCGTAAATTGCACGACGCGTGCTCGTGTGAATAGATGGATGTAGTCGTTAAGGGCATGGGAGGGGTTTTCTTCAAGTTGTTTCGGGTGCAAACCTACACATTAACATTATAGAGGGTAAATTTTCTGGAGATTTCGCAACGGGATTTTCTGGATGCTTCCGGACCAGACTACCAAAGGGTACTCCTGTAGCAAAAGTTATGGACGTCTTAAATTTTTGCCCAGGCACCAAAGGGGGTAGTACCCTTTGGTAGCCTGGTCCGGAAGCATCCGGAAAATCACGTGGCAAAATCTCCGGAAAATTTATGTGGGCCCTCTATAATGTTAATGAGTAGGTTTGCACCCGAAAGAACCTGAAGAAAACCCCCCATGCCCAAAACGACTGCAACCATCCATTCAAACGTGCGCGCGTCGTGCAATTTACCAGGTTGTGACCGGATAATGTTTCATATTGTTGGGTGTAAAATCCGAAATGTTGGAAATGTACTCATCGTCTATAGTTTCGCCTTGATAGTTCGTGGGCTTGGAACGGACTCCCATAACAAAAGTTATGGATATTTTAAATTTTTTTGGGATTAAACATACGTTGTAATCCCAAAAAAACATGTTTCAATGATAAAATTTGAATGAGTAAAATATTGATTGAAAAAAAGTTTTTGGAAACCTAAGGGTGCGTTTGGTGCACTAGACAGGGTGGGACAGGACAGGACAGCCCTGTCCTGCGTTTGGTGCACCCCTAACCTTGGACTAGGTAGAACAAGTTTGGCCACCCCTCTACCCATGGAACACAATGGAACAAGGATTTTTTTACCAAATTACCCTTGAAATAAGAAAACCTCAATATCAGCTCTCTCTCAGTCTGCCTTCCATCGACAACCTCACCCCTTCTCAGACTTCTCTCTCGCCGGCGACCTTGTGCCTCTCCCTCGCCGGCGACATCGTTCTTCTCACTTGCCGGCGACCTCGTGAATCTCTCTCGCCGGCGACTTGCGTTCCTCAAGACCTCCCGGCAGCAACATCGTGCCTCTCACTCGTCGGCGGCCACGTGCCTCTCACTTGCCGGCGGCCTCGTGAATCTATCTTGCCGGCGACCTGCGTTCCTCAAGACCTCTCGGCGGCGACCTCCTCCCTTCCGGCGACGACATCCTCCCTCTTGATTTCTGTTGGAAATATTTTTGTAGGTTGGGAAGTTTTCCCATCCCACATAGGAAGGAGCAAACAATTGAGATGGGTTTATAAGCTTTACTCCTTGTGAGGCTTATAAACTCATGTATAGACTAATGGTGGGGGCTAAATGAAAGTGCAACGCGCGCGCGTGGCCGTGGCCGTGGCCGACGCCGACGCGGTAATCGCGGAGTATCGCGATGAGACGCGCACTTTGCACTTCGCTCCTCGCATCAGAGCCCCGTGCTTGTGCCTTCTTTTTAGAACCGAGCTGGATGGTGTAGAGATAAAGCTGTTATCCCTGATTTTTTGGAACTGATTATTTTCACAGCTGCTTAAATTGATTTTAATAATTTCGAAAATTAGAAAAAGAAGGAGTTATCCCACGTTTTCTTTTGATCAGTTGAAGACTTAGTCTCCAACTTGAATTCCTAAACTTGGGGAAGAAGCTTATCTCCTCATTTCTCCTCTATAAAAGGCAGCTGTTGTTCCATTTGAGAAATACACTGAAAATAATCAGCTTTATGATCTCTCTCTCTCTCGAACACTCTGTTTTCTGAGCTCATACTCTGCATCATAATCAAACAACATTGTTGTTGTTGTTTTGATTCAACTGTATCAAATCCTGGGGTGTCTGCGTTCGAGAACTCACAGCATTACGAGTTGCGCCGAATACCTTTAAGGACAGGAGTATCTCCGTGCAGTTGCGTTTCATTGTTTTAGATTTCTGCTACGAAAGGTTGGTATTCATTAAATTTGTGCGTTGTATTTGCTTTCTAGTCCAGTAGCTTGGACGTTCTGTTTCTACTCCATTCTCTTGCGGTTTATGTCGAGAAGGACATAAAACGGTTTAGGAATTATCTGCTGTTTGTGTTTACTTACTGTAGTTTTTGTTTCATGCTTACCCAAAGTCAGATTTGTTAAAACTTGATAGTTTGTTTAATTGCTTAATTGTTCTTTTAATTAATGCACTTGTTATAAGTTTTCACAAATCCAAGTTATATATATATATATACTTTCTGTTTGATTGTTGGGTTATTAAAAAGCTGGAACACACAAATATTTTGTTACTTTTCGTTTCTTATAAATAAGAAAGTTGGCTTATTATCATTTTATTAACTCTTGTTTAATAATAAAAGTTTGGTTTGGATTTATAAAACTTCATTCTGATTTCCGGTTTTCAACAATTTCTTCCCCACCTGCGATTTATTTTTTGAAATAGATTTCTTCCCCACCTGCGATTTATTCCCAGTGTTGCGTCTGTTGAAATCGATTTTACTGTAATCTGTTTTTTGAAATAGATTTCTTCCCCACCTGCAATTTTTGGTAACCAATTTGGTAAACTATTTGTTGCTGTAATCGATTTGGTAACCAAACTTGAGGTAATAGATTTGGTAATTGTATTCAATTTTTTGCCTTTTTGTAATGAATTTGATAATCTATTCTTGGTATTGATTTTACGATTTCTTGCTGTAATTTGGTTCTGGAATGCCAATTTGTTGATTGTTGCAATTTTTGAACCAAGGGTAAATTGGTCATTTAAGTAGCTCTGTTTTATCTTCTCCAGTCTTATAATGTCTTACCAAACGCTGGACACCTGTCATGTCCCGTCCTGTCCCATCCTGTCCTGTCATGTCCCGTCCCGTCTGCGTACCAAACGCACCCTAAGAACAATCAGATACACTTTTTTTTCCCATTTTTTAGTTTTTTTTTTTCAAAATAGCTAAGTTTATGTAGAAAGTTTTCTTTCATAAGGATTGTTTTTAGCAAAAAAAAATTATAAAAAGAAATTAAAAGAACTTTTTATATAAAATGGAAATCTGCTTGTAGTTTCCAAATAATTATATATTTTACATCCTTATAATTACTTATTTTATTTATTTTTTGTTTCTTCTATTTTTTATTTTTTATTTTACTTATATTAGTACACATAATCGTGTATTAACTAAAATATAAAAGAAATATGATTTATATAATTCGTTATTCTAAAGTCAATTACTTACGATATTTACTTTTATAAATTCTTTATACGATCGATTACATTTCATACCAAAACAGATTGTTGTTTCATAGTGAATGTCCTTTATTTATGGCAATTTCTCCTCCATTGTTATGTTGAACATTACTATATCAGTGCTACCGATTATTAAAGAATTTTTTTTGAACGACAGATTAAACACATACCTAGCTAATCTACTCTTAAATCTACACTACTGTTCACAATGGAACTCGATCTCACAACCACAAGGGAGAGAGCACAGGGGCAGATGTAGGTTATTAGCACTAGGGGAAGGACCCCCACTTAAAGAAAGTAAACTAAAATTTTCAAGGTTAAAAGTTTACAAAACTTGCTTCTATACATCATATCCCCCAAGTGAAATTTTGAGGAGACCCCACTACAACCTTAAGACATTGTTGACAAAGCTCTTTGATTGATTATTTAATACCTTTTGTGTTTTCAATACAATACACTCTTTTATTTTTTAATTCTTTTGCTATAATATTATTTATTTATTATTTTTAATTTCAACTTTGAACTATCAAAACTTAAATGGTTATAGTTTGGGATCCATTACCAAAAAATTTACATCAAAATCAATAAAAAAAACCACTCAAAATCAATCAAAAAATTGAAAAAACTCTTAAAATCCGATAAAATACCTTAAAAATTCATATAAATCAACCAAAAAACTCTAAGAATCATTCAAAACGGTGTAACTAGGCTAAAAAATTAGCAAACGATTTTACGGAGTTTTAGTTCACCTTAAAGGTGCCCCCACTATGAAAAATTACTGGATCCGCCACTGAGAGAGCACCTTATAAACACTCCAAATGCCGCTAGGTTACAAGCCTTTTGGCGGTTATTGAAGAATTACTTCTCAAGATATGAGGCAACATGTATAAGAACTCATTGTAGAACACTACAATTACCAGGAAAGCCTTTTATAATAAAATATTAGAGTAAATTATTATTTGAATCCCTATAGTTTCATATTTATAATGTTTCTCATCCCCGGTCTTTGAAAGAATGTTTTTTCCATTCCTATAACTTTTATTTTTATTCCATTTTTATTCTTCTGTCTAACTTTGTTAAATTAAATGGTTAACTTATCCCAAAATATGTTTGACTAAATTACATATTTGATCCTTATAGTAGACCATTTTTTATATTTTTTTATTCTAAGATTACATAATTCACATTTTGTTACTTTTAGTTTCTTTATTTATTTTATCAACATGGTTTCTTCTACTAGTTAATTATAAAGTGTTATAACTTGAATTAATAAAATCAAATAAATTCATTAAACTGTTGACAAGTACATGATATTTTTTTCCA
The DNA here is from genome assembly GCA_030169165.1 of Centaurea solstitialis. Classification (NCBI taxonomy): domain Eukaryota; kingdom Viridiplantae; phylum Streptophyta; class Magnoliopsida; order Asterales; family Asteraceae; genus Centaurea; species Centaurea solstitialis. The sequence continues at coordinate 86,841,665 of CM058041.1, forward strand.
AAACTTTAGGTTAAAATCTCTTTGCAATTAATATTTTTATATTGATTTATTAAATCTTTTTATTATTTTAAAATAACCATTGACATATAAGTATACACACACAGATATATATATATATATATATATATAATATTGTCGATATTGATGAAATCGTGATTTTGTATATTAATAAAATAATATAAATCGGCTGTAAGTGGGAAATGAACATTTGCATAGGCTAAACACCCAACACAATGCATGAAATCCGTCATACTAACCTTTAGTATGACAACATATGTATAAACTTATGTTTCATATAAATCCATCTTACTACTTATGATAAAATCTATTACATTTTAAAACCCGACGCCAAGCCCGGGGCTGTTAATAACTAGTATATAACAAATACAAGGAAAGATGAAAAGTAAACTTTGCATTTTTTTTGTACGACTTTAGTCCCTGCAGTTTGATATTTACAACGCTTTTGGTCCTTAATCTTCAAAAACTATTTTTTATCCTTGTTGTTTTTATTTCATTCAATTTCCATCCCTCCATCCAACTTTGTTAAATTAAGTGGTTAACTCATCCAAAAAATGTTTGATTAAATTACATATTTGGTCTTTGTAGTAGACCATAATTCACATTTTGTTACTTTTCACTTTGTTTATTTATTTTATTAACACATTTTCTTTTATTGGTTAATTATAAACTACTATAACTTTAATAAAAAAAATCAAATAATTTTATTATTGATAAGTACATGATATTTTCTTCCCAAAGTTTTAGGTTAAAATGTCTTAAAATTAATATTTTTTTATTTACTGATTTACTAAATCTTGTTATTTATTGTATTAAACATTTCGTATGACAACATAGGTACAAACTTTATGTTTCATATAAATCTATATTACTACTTATGATAAAATCTATCATAAGTTATAACCCGACGTGAAGCCCGAGCTCTTAATAACTAGTTATCAACATGGTACCAAGTGATGACGAGGCGAATAAACTTAATTAAGGTTTCCAAGTATTTGAAAAACTAATAATGTACAAACATGAGGTTTGGTAATTTGGGCTCAAGAAAGGAGGTTTTTTTCCCCTTTTTTATATATATATTATTAAGAAAAAAAAGGTTATTTATATGACAGAAAAAGTTTTCTATTTATATCTCTTTATAAGAGGTATGGACAGGTGTATATGAGTATCTAGATGAAATCAATATAAAGAGATATGGAGGTTAAAGTTCACTCTTGTGTGACATGTGTCTATAGTGTCTCCATTTTCCCAAGGTGTACCTTTTGAGACATTTGTCCAAATATTCATTTGAAAGGTTGCCTTATTCTTTTTGCAACATCCAAAGCGTACACTAAAACATAATACTAAAGTTGGATTTGGAAGAGGATTAATCTAAATCAACAAGACATAAACCAAATTTATTATTAGACATAAATATACGAAGAATGAATGACGTATATATGGTTTAACGTACCGCTAAAAGCACTTCAATAAACAAGAAAAACAGAATGAATCCTATGTCCAATGGCTTCTTTTGATCAACTGGATGTCTATATATACATAAACACTAAAACTGGGAAAATAGGAAATCACAAGTGACTGACTTTCAACCTGCAGAATATCAAAACAAAATGTTAGTTAGTTGCAGTCATACTTGAAATGTTATTTGCAACTTTAGATGCAGTGGTAGTAAAACTATCATTATTATGTTCCTCATTTTCTCAATTCTAGAAAATATAATATGAATGTTTTATCAACAACAATAACATGATATATATATATATAATATAAGTATACCAAGAGAAGTTGAATTTAAGTTTGAACTTAGAAGATGCTTGCTTATATGGAACTTGTGACAAAAACGAGCGAGTTACCTGGGAGATATATGATAATATATATATATAAGTATTTATGGCGAGCAAGGTGGTGATTGCTTCAGCTCTGCGCTCAGCATGTGGTGAAGTAGCATCTCAACCCTCTGACTGCGTGTCTTTGTGCTGGTCACAAAAAATAGAAATTAAGCATATATTGAACATACACACACACACACACACACAACTAAGGAACATAGTAGTTGGTGAGACTGACTTACCCCAAGTTACGGCGTCCCCTTCCTCCCTTTCCCTTGATACAGAAAAAAGATATTAATTAGAAAGAATATATACTTTGCCTAGCTTCAAGTGGATGATGATTTTAAATAAGTTATCTCTTTCATACTTAACATTCTTAAGGTATGGTCATCTTAGCTTCCAATCATAGTAGAAATTTCATTTGTCATTTCCAAGTTAATATACAGTCTCAATTGGTAATTGGTGCTAATAGTCAAACTCACACCCATTGGATGGATCAACACTACATCAATTTGTTTATATCCAAGAAAGCATGATCTGTAAGTTAATATACATTGAAATTGATTGATGCATTCAACATTTTAACAAGTCATTTGATGAACCCATTAGCAGCCTTCTTCAAAGTATGGTAACATAGGATAATTAAGACTGCAACTTTACTAACCTTTCCATCTTCTTCTTCTTCTTCTTCAGGACACTCAATTTCTAACTCAGCAAAGAATGCCTCCAACACAAATGCGACAATCTGAAAGTAATCAAGTTTTTTCCCATCATATTAGTAATAGGAATATTTAAAACTCGAGTATATGATATAATATCACAATGCACGGAATGAAAACAATCTTCTCTCGGTGGTTTAAATAGAATTAGCTCGTAGTATTAGGAAGCAAAAGGTATCACAAACATCAGAAGAAGACCAATCATGAAAGTATTGATCATTACTGCATGCGATGCCAATGGGATATATATTGTGAGGGCTTTAAAAACCAATCATGAGATGAGGACTCACCAAATTGAGGAGGAGCAACACTGTTATTAGATAGAAGCTGACAAAGTATACATAACTCCAAGCTGTTCCTGACAATATCGCATAATCCTGAAAATAGTTGAAGAAACATCTGAGCGAAGAACCAACCAATGAATGATTTTTATTTATGATCAAGTAGAGCAGAGTAGCATACTATAGCCCTTTTGGTAAGTCATATTAGTAGATTTTAGCTGCAGTTTTCATGTCGAGAAGTAGAGATATGATCTTAAAGCATACATGATACACACAAGTAGTAGGTTCATTATAATGTCTTCCGCATAAACAAACAAACATTTCTTCCCCTTCAACATTGGAGTTCTGGAATAGAATATTTGAGAGGTCCATACCTTGTCAAGTCATTAGAGTCTTAACAACTTTGGATAGAATATTTATAAAGGAAAGACATATGGTGATAAGCACAATTAAGTCCTGGCAAGTGTTAGGCCTATAAATTGATGTGTGAAAAATACTATATTCTTTAATTTAGTGATAGTGAGAACTTCCATATTTAATTTCCTCAAAGTATAAGAGGATAAAGTTCCGAAAATACACATATCCACAAAAGGAAGTCCAATTATGTATGTTAGTTCCAAATTTCAATGCAAGAATCTAGTAGTCAAATATTTCCACCTTTTACTTCTTAAAACACACCCAAATAAATGATGAGCAAGAGTATCTTAAAAAGTTCGTGGAATAACATCACAAAATGCTCTCATCACATTTATTTAGTGTTTTTGCTTAACATGGTTATAGATCTGGAGTTTCGTAACTTTTTTTTAAAGCATGGACATTTGTATCTCACATTGTAATTTCCTCTGATCTTTAATATGTTGTATCGGCCAAAATCTAAGCTTGTTTTTCAATATAAGGTATCAAAGTACAAATTATATCAGTCAGTAGTGGATAGATATGTACAGTTTGTATCACTGTAAAACATGGACAAAATTATCTTCCAAACCAGATAAAGAGATTCATCACCCTGTTACAAGCCAATTACAGTTTAAAGAAGCACCATTGTTTTTAGTGTTTGAAATAAGAAGTTTACAGTAGAGGAAAGCTATATAAGCAAGTGAGTAAACAAACCAACAGATAACCTGAAAGAGAATACAATGTACTAATGGAATAGTGAACAGTTACTATGAGCTAGTCATACACAGTATACATATAACTTGCACATTAAAGAATGGATCATACCTGCATCCAGATTTGCCAGTTTCCCAACACAAGCAAATTGAAGAGTGTCACCATACCATTGGGGTAGTCATTGAAATTAAATAACAAGTAACTGATCAAGTCAAGGGAAATTTACTGAGAAATTGGTGTATAGGTGAAAATATGTCACACAGAAGTTAACAATAATTGTTTGGCATGGAAGCGCTATAGGAATTTGCTGATATATAATTCTTGTTGATCTAATCTATAACATTGTATGTGTTTTATATGTATAATAAGCTATTGGATGATAAAGCTTAGTAATGGTTATCACATAAAGCATTGTAGCAAATAATTAGGATACTCGCTATCAGCAAGATCTGTACTTGGTAAATCTGGGTTCCCCGCATTGACTAACCCGCCAAAGATCTAGCACCAAGAGAAAAAAGTTAGTTTCAATAATGACAGATACGTCTTTGAAGCACCAGATATTTCATATAAAATAAAGAAGAAGATGCAAAGGTTAAATAATATTACAAATGTGTGATATATATTACAATTTACAAATGTATTCCCCTAGTAGAGAAAAATAATTATTTATCCATGTAAATTTGATAATACCTAACAGTATAAAAGGAACAAGCACACAATTTGGAGGCATAAGACTTGAAGGCAAATGTGAAGCATAAAAACTGAAATTACCTGTATGCCCATTGTACAGTAAATGCACATGACACAAAAGACGGTACCCAGGTATGGCATCAAACTCGGTATCAGCGTTAAGAAAGTAGCAATAAAGGCTCGATACCTCTTAACATGCATCAAGATCCTAATCAATCTTAACATCCTTGCGATAAGAAGATAACGAATCCTGGAAATAGTAACATGGAAATCTATTATGTTCAAAATATAAGCTGGTGCCTGTATACAAGTTGCTGGTTTAGAAGAACTGGGGTTGATTATCAAAGTCAACTAAAGTATATGGTATGAAATAGAAAATACATTTACATTTAGGAGCAACTGTAGAATTTTTCTATAGAATCACAAGCTATTTCTGCCCATACGTTACATTATATATAGATGATGATGATTATATAAATCAATAATTTTTATAGGAAAAAATAACTCAACAAAGATTTGCTCTCCAGATTAGGAAAGGATCCTTAGGATGACTTCTTGGGCGACTAATCCCCCACTAAACTAGCAACAGATAATTAGAGCATCCACAATGGAGGTTCTTTGTGAGGTTCTTTACGGGGTTTTTACAAGAACCTCCACTGTGAGATAGAGGTTCTTACCCAGTCACAGGTTCTTACTAGAACCCGGGTGCTTGAACAAGAACCCAGGTTCTTGTAATAGTTTCCTTTTCTGTTATATAACAGTTTACATAAATAAAAATTATATTATAAATAAGAAGAGGGAAGTGAGGTTTTTGTAAGAACCTTCATTGTAGAGTTTTAAGGAGGTTCTTGGTATGTTGAGATGACAATGACGTGTTAGGAAAAAATATGTTAAGTGAGGTTCTTGGAGGTTCCACCACTGTGGATGCTCTTACAACCCATCAGCAGTCCCAATTTTGGCATCAAGCAGGAATCTTGGACCAAACATAAATACCATTCCATAAACTGAAATTTAGTAATAGCCTTACCACTCCCCATTTGAAATAAATGGTAGCCCCTTTGGCGCTAGGAATGTTGTTGTTTCTCCAATAACTGCAAACATCATTGGAAACGCAAAAATATAAATAACGGCCCATCCAAATATTAAAGTAACCCAAAGAATAAAAGGTGCAGACTGGAAAGACAAGAATAAACACTAAAATGATTGTTGTTAGAGGGAGGAAAGTCAAATCCTTGAGCTAGAAATCAGAGTATTTTTCATTTTATGAGTCAACTACTGCTATCTTACCAATGCTGCTAAGAATACACACCTCGTGAACTTGTTAAATATGAGATGACTAGAAAACTCTGCTTCTTTACTCTTTAATATACACAAACTTTAAAGAGATACAAGTACCATTCTCCTTGGGCAGTGAAATTGCATTTGTTTTACACTCTGAAATCCAAACTTATCTATGCTTGTGTCAGCTAATTAAAAACATATGTAGTAGGATTTCTATTAAACAGCCATAACAACATCAATTCAAATTTGAAATCCATTTTTTATTTCTTCCTTCCATCACCTGCTCTGTCCAAATTTCTTTGCTGTGGTTTGCATATTTAGACGAGCTAAATTTTGTTCCAATTGATATTTGATATAAAGAGGTATTCTATTACCCTATACATACCTAATTTTTCCAGAAAACCGCCTATCGATTAGTACAAACACCGAGATATAAATTTCCCACCAATTCAGTTCTTTAGGTACCCTAAGGATCATTGATACATGTCACAAGTGTCGAGTAAGTGTAAGTTAGATAATCATCTTATGTATATTATGACCAAACCACAGAGTTTGCACTTCCTAAGTAAATTGTATTATCATGTTGAAGGAAAAAATAGATTAGGATTTTATATATTATTATTAATCATTATTATATATAGGGGATGATACTGATAAGATGGTTAAAAATCATGAGGAGGTAAGAGGGGAAGGTTCTTTGTAGGTTCATACGTGAATCATTGAAAATCCATTCGACAATGCATATGGGAACTGGTGTTAGAGATTATTCATATGGGTTCATATATCGATCTTCAAATTCATTTTTCCAATGATTCACATATTTAGCCTTCTTATTTGAACCTCCCACTATATACATACATACATACATGTATAGGGAAAGGTTCAAACGAGAAGCATGTCAATTTAAGAGAACATGAGAAGCAATCTCAGCCACTCATCTCGCGGTTACGGTGGACGTGATCACAGAGGATTGACGCAATTCATGGGAGGGTAGAGATTAATAAAGAGGGGGACCGGTCAAAGCCGCCTTTGTTGACCGGACGAGTGGCTGAGATTGCTTCTCACGTTCTCTTAAATTGATTTGTTTCTCGTTAGAACCTCCCTCTACATATGTATATATAGGAAGTTCTAAATACAAACCATGTAATTCTTAGAACCTCTACAACCCTACATATATAAATATATATTTCTGACTTCTACACAAGTAGAAATGAAGTCCCTTCAATTTACTAGCAATGACAATCATCTCATTATTTAGTATGTCTTCCCATTGAAAGAGGAACAATCACATATATCGGCGTTGAAGTAGTCAAATGTACCTATGACCCATGTGACAATGAAATCGAATCGGTTTTGACTATCCTTCCAATAGTTTTCAAATCCATATGTATAAACTTTCAAAGCCATCTCGAGTACATATATCCATCCTGCATGCAAAAAAAAACATCATCAATTTTGCAAATATGAACTAGCATATTACTTCAAACCACAGAAATCATCATTTCTAATGCTCCGAAATCAGACCTCATTAACCAGCTCACATACTAAATCATCTCGGACTAGAAACGATTGAACAAAGATGATTTGGACTTTGAAGTGTACGCAGGATATGCCAGATAGGAACGGAAGATTAACTACTAAGTTAACAGTACAAGAAATAGGATCAAGTTGCAAGAAGAGTTATTAGTCAACTCCAAGAATCCAAGACAAGTTTATTTGACATTTCATTGCTTTCTGATCATGAGAAATTTGCATAGAACCATCACCCTTCTTGATATTCAATCGGTGAATTGTGCTAAGCAACATGAATTTCTGAGCCATGCAAATATCCAGTTAACTTTTTCATGAGCGCAATTAGGTTGATTTTTGTTATGCTTAAAGACTGTTGTTACTTCTGGAGAGGCTCAAAGAAATGTGGCAATATGTTTGACATATATGCTAAATCTTGAAGAGTATGATATAAGATATCTACATATTTTCAATGTTGAAGCTCATGCAAATGAAGTCTGGATAAGATGATGGTATGCTACACAAACCATATAAAGTAATAGTTGATGAAATGGTGCATTAAAGAAGAGCCAAAGGGAGTCCCTTACCAAAAATAAACTCCAGCTTCTGCCAGAATTTCTGACCAGAGTTGTTTTGTATATCAAGCTGGCAGAGCGTTCAAAGTTACAAGATCAGTCAAGTACTCGGTTTAAAAATTGCATAATATTGCCATGTTAGCAAGCACGGTGTTGTTAACCAAATTTGATAAATTTAACAACGAAGAGCCAAGTATGTTGATCAAAGCAAATTTATGGTAAGAATGTGTTTCCCAAGGATTTAGGCCATACCGTTGTTTCAATAATAACAGCAACCAGATTCAAGAGGAGAAGAACAGCAACGCCATTTCCAAACTTGGGACTCCGAACTAAGCCTTTCAGAGTTTCAGATAATGAAGAATTGTAGAAGGGGAACTTTTTTAGCCAAGGTTCCTACAAAATGAAGGCACAATGTGAAAGAAAGCTGCATTAGAGATACAACATTTTGTTATTCCATGTGAAATTTAAAAAAGATGCTTCTCACGAATACCAACTTACTGTATCCTCCTTTTGAAATTTTAAGGCAATTGCATTGCAGAGATCATTGAATTCTTCTGGATTTATCTACATGTAAAATATCAAAATAAACCAAGAGAATCAACCATCAGTATCAACTTAAAAATAGATGTGTTGCAAGCTCTAGCAACTCTGTGTGGTATGCAAAGGCAACTTTATTAGCAATGCACTCTAAGCAAGAAACAAAAACAAAATACAACAGGTAAGGCAGGAAAGAACTTTCATCGTAAATGATGCAGCATTATGGCAAAGAAGCGCATATATCGAGAGTCAGATAAATGCTTGACGTCAAACACAACCAAGTTAGAAAAAGTAATAGTCTTTGCATTCCAAAATATATTTCCACAATGAAAAAGGAACAAAGTTTTAGGAAAGTGTAATTCTTACAATTTTAACCAACAAAACAACAGTTGTAGCCTTAATACTAGAGAGTAATTTATTTCCCCATCTCATAATTAAGGGTAGAATTGAAAAGTAGGAACTTATTTATAAAAGTGAAACCTATTCTGGCACAAACTAAAATACAAAGGGAATAGAAATTAATGTCCTCTCACTTAACAGAAAATTAAATACAAAGTACAAATGTGGACACTTGTTTCGTATAATTTGTTTTGTATTTTTTAAAAATAAAGCGACTATAGATGGACGAAAACAAAATGCAACTTACTTAACAGACTTTCTTTAACTATGTTTGGGTGAGGGACGAAAATCAAAACATACTGCAAACTACAATGATAAGAACCATAATTCATGAACACCAAGCACGAAAATTGAAATTTTCATGAAACCACAAGGACGAAAAACATAATTTACTCTATTATAAAAGGTTTAGAGATAAACAACCGATCTTTGGTATTGAACTGATAAGCGAAACATACTATTTGGAAGTCGATAGAACAAATTTCACATGTGTTTTCGGTGCATACAATAGCTGGAAGGAATTAAGGGATGAGAACCTATACAAAAGGATGATGCCAACATCCCTTTCCAACAAGAAGCTATAAACAAAAAAGTACCTTAAAATCGCGGCTGTCATCCAGTGCATCAAATATCAACTCAAAATCATCTTTTGATATTTTTGGCAGTGTCCTGAATAAAAGGTGCTTTTTAGTGAGGAAAGCAACAACATGGGTCGCACAACCACAATATTACTAATTGTATGACATCTAATATGACCAACCAAATGAAAAATAAAATCCATATATGTTTTCTTTACTCATCTATAAACCTCCTTCGTCACTGTAAAGATCAACTTGTTGAAATCTTCACTAAATCTCTATGTTGTTATAACATATATATGTAATAAGATGGATGCATATGATGCATCGTTCCACCTTGAGGGGCAGTGGTAAGATAATGCAAACCCCTTGACACAAGGTGTATATCCCATAGATCAATGGGAGCAATTTACTTGAAACAATGAGATGATTGTTTCCTAAAATATAGACACTGAATGCCTAAATGTTAAAAGGTCTTATACATGAGGTAACTAAGTGAAAAATTTTAGTTTCATAATATGTAGTTTGTAAGGAATCAAAGACATGAATCTCAACTACCTTCTAAGAATGGAGATAATCTTGATCTTGGAAGGGAGTCATGGTTTTTCGAAAGAGGTATGTGTTAGACTTGTTGAGAGACATTGCTTATAAACCAAATTCAACTCCTATATATCCAAGTTCAAAACTAGGAACAAACTAAAATACTCTAGTTAACAAGTTAAGACTTAAGAAGTTTCTATACTAATATATTTCAATCACATAGAGCCAACTTTCTTTTTTTGCATTGAGCACGATGAGCCAATTCATGAACCCAACCAAAGAACTTATGCTAGATGTAGAGTGATAAGTTACTTGAATATGACTCCTGACAAGGTCGATATTTAGGAACATACCGAATAGGGAGATGGAAGTACTCTATCTAGATAAAAGCTTTGTTGGCTCGAAATCATATATGTTATTGACTAGTGGGTATTGTTGCACCTCACTCCCATCTTCCAAAAACAATAGCATGTTCCTTATCCTTACCCGTGTCCGGAGGCAGTCCCTTTGGCAAATGAACACCACTTCACTCTCCTTTAGGGCTTACTAATGCACCGGCTTCATTTCAAGGATGGATAAATTATGTGTTTAAAACCCTGTTAAGGAAGTGTGTATTGGTTTTTTAGCAAAATTCCTGTATGGCTGGAATATAAAGGAGCACCGGGAACATTTAACGGAGGTTTTTGAGCTAACAAAAGGGAACAGTTATCCGCCAAGAGCAATAAATTTACTTTTGCTATTAACAAAGTAGAATACTTGGGTTATTTTATCTCGGCAAAAGGGGTAGAAAGTAGAAACTGATCCACAAAAGGTTTTGGTAGTGCCTTATAGGTCAGTACCTGCGTCTGCAACGAATTGAGACATTTTTTGGGGCTAGCAGGGTATTACACAAAGTTCGTGAAAAATTACGCAGTGATGCGTAAACCTTTGACTGGTTTGTTGAAAAAGGGAGCTTTCACATGATTGGAGGAAACTCAAAAAGAGTTCCCGCAGCCGCTGATTTTCCAAGACATGTGTTGTACAGATGTGTCTATGAAAGGTATTGGAGTTTTCCTAATGCAAGATCACCTTTTGACTTTTATCAGTGGAGCATTCAGTCCTAAATGGCAGAAACTTTCTATTTATGAAAAGCAGTTGCTTTCCATTGTATTTGCTAATAAAAAAATGGAAGCGATACCTCATGGGAGGGCACTTTGTTATCCAAACGGATCAGAAAAGCCTTAAATAGTTGTTACAACAGAAGTTTTCTACTCCATTTCAACAGTTTTGGTTATCTAAGTTGATGTGGGTTTGACCATGAGATACAATATAAGAGTGGGAAAAAATGTGAAAGTTGATGCTTTATCAAGTGTTCAAAGGGATGAAATTCTTTGTATGGCTATTTTAGCAATATCTTAAAACGCATAATTATTTCAAGGAAGTTTCCAGGTTGATGGCTTGGTAGAAATAACTCAAAACTAAAAGAACAAGAAGTTGTACCTCAATTTGAGATGCAGGGTATGACACTTCTATATAATATTAGAGGTGGTAAGCTAAACTTATAAAGAGAATATGAACCACAGGTTCTATCTGTACAGCTACATTTAAATAAATCCATGAAAATTAACTAACAAATATAACAAGATTCCTCAAAAGTCAAAAGACAAGCCAATCATCTCAATAGTTGAAAACAAAGGCTATTTATAATTACCTGTATTTATTAAGTTCTTCAAACAATTGGATACATTGCTTCTTATCAAGAGTGCCAACAGCCTGTGGATTTAAAAGAAATTCCATGAGCAATGGTAAGACTGCCTTGCAAAAAATTTCAAAACAATAATGAGCTGATGCTCACATTGTTATCAATGAGATTAAAGGCTCTCCCCAATATTCTTGTCCTCATTCGGTCCTTCTCGGCAATTTGTTTAACTAGCTGAAAAGAACAGATGCAAGCTTGTAAGTACAAGTTTTATAGTTAGGTAAAAAGGTGATCTTGTAATCACAGTTACTAGATTATTAATTATTGCCTAAGTGAAGTGGAAAATTTAATTGTACTAGGGACCGCATGCAACAAATCTTGAATCTCACAGAAGTTATTTCTAGGTTGCAGTGAATTTGTCTCCAAACATCAACATAGATTGGAACTAATAGATGGACTTCTGCTAGTAATCAATAGAGAGAAAGAGAGATAAAGGATTCAAGAAATATGTACCTGAGATTTGAAGCTATCATATACAACAGCAAGAACCAGGTTTGTCACAAAGTAAACACCCAGAAGCACATAAAGGACGAAAAAAAGGGAAGACCATCTTGATGATCTGGAAAGAAGAGGGAAACAAAATTTAGATGAAAACGTATATCATGGTACACCATTACCATAAGTATTTTCTTTTAAGACGGAAAAAGACTTACGTAAGTATATATACTATGGATGGTAAATGGTAAATAAAGAAGGTAAATCTTCATGGGGAACATAAAAGTCAATCAATTTGGAGATGGTACTAGTCTTTGTTGTATGCTATTATTACTGCTAGTACTAGCAGATGATAATAATCAAATTGTTAATATTCATGGCTTTCATATGTATCAATGGTCAATGCTGCTACTAACAACTGTAGTGTTAAGGTATAATTGCCTATGATAATGAATGTCATCATAGTCATTATGCCAGCATAAGCAGTACTGATCAAAAATAAGATGTTGCAGTCCATGAAAAATATCATCTTGGCCTCCTTGCATGCTAGGAATAAATTTTCATAAAATTAAGCCTAGATTTCTTGTACTCATGAGAGATAAAGTTAAAAGATGTGGTACTATTTTATTTACAAGACACCAACACATGGTTTAAAAGATTGATAGCAAAACCTAGTCCACATGATTGATATCACTCGAGGATTTGGATTCACTGTTGCTGCCATGTACCCTCTACTACCATGTTGATATCATTAGAGTATATTAATATTGGTATAGTTAGGTAGACATGGAGACATTTGGCACTTTTCTCAAAAAGAAGAATCATGTAGTCCATATTCAGTAACTCACTTGTAGGCAGGAATCCAAACGTCTGGATTGTTGGCAGTGGTGAATAAAACAAACATTTGATACAATGTAGCAGGGTACGAATAAAAGATTGTAGTTCCTTGTTGGGTATCTTCAAAAATGACATAAGCTAACCAACTGGAAAACAGAAGAAACAGAAGCCATAAAGCCTGCATTTAAGATACATTCAATCAGAAATTATAAACAAAGATCCAAGTAAACAGTGTCGATAAGATACTGGAATACGTACCAACACATTGAGATATGTGACAACCATTCCACCCAAGACAACGAGGCTGTCTCGTAAGTCCCTAAGCCATGATAAGAAAAACAAATTAGCCTCATCAACATGTTTGGTCACCAAAATAGAGAAGCACATGCACATGAGCACCATGGTAAAAAGCAAATAGGATCCAAACAGTTCTAGCAGCTGATTATCACATTCCCTATGAGTGATGCATTTTACTTTAGTTTATGTACAACAAAACAAAATTAAATCTCGTCCCAGGTACCTAGTTCTACTCTCCTGGTCTCTAGATACATAAGACTAGCTTTATTAAATCTCGTCCCGATTAGCATCTGTTCCAACAGTTCTCCTTCATTGGCACACTTCATGGTCTACATTTTCTCTCTGACAAGTTACATTTACCTGAATTCGTTTTCGTAACTTCATAAAGTAAAAGCGAAAAACTGTTAACGTTCTTTCTCTTAATGGATCCATCTTTATATATAAATAGGTCAATCCTAACTGGCCCAATATTTTATTCCAGAATAATTCTGAAAAAACAAGTGTCAGATCCCATCATCATATACAGAGCACACATGGCCATAACTGTTGATTTTTTTTTTCCATAAACCGCCCTCAATAATCAATTTAGTACTAAAATCCCAATGATGAAAGCCCAATGCACTGCGTCATAGGTGTTATACAAGTAGAGAATAGATTCCCAGAAATGCTTGTAATACTTTGGCTTGGTTTTTGCCATTCTATTCATATTTACTAATTATATGGGTTTTCCATTTACGGATGCAATTAAAATGCCTTCTAAACTGGTATAAGTTGGATGGCTGATGTGTGTATTAAGTATTCAAACTGCAGCAGTATTTTATCATATTGGAGATTTTTTTAGAGAGTCATGCCCTACCTGATATTCAATATGAAGAAAAGCACCCTAAGATAAGGTGCAATTCTCAATGGAAGAGATACGATGGACACTGGAGAGAGAAAGATAATATCAACTACGAAATCAGCAACCAGTATTATCAGTGCAATGATCTGACAAGATAACACAAGACATAAGTGTTAGGTTGGTTTGTAACAAAGAAGGAATTAGATAACGTAGACAGTAACATCTTTACCAGAAATAAAACATGTAATATAAGTATAAACAAAAGGTCAACAACAGACTATAAAGCAGTGGATTGATTGATGTTTCCATAAAAGTGCATATAACATGTTGTTGCTGGAACAAATAAGCAACTACATGAGTTTCCTTCATTCTCTTATTTCCTTTTCTTGTTCATAAAAAAGGTTGCATCAACCGAGACATACAACTATTTTGTTGGGGAAGATAGCACTTATACCCCTTTTGAGTTGAAGAATACCCCACATATACTCACTTTAATGCCTTCGGATCTAATTTTCCCCGGTTTTGACTATGGTCGATTGAGGTTTTGAGTGGCGTTGAGTTTACGAGAGTCTGGTAGTCGTGAAGAAGGAGGTGGGCGGGCAGTGTGTTTCACTGATCTGATACCATGCGAGTTTTTAGAGAACAAATTGTGCCTTGTTACTGGATATCATCGTTATACTTACTATTTAAAAAGAAAACAACAACTATTTCCTTTATTTTAGGATCTAAGATTAATCAAACTCTACTTAACCTGGTACTTGTCCAATACAACAAATGGTTCCATAAAGGATTCTACTTGTTTGTAATTCAACAAAATATTTATCACTGAAAACGTAAATATTGGAGAAAGAAACATTCTAAGAATGAACTGTTCAAATTTGGCACTAGAACTACACACTAGTAAGTTTTTCGCCTCAATATATAATTATATTTCAAAGTTGAATCCCTTATATTCAAGATATATTCCTTGTTGTCCAGTTCAGCATTGTTGGATGTGATTGTGAAATATGAAGTAAGCAAACATAATCATCGATCAAACTGCTCTTCACAAAAACCATCATGTATGCTCTACTAAAACACATTCAATTGAAAGTACTCAGATAACGAACATCATATAAAAACATCATGTGCTAAAGTCTGCAACCATGTACCTTCAGCTTATTAACATGGTTTTTCCAGTAGAGATTAATCCCTTCATATGAAATAGGAAAAAAAGTATGCACCATAAGAATTATAAGGGTGACACCCTGCATAAGAAAATAGGTCAAATCAGATTACTTGCATGTACAATTTTATCATCTAAGACTATGCTACTATATGGATAAGATGGGTTGGTTGAGTCTTAGCGTAGTAGTATGCAGACAGAACACATCATTTTTGTGAGCATTAGGGAGACAGTGGTGATTGATTTTTACCTTTCTTGTGATTGCATTCAGATTTGTACTTGGGAATGACATAGTATAAAAAAACAGATTGTAACCTAAAAGGGGTTTTACCACTAGAGAGTAATTCTTATTTCACATAACTAAACTGAACTTGAGTTCCCTGTACTTTTCATTGCTCATTGTGATCACTCACTTATACTTGCAACACAAACCGAACATAACAAATGCAGCTCCTAGAAGACCATCCCATTTGATTAACACTAGGAGTTAGTTGGTACTTCAGATTTGCATGTTTATCGGGTATACATCATATTTCAAATTAATAATACTGAAGGGTCTAGGACATAGTGATAGATCATAAATATCCCCGTTCCATAGGTCATCAATTAAATGTGCACAATCCATGTTTATTTGGCCAGATTAACAAAGCAACATGCCAATATATAGACTCAACTATAGAATACATAAACAAGATGTACACGATCCATGTTTATTTGTCCAGACCCTTTGCTTTCAGCTACGTCCATTAAGCTAGGCAGAGCAACTAAAAATCTTAAACCATCCACTAATTCAGCTTGCATGACTAATTAATGTCTTAGAAAAGAATAAATACAGGACTCAAACCTCAAATGCCAGAGATTCTGCATTAGTCAGGTATGGAAGCTCCCCAAGAAAATAGTAGTCCCTGTCACTGCAAGAAATCTCTAAAGCATTGCTACACCATAATGGTGGCTGTTGCACATTTTGAAGTAACAAAGATACGTAATAATCATGTTAGAAGAAACTATAATAGTAACTTAAAATAATCGGAGAGTGTAGTTTATAATTCAAGTGAATTTGTAACACTAACCTCAAAGAAGTTCAAAGCTATCAACGCAAAATAATTAAGGGTCCATATGAAATCAAAGCGGATGAATATGAAGTAGAACTTTGCAGCAGCTTCAATGTTTGGTAAGTTGAGGATTTCTTCTGGCAGACCACTTCCATCTTCGGCCTAGAAATTGCAAATTGTGTTTATTACCTTAACAAATAATAGATTAATTAACTTGTGGCTGTCGTTCTACTAAAATGATTCCTGAAGAATACTTGTATATATTTGTGAGTGCATCTCAGAAGTGTATCTGTGTACGTGTTCGCTTTGCTGAAGAAGGTAACATCGTTCTACCATGCATTTCTTTTAAGTTTTCTTACCAGGTTCAAGCCAATACATACAAGTGGAGCTTTTCATAGGACGTAAGACATATATTATATTCCCTTCATCATCATGTCTTTTAATTAATTTAACCAATAGCAAAATATGAACACAAGTACGCTAATATTAAAATATGGTTCTTGTTAGTGTGATTATCCTATTGAACAGAGATGAGAATAAATGGGTGTAGAAAGTGGACCAACAAGACGAAGAAGAGACCCTAGTAACAACACAAAGATAAGGGTATAGGAATATGATCGGATGATCAAGAATGAACACGAGTTTACTAACTGAAAATATGGTTGAGCTTGTTTAAAGTTCTATTCTTTCATAGCCTTCGTGAATCTCCCAAATCATGCCCTTGGAGACTGTTTGGGTCTGCCTAGGGCCTACTACTTCAACCTACGCTCTTCCGGCTTCTCTGTCTTTGTCAAATATTAGGGGTCTTTGCATAAACACCTCCTCCTACAAATCACCATTTAGAATTTCATTTGTTGCATCAAATTGCAACGAAGGTGAATCTAAGTTAGCAACTGATGATAGAAGCACTCGATTACTCGAATTGTATTAGATTTTGTAACTGGGGCAAAGTCTCTTCATAATCGAGATCATACGTTTGAGTGATCCATATGGCTACAAGTGTGGCTCTATAGCTTTCTACTTGTCCATCAGATGTGCATTTGGTGGTGAATATCCATTTGCAATCAACAACATGTCTCCCTTAGGTTAGAGTGGTTTCTTACATGTCTCATTTTTCAGGGACCTAATTTCTTCTAATACGACATCCCTCGAGCTTCTTGTATAGAACTAGGACTCTCATCATCAGTTATACTTGTAGTAAAGCCTGTAAAGCAAGCAATGGTGAAGAGCAAAACCTCGAGGAGCATACAATGGTAGGCGCGCGCTTACATTTGAATTGAACAAATGAAGACTCTAATACCACGTGAGCGGAAGAATTGCAACGAGATGAAACTGTTTCTTATTTCATGAATTACGTGAGGCACCTAGTTATACTATAATAAGAACATGAGCGAAATCTAATCTCCTAAACACATAAAGTATATATGATCTAATCTTCTAAATGCATAAAGCATATAGAATCATGTCCCTTCCTTTCTTATGTGAGTTGGTTTCCTTCAACAGGTATTAGTTGCCTTCCAGCAAAATGTAGATGTTTCTAGTAAGTACTAAGTAGTAACAGTTGTTGTAACTTCAAAGTTCAGCTAGCTTAGGCTCCATCAATATGAAAAACTATCCTTAAGAAGTGAAAGCATCCACAACATCTCATCCATAACATTAAGTTGTTGTTTGTCCATGTAGCAATAGTTTAAGACTTGAACAACTCTTTGAAGGACATCAATTTGACCATTACAATGTCGGTGGCAGCAAATATTGCAATAGGTAGCAAATCATCATAAATTGTGCATCAAACCATACCATTAAAACTCATAGCTCTTTGGGTAGCTGTCTCGGTCTCCAAAATCTGATCCCAGAGAGGGAGAGAGAGAGAAAGAGAAACTAACATTCCTTTTATGAAAGGTTACTGGGACTATGCAATCTTTGAAATCAGAGCATATCATCAGCCAGTGAAAAGTTGATATGGATATGTACACAGTGTAGAATCCATCAAAAAACCAAGACATTTGTAAAGGCAATGCAATCAATTGTTAACAAAGTGAAACCTAAATCTAGACTCTACACAATGAATATAAAAGCATACACCATAGATTGATTTAAGATTTTAAATAGAAAAAACAGGTTCAATTTATCCAGCCACTAAACAGAGGTGAGTCTACAGAATAAAGAGGGTTGTCATAGGAGCTCTCATAAAAAGGAATATGAAAGGATATTAATGAAAGTTCACTAATATCCTTAATCACAACTGCCCTCACTCAAAATTATAAACCATAACCACAAGCGCATAGCTCGGCAACAATCTCCTATATAGGTCAATAAAAAGGGTAGCTCCTCTAGTGATTAGTGGTGCCTAGATATCATCACTTTCAGATAACTAAACAATTATAAACCATCACAACGATCAGGTTTCAAGTCGTGAGTATGAAATGTGTCATCTAGTGAGAATGTTTATAACATGTCTATTCTAAGAAAAATCAAGCAAGCTTAATGGCAACATTTACTGTTTCCCTAGGCTTTCTCATCCATTTTGATGATAGAACTTACACCATGCTTCAGATTCCTGGATCTTGTGACTACGGTTTACATACAATACACAGGGCATAATATATATATATATATATACATACATAGGGGTGGGTTCAAATGTGAACCACTTTTTGGTTGTGAACGTGAGGACAGCCGAGAGCGCGACACATGGCGGATGACTAGGCGCCACGTCAGATCCACGGCGGATGACTATGCGCGATTCATGGGAGGGCATTGAATTAAAGAGGGGGACCACGCTCAAAATCGCCACGTATCGCGCTCTCGGCTGTCCACACGTTCACAACCAAAAAGTGGTTCACATTTGAACTTTCCTCTATCTATATATATATATATATATATCATACTAGCACCAAAAAACCATAACTTTTGGGAATTATACCAGTATATATAAAGTTAAAACACATATTCTTACTTCCTTAATAGCTATAAATATATATTATACAACAAAATTAAAGCTTATAAATTGAATGAATGTAAAAAACTTACAAGATCAACAAGAGCGGCGGCCTTCTGATAAGGCGATCCATAAGCTATGGCATCCGATCTTCGCTTATAAGCTCTCCGACCTCCTTCCACACCCCGTCGACTACTGCTTTCTCCACCACCCAGCAAAGCCGCATCCATTAATCACCTACCAATTATTCTCTCTCTTCTCTCTCTAATTGGAGAATTGGAAATGGAATGGAACAAGAAGATCTAAAACCTCCAAAATCTGCTGCTATGTGACTGTCAACATAACAATATCAATAATACAGAAAGAGAGATATAGATACAAGTGGTTTGTATGTATATATGAAAAGGACATAGGAGTCAAATGGCTCCAGCTGCTGACATGTTGTTACTTATATTATGAATTAGTTAGAGAAAGATTCAAAAAAATCCCCCCATCACCTTTTTAATCATCACCAGTCACACTCAATCAAGACTTTGCTAAAATTGTTTCTCCATTATCCCAAGGAAAAATCTTTTCTTGTTTTCCTTCAAATTTTGGTATTATTAAATCATTTAAAATATATTTTGGTCTACAAATTGGTCCCTATGTTTTGTCAAAAATACAATTTTATCCTTAAAGTTCTAAAATTACAAGATGGTATAAAAATGTTTGAATATTGTTCCTCTTTATTGGACGTTAAAAATTTCATTGAATTTGGAGCATTTTTTGGAAGGGTGTCTTAGGCTATGTCCAAAGTAATCCAGCAAATTGTGATTGTAGAAATTAACTCTGATAAACTGAATGGCCACAATTGTTGTACACGTCTGGAATTAAACTCTAGGCAAATGGGATATTCTACCATAACCCTAAGGCCTCAACCAGTACGTCACAACACTTGTCATTAATGAGGGGTATTTTTTTCGTTATGATATTTGTCCTTTACTAAATCAACCAAAATTGTAGTTGAGTTTTTTTACATTTTGTCTTTATATATTTAGTTTTTTATAGTACTAGCATATATGTGCATAGTGTATACTACGCTAAAAATAACTAAGAAAAATTATGATATTACCTACTTTATGATGAAATTGTTTGATTATTTATTTTTAAAGATGTAATTATTAGATACAAAAGGATACAACATGTACAAGTATCATCGTACCCGAGTAATCCAACGGTTAGATATATAGGAGTGGTGACAGTATATAGACGAGATAACCATATCGATCATGTATCGACATTTACGTAATATAATAATTCGACCTAACTATGTGTATCACGAATTGCATATTCAGATAATTCAAATAAAAACATAAATCTCAAAGGCTATAAGATCGTATCCTTAAATACACTCAAAATTGCATTTATGGTGATTATTAACGGTCAAAACATATGTTTACATGATTATAACTATTAATGGATAAGATCGATCGACAATTATGATTGACTTGGAAGAACCAAAACTATAAGAAAGAGTTCGAAAACATCCATGATAATATCACCATAAAAAATTTGAAAAAATATATTTTATAAAAATATAATTATCTTTGCATTTATGTAACTTTTACTAACATTATTTTTTCCATTAAATAAATGTTCTCGGTTTTTAATGGTATTTCCTAGATTATAGCCATTTTAAGATCTTTGATAATCCATAAAAATTATTACAATATTTTATACTCTAAAATTAAATGTTTATTAATTCATAATGAAAGGCATCAATGAAATTCAAATACATTTTTAACCCTTCTTGCTAATAGTAGAGATTATTTTTGAAAAAACTGACTTCTTTCATTGGAAGAGCTCATTTAGCGAAGAAGTTGTTTATTTTAAAAGTGCTAGGAGGAAAAGGATTAGAAAGTGTTAAAATATTTTAAAATAACTAAAAATATTTTCTTTTCTAGTTAACTACTTAGTATTTTTACTTTTAATAACTTTAAACAATTTCAAATATCTGTTGTCATAATTAAAAAGTAAAATTGAAAATATAATAACTATATTTTATATTTATTAGTTTTTTTCTAGATAATTCGTTTTTTATAAAAAAAGGGCACTTAAATATGAATATAATATTTTAGATCGTGAGAGTAAATTCAAATTTTGGACCACTTGACCATTAATTAATTGGCATCAACGTGCAAAGATGTAATTGGCTGGCGAAGTTGCCACTGGAGTTGGCTTTAATTACGAAAATGTACAGGTGGTGTCCACTGTTGTCGGCAATGGGTTTGGGGTCAAGATCCAAGTAAAATTTTATTTTATTTCTTTTTAAAAAAACATTCTAAAGATCTTATCAATATTATATTTAAATATAAGAGTAAGTTACATGATTTATCCTTATGGTTTGCAAAAGTTATAAATAAGGTCCTTAATTTATAATATTATAAAGTTGGGCTTTATATCCTATGTTTTGTTTTGAGTTTGGTCTGCGACCGACCATAGTTTTATTATAGAACCGTTAAAGATTATATCTATTTGGTTTTTCTAGTCGTATACTTAACAAATTTATTATAAATCAAAAAGGAAAAAGTGATATTACTTGCTACACAAAAGGTATAAATTTTTATTTGAAACAAAACTATATAATAAATTGATTGAACATGTTTTGATAATTTGAAGGCCTTGAAAATAAAAAGTATATGGATATTAAATTTTATAAACTTCTTTCTTTGGATATAATTATTGATTTTTTAAGGTGTTACAAGGAAATCTCGGGATTAAAAGTAAACTTTCAAGAAAGCAAGCTAATAGAGGTAGGAGTGCCTAATGAGGAAGTAGGGCTATCGAGTGTGGGTGTGGGTGGAGTACACTTCCAATCACGTTTCTTGGTCTTCCGTTGGGCCAAAACATGAACCGGATCGAAAGTTGGAAGGTGGTAATTGAAAAGATGCGAAAGAAGTTGTCAAGTTGGAAAGCTAAATCGTTATCCTTTGGCGGTCGGCTTACGTTGGTCAAATCGGTCCTTGGTAGCGTAGTACTATACTATTTGTCACTTTTACGGGCACCTAGAGGAGTGTTGCGTGAGCTTGAGAAAGTGAGATCGCGTTTCTTTTGGGGAGGGGGTGTTGATGGGATGGGTGGTAAAGGGGTGGCGTGGGTTAAATGGGAAAGGGTTCTAAGGAGTTTCGATAAAGGGGGTTTGGATGTGGGAAGTTTGGAAGCATCAAATCGGGGCCTTTTGGGTAAATGGTGGTGGAAGGAAGTTCGTAAGTGAGGAAGATGGGTTGTGGGTAAAAGTCATTAAGAGTCTTTACGGGAGGTTAGGTGGATTTTCTAGTGATGGATCGAGTGGAGTGGGAAGGAGTTCAGTATGGGGAGGGGTAGTTAAAGCATGTAAAGAGTTGGAAGAGGTGGGTGTAAACTTGGTGAGTTCCGTGAGGGTAGAGGTGGGAAGTGGGGCTAGCACTTCCTTTTGGAACGATAATTGGCTGAATACTCTGTCCCGGCTGCTCGGAAGAGGTAGAATCCGTGGATCATGCTTTGTTCAGATGCTCGGCGGTTAAGAACTTATGGATGGCTGTTGCGAAGTGGTGGAAAGTGGACTTGATAAACCATGGCTATGGGTAGAGGTATTGTGGGTGTTTCTATACCTTATATGGTCTTACCGTAATAGGGTGGTGTTTGAAAATTACTCTAGAAAGCTAGAGGACCATTTTTTTGAGTTTCAATGTAAGTGCTATGATTGGATCGCTAGCCAAATTGGCGACAAAAAAATAGACTGGAATGTGTGGTTCTCGGATCCTATTTTAATCTCGAGGTAATGAATCTCCTGCGGTAAAAGGTGTGCCGATTCGAGAGCTTGAGGTGTTAGTTCAGAAGCTATCTTTTTCCAGGTAGGCTTACTGCTGTTTGCAACTCACAAACTGCAGTGGGCCTGTTTTTTTGTTCAAGTTATAATTGGTGGTGTAGAGGCTGTGTGTGGAGTGCTTTGGTTTAGTGAGGTGGAGGGTGGGGTCTTGTGATTGTGTTTGGTTTGGCTTCCTCTTGTTTGGTGTTCCTTGTATTGTAACTTTGCTTTACTGAGTTGGTATAAAAGTTTGCTTTGACTTTTAAAAAAAAATAATTATTGATTTAAAATTGTATCACAATTTATAGGAAATTGCAAATTCAGTCACTATGGTTTGTTGTTTTTCACACTTTCGGTCTCTACAAAATTTTCATTGTAAGAAAACTCAAGTGGTACACAAAAGTGTTTGGTTTGGGTCCCTTAAAACTAATAAAGCGACTTTTAAATCAAAGTTATTATGGTCATTTTACTTTTTACTTTATATTTTTTTATATAAAAGTGCTCAAAAAAATAACAAACTATAGAGACCAAAAATGAAATTTGATCCCCCATTCCCCCTTCCCCTTTCGTTCCCGGCAACAAACTCCAACGGCTTACCTCCATTATTCTAAACCACCAATCTCAACCTAGTGGTTTTGGAGTCCCCACGTCACCACCTCCATTCCCCTCTTATTTGAATCCAGATTTGTTGCAAAATGGGTGACAACGATTAAAATAGAGAGGACTGATGGAGATCAGTTTCGATCCTTAAATGGGTGTCCATCCCTAGTGAGTACACCATCTCCGATTTGAAAACAGAACACCCCACTCTCTATCATGTATTTAAACGTGTTTATCAGTTGGTTATTAATTAGGCTTATAATAGTGTTTAAAAAGCTTTTTAAGAAGTTGCATGCATAGGTTTTACTTGTAATTTGAAAGTTAAGGATTTATTAATTAATAGATGGTACACACTACTTAACATATTGTTTTAAAACTTCAACCAAATGATTTACAATATAATAAAGATATGCATGAACACAGAGTCCTCGGTAAAGCATCTCTTAACATTAGCCCAAACTTTTTTAATAGCATTTAACATATTAACTGGACATGACAAAACTAAACCACAACTATAACCTAATCACAAAGTTAGGAGAAAGAAAAAACCCAATTAAGAAAAAGGTGCTCCGATTTCTATTTCAATAAAGCACTAATCAATTGGCTTGATGACTTTGTTATCTGATATTAGATCGAAAGATTTAGGTTTTTTTTTAATATCCAAGTATTACTTTTATCGTGTGTACAAAAGATTCTATTTAATTATGTTTGCCTTTTGGGTTAACCTCATTTGTGGATTAAAAGAAAGTTTGATGATGTGTTTTTTTTAAGCTACTTCATGAATCAACTAGCTATTAAAATTTCACAAAAAAAGAAAGAAATTTGATATACTTCTTTTTCCAGGGAAAGGGGACGTACCCATAACTTAAACAAGAGATCTCAAACATTTATGTTCAAATATATTAACAACAAATAAAAATCAAACCATAATACTTGCATGAAAATTCATGCATTCTCACATGTAAAACAAGTTACCAAATGTCACATCTAAAGTATCAACATAAGCATTCTAAAAGGATAATCCGACTGCTTTTTATTATATCCTCACCTTCCGATGATAAAAACATCCAACAGTTGTTCGAGTTCCATCTCTCCAATATGCGAATGAAACTCGGGAAGTCATTGATACAACATATTAATTTAAACACATCACGAGGGGGCGAAAAAGGCCATCTATATGAAAAGTGAAGGACCAAACCCGATAAATTTTAAAAAACATCGGGGGGGTGGGATGTAAGCAGACATGAAAAGTAAAAGAGACCATTTGCATCTAAGGCTACTTCGTTTAGCAATATTTCTTCATTGCTTCTTCAATTTTGCAAAAGATGGTCTCCATAATTTAAACTCGGTAAGGACTGAAGCTTTATGGATCCAAGTACGGCAGCCATTCGAGTGATTCACCGGCAGACATTGGAACTATACTTCCGGAAGCATACGGGTATGATTCTGGAACCTTCCATGTGGTCTTTTTCAGCGTGACTTTTCTTGTGTTTCTTGGAAGCCCGTAAAAGTCTGGTCCATTAAAGCTCGTGAAAGCCTCCAGTTTGTCCAATGCACCTGCCTAAAACCAAATTATGAGTCGGTTAAAAAGATAAAACAATAAGCCATCGAGTCTTTTAGTTAGATAGTCACGATCCCATTAAAACCGTAATAACTAACTACACATCTTGTTTAGTCCATTGGTAATCACAAAATAGCGAGAATCCTTTCAACCAAAAATCAATATCATCAATAACTTGTAAAAATAACATAAACAAAGTGGTTAAAATCCAAATGAAAACTTTTTAACAAAAAAGGAGCCATTGATTATTAACTAAACATACACTTGGAAGTAGGGTCCCGGGGTAGACATTATATAAGATCCCACCCATATTGGTTGGGGTTGGGAGCGAATGTTGCCTTACTATATCATACGCGTTCTAAAATTGTGATCTAGCACTGTTAGCTTGAGATATTACAGATGGTATTAGAGCCGGGAACCAGATTGATGTGCCAGCAAGGACACTGGGCGGGTGGATTATAAGATCCCACATTGGTTGGGGAGGGGGACAAACGTTGTCTTATAAAGGACTTGATAACTCCTCTATCAGAGGCGTTTTAAAACTGTGAGAATATGAGAACGATTCTCAACCACCCATTTTTCCTCTTCAAACTCAAACCCCATGGTGACTGACGTGGCTGAGCTTGGTGGTGCTGGTGGCGGCGGAGGTGGTGTGAGTGGTGGTGGTGGTGGTGCTGCTGCGTGTGGTGGTCGACGGTGGACGTCAGCGGCAGATGGTGGTCTTCAGCGTTGTGAAATGGTGGTGGTGGTTGAAGGTGGATGTCAGTGGCAGTTGGTGGTCGTCGACGGTAGTGGACAGCGGCGGTGTGTGGTGGTCGTCGGCTTCAGGTGGCAGCGGTAGATGACGGTGTGTGGTGGCCTATGGTGGTGTGGCAATGTGAGGGTGATGATGGACGGCGACCAACGGTGACAGCGGCAGCAGTGTGTAACGGCAGCCGACCGCCGATGAAGGTGGTTGTAGGAGGTGGTCAAGAGAAGAAGAAAAAATGGGTAGCTGAGAATCGTTCTCATATTCTCTTAAATTGATGTCGTTCTCGTTTGAACCTCCCTCAATATATATATGAAACATTTTCATCAAAAAATATGAAACATTTTCATCAAAAAATGAATCATATAATAATTTCATCATATTAAACAATTTCATGAACCAATTTCATTGATTTAACCTATGAAATCGTCGTTTTGAAGAAAGTTCACAAGTTCACACCAAAAAAAAGTTCACAAAATCCCAAGAATAGGGTGTTGAAAGATACCTCTTCAAAGACCTTAGCATACAGAGAGAGTGCAACAGGAGCATTGAATATACCAGCACATCCACAAACACTTTCTTTACGTCGCCTTTCATGAGGTGCACTATCAGTTCCTAGAAAAAATCTTCTATTTCCACTCGTCACAGCAGAGACAATAGCCTGTCCTAGATGAGTGATAAATGAACGTTAACGAAAAGAGGCTATTATAATGATGTTTCAATCACTAAGCAGCAATAGGAGGAACATAGACAAACAGTCTAGGGAACTGTTTGTTTTTAAAAAATACCTCCTAAAACCTCCTAAGTCTGAAAATTAAGAGGCTTGCAGACTTGAGACTCTTTGTTTTATGTTTAAGAAAAGGTCTGAAAACCTCTTACCGTCCTCTGAAATTTTGAGAGGTGCATCATCGACCTCTTATTTTTTAGATGTGAAATCAGACTTCAGACCTCTTAAAAAACAAACGACACCTAAGTTAACTCAATTACGGTTGGTTATAGGTGAAGATGAAGATACATACTGTGGGTCTCCCTCTTGAGTACCGGAAGGCAGTAAGCGTGTGGCTGCAATCCTCCTTGGAAAAGTGAATTTCTATTAAGAAGAAGATGTTGTGGGGTGACCGTAGCTGCAACACAACCTATATATATATGCTGTTATAATAACTTCACAACAAACAAGCAAAGGAACTAGAGAAGGGTGTTCATGAAATAATACCTTCTTCACAAGACTCAACAAACCGAACAGCGTCCATAGTAGTAACGTGCTCCATCACAACCTTCAGCTTTGGGAACTTTTGTATTAGAGGCTTTAAAACGGTCTCAATGAATACCCTTTCACGATCAAATATGTCAATTTCAGGATCAGTAACTTCTCCGTGGACCTGTATATTAAGCACAATACACGTAATCGTATATCTAACATCAGTTGCTTACCAATAATCATCCACAATGTAATAATTTTGATGCTCTTTCATATGTTTATATCTGATAATGCTAACTATTGAGTCTAATAAATAAAATGGGTTCACTTATAAATAAACCCGTCGTCCAAACGTAACAAATACAAGGCTTTTTGAACGTAAAACTAACTATTTTTCTTACTCATATACTAAATTGTAACCATCAATAGAACTTAGTGAAGATTTTGAAATATAGCATTACCAAAAGTGGCATATTCTGATTAACCATTTCCTCCAGTACAGGTACACATTTCCCAAATAGATCTGTAACACCATCTTGAGAATTTGTAGTAGCACCAGCAGGGTACAACTTCACAGCATACACAATGCCACTCTCTCCTGTAATTTTTTACAGGTTACAATTAGACTCAGTTGGTGTTGGGTGTTTCTAAATCAGTCCATGGTGATTTTGATAAAGATATTGAAGGAGACAACAGAGAAAACAAGACCACAAACTCAATTTGGACTTGATGTTGGGTAATATTTAATTAGCATTAATAGTATAGAGACCAGAGGTCTAATACATAGTGTGTGCATTGTTCAAACGGTATCCAGTTAGTTTAATAATGCCTCATAGATAGATCTTGAATCAAGGATGAGAATTATCGCACTATGTGCCTTTTTCTAGAAAGATTTATCTTATCATTATCTAACCTGTTTTCCCTTTGAGTACCTTGACCAATCCATGTTGAACCAGCAGCACCCTCATTTCATTTGCCACAAACCGAAGTGGTTATAACCAGTAAACTTTGCGACTCCATATTTAGTTAACGCCGTGATCTAATACAATGATTAAATAGACTAAAGCTAGTCCACTGTTCAATAAACTATGATTTAACGACTTCTGGTTCCATGGAAACAAGCAACAGTCGACTCAAGATCTATTACTTCAATCATACAAAATTGATACTTCAATTTCGAAATACGTTCCACATTCAAGGCACCAATTTGTTAAGAAATCAGCCTCTTCATTAACGGAACTTCACAGATTAGAGAATATACACAAGAACAATCATACAGTAGAAATCCAAAATACAAACACCCAAAACTTTAATGTGGTTCAAACATATTGACTGAAAACAATCATAGCTCTACTTCAGAGCAGCCACTATTAACTCTTTTAGTTTCATTCTCCCTTAAGATTACCAAACTCTCCCTTGACCGCCACTAGTATTTCTTTCAGTTTCATTCCCCCTAAAGATTACCAAACTCTCCCTTGACCGCCACTATTATTTCTTTCAGTTTCATTCTCCCTAAAGATTACCAAACTCTCCCTTGACACCGCCACTATTATTTCTTTCAGTTTCATTCTCCCTAAAGATTACCAAACTCTCCCTTGACCACTATACAGAGTATCTCTATGAGATCACAAGAAAACAAGAATGGAAGTGCTCAATAAACACTAAACCAAGACCTTCACTCATACAGTCATACTAAACAACTGAGCGTTATATTTTAGTCCCACAACATGTAATCTAACTACAACCCCAAGAAATCAATCTTAGGACAGCTGGCATGACTGTTGGCTCGGACCAACAACCAACGATCGTCTTCTAATATTGTCTTATTGCCTTGAACAATAAAGAAGAGAATTACCATTGACATTGTTATTGTTAAAGCCTAGATGCTTATCAAGGGCTAGTGATGATAAACCCATAAGGTGTTTCAGAAATAAATTTTGACAAATAAAAAGGCCTATTAACACATTTTTAGTATGGAATCGTAAGTCATAACATGCACTCTAATTTTTGTATGAAGTGGGTGGGTTGAATTGCATAGAAACCTAAATCTCATACCATGTACAAAGATAAACTTAATTTTTTGTATGAACAGGATATAAGTTCTCATAAAAATCATTTTGGGGTTGATTCCTATTAAATGATAAGATCCTGACAACTATAATCTTAACCTTGAAGTTCATTCACATCACGTAACATAGTATTTCCACTATCTGGATGCATAAACAAAACATCTAGAAAGAAGAGTAAAGTTAAAAATGATAAAGCATTTGTAAAGTTAAAAATAAACTAAAAGGTTGAAGAAAAACATAAAAAACTCAGAAGTTAAGATGATCCAAGGTCAAAAAAGGTTGGATAAAACTCACTTGCTAGTTTGATTTCATGTGGAGTTGTTGTATCTGTTAGATATAGTGTCATCAATGGTGTGAAGTCTGTTTTGTCTTGTAGTGCTTTCAGAATGGAATTGCGATATGCCACAGCAGCGGCAGTAGTTGTAATTGGTGGTTTCAGATTCGGCATGACTATTGCCCTTCCAAATTGTTTTGCACTATATGGATCATTATATCAAAGCAAAATTAATTGAAAAAGTATTTAAGATTCATTTAATAGAAGGGTACAAGCGCTCAAGTAATTTCGATTACTAATAGAGGGCCAGCAAGTGGAAATTGAAGAAAATGATCTACAAATAACCTGTGAGAAATAACAGCTTGAAGAAGATCACCATCACGAAGATGAAGATGCCAATCATCTGGTTGAGCTATAGATAGTTCCATCCTCACTCCGTTGCGCTTAGCTCGTTCAAAATCTCCAATCTTTGCAGCATATAAAGTGGAGGGCTGACCCAAAGAAGAGTGGCTTAAGTGATAAGTTACTTTCCTATGCTTTTAAAAATAATGCATTTACACAATTACAATTGTTTACATTCATATTAATGAATTCAGCAAAGAAAATCTTGAATGGCATAATTTTGAATCACTCCAACAATACTTAAAACAAAGTCGTTATAACGAATCCAAACGTAAACAAAAATGTCCATAATTATCTCAAAGGCCAAGTTTAGCATATACAGCTAAAGAACCCTTATGAACATTATTTCAAACATAAATTGACACAAGACGTCCCCCCCCCCCCCCCCCCCTTTCTCCTTCCTTCCTCTCTATAAGATCCTCTTCCTAGCCAATTAGTTTCTTCTTGCTAAAAAAGTACAAAAGGATACATTCAGAATGACCCTACAGAATTAACTATTTCTAATCAACTGTCTAGTCTCTAGAGTCTAGACCAAGAAATGGAGTGTAGATAACTAATATACATTTCCTTCTTTAACAATTTGTTTATGTCATGTTATCCCTCTTGGGATCTTCCCCTATCAGGAAATCATAATGGCAGATGGTTGTGGCAAGGACACAATAGTTGGTTTTGTCATTTCCAATTTAGTTATATGTCAACTGGAAGACTTTACTAGGAATATACCAAGATTGACATGCAAAAGTAGTAAAGAGGCTTTGAGTTGATGGATTATACTAACGTAGACTTAGCATGACTGCATGAAAGGTCGCAAATCATGTCAAAAAACCTAGGGGTTATAAGCTTTGGGCCCTAATACCCAATTGTCGTATATGCATTATACTAACAATAAAGTTGGCTTCAACAAGTAAATTGAAATGTAATAATCTTTATTCACAATTAGGGATGCTCATCATTTTAATATGCGATTTAGGGATGAATTAGATGACGTTAAATTTACTTTTACGAGATATGAGAAAGTCAGTAAGCCAACAAAAAGAAGAATATGATATGCTCAATATGAAAACCAGAAAGCAAATGCACATTGAAAGCAATAATAAACTGCATTGGCTGCTTACTTTGCTAGGAAGAGCCAAACCTTTTATCATTCTAAATGCCAAGCAGGAGCAAATCGTCTGTCTGTTCATAAAAAACAAGCATGCCATTACGACTTGAAAATCTTGACGATGAAGCAAGCAAGTTCACAATTCACTTCATTTAGCATATTTAGTTGTAGCTCGTGGTCCTTGGAGCATATTTGACAAAGATTTCGTTGCAACATGTCCATTAATAAAGTCTTAATATGACTCAGGGGATGTTTGTTTGTCTCTAAATAATCATTAAGAGGTAAATCTTGTTTGGCAATAAAACTTATCCTCTTAATGGTTCTAAAGACCTCTTAGCTATTTTGTATCATGGGTCTCCCTAAACCATTCAGCATCCAATTATTTTCCAAAATTACCCTCTTCTCTCAAGCACTATCCTTCAAGGTATGTACCACTCCACTTCTCCCATAAAGTTCCAACACTTCCAAATGAAACAAAAATTGGGCAAGAATGCATTGCAAAATGCATGTAAATGACAGAAAACTAAAAATTAATGCATGTGGAAGTATAAAAATGTGTATGCATATATATCTAAGTAGAAACATATATGCGATTTAAGTATTTAATCAAGATTGTATAATATGCTTACAAAGCAAGATTCTTTACTCACAAACACATCTTCTAATGAAACAAGGAGTGTCTTAAGCAATTCATCGAACACTTGGTATGCAATGCATATCTAACTTGACAACAATTTTCATACAAACACAAAAGTTTTCACTGAAATCCTTACAACAATCACCTTTATATAATTAAAACCCCATTAAATACATATGGTAACAGAAAGGAAAAACGAGCAAATAGGGTCGTTCCTTAACTAACTACTACGACAGACGATGATAAAAGAACTTAAATCATATTAGGGACTGCAGACCGAATCAATAATCCTAAATCCAAACCTAAGTCCTAAATCCTAATACAGAATTTAGAAATACAACTTACATTGTAGTTCACAATCGAAAGAGTTTACTGTCTACAGTCGTAACTGGCAAAAATCAATACTTCAAAAGCAGAAAACCAAGGTCGTGGGTTCGATAGAAGAGTTCAAAAATAAAAAATAAGTCGATGGCAGATAGAAATCAGAGGATGCAGAAATCGAAATCAAAAAACGATTTGGGTATCTGCTGCTATCTGTCGATTTCGCATCATCAACAAGGCCCAGAAAGGAGAGTTGGATTATTAGCCCAAAACTATTAATCTGATGGTGCATGGAATTGCTTTTTAAAGTACAAAAGTATTCTTGGCTAATAATTTTTTTTGAAGGGTCCGACTAATCCCGGTAATACAGTGGCTACAATTTAGAAGCGCCTGGATTCGAACCTGGGGTAGAAGGGTTAACTAGTCATTTCTCTCACAGGCCTTAACTAGTACGCCACAGCCTTATGGTTACTTTTGCCTAATATTAATAAAAGAATAATCGGAAAAAGCTACAAACTCCTCTTTTTCATTCCCCCTTAAAATAAAAATGCTATTTAAGATAGCGTTTTAAAAAGTTAGTTTATTTGTTTAAAGCAAATGAAATTAGATATGGTTTTTTGATTTTATTTACTTAAATTAAAAAATTTATTAAATTATATATGATATAATTTATTGTCTAATTTAAAAAATTAAATCATAAATAATTTTTTATTTTATTTATTTTGATATAGTTATACATATAAGTTTGTGTGTTTAAAAATATTTTTTTTTTAAATTTTTTATACAAGAAAAATACAAAAGAATAAAAAAAATTATAAAAATAATCCTTTATTTACTTGAGTTAACGAATAAGCTAGTTAGAGGAATCATGACCAAACCAAAATGAAAACCACATAGACCATATCCATGATAAACATACAATAAAGACCATGATCAAAAAAAGTTATCAAACCTCACATAGACCATATCCAAGATAAACATACAATAAAGACCATGATCAAAAAAGTTATCAAACCACATGCATCAAATCCACAATTCACGATTGAAATTATTAAAAATTAATAAAATTGTTATTCGAGAGTATGAAAAACATATAGCCCATCATTAGTGGGAACGATATGGAGGGCGGTATCGATGGCAACACCACCGATGATGAATTAGTATCAAGCAATAAGCAAGAAAAATGGTATCCCCATGTCAGTTGCCCACCCCACCCCTCCCCTCCCCTCCCCATCCAATCCCATCCCACTCGACCCCATTCTCTCTCATTTCTTTCTATTTTTTTATTAATTAATTTGATTGGTATAGGAGTCAAGCTCACTATAGATAAATTAATAAGATGTCAATAGATAAATTAATAAGATGTCAATAAAATAGTAGAAAGCTGACGTGGTGCTGAGATGACAGTTGCTACTGTTGACAGGGGCTAAAATAATTGCGGATGGTGTTGTAGATTAAATTGACAAGGAGTATCTCCACTCTAATTGAATTGTCTGTGTCTCTGAATGAGTCAGTAATGTCGTTAAACAGCTTCAAGGAGATTCTCAAACCCTGTAACCAATCTTCTTCTTCTTCTTCTTCTTCTTCTTCTTCCTACTCTGTAATAAACGATAGAAAACCCCCAAAATCTTCTCTTTCTCAGCAACTCTTACGCCTTGAACATGTTTATGATTCCTTCCCCACCTTGCGTTCTACAAAACAACAATCCAAACAACAACCTCTTCCCAGGGATGCTGTTATGGAAACAGAATTTGAAGATGAAGAAGAAGAAGAAGAATTTCAAGACAATGGGTTTCGAATTGCAAAACCTAAATTGGAGATTTTCGATCCTACTACTGGACCTTATGAACCATTGATCCTTTCGGAATCCGGCCACAACCCTATTGTGCAGGTCAATTATGCCTATTATTTAATGTTTGATTCATATTTTTCAATGTTGTGCCCTAGAGTGGTAAGGAAGGAAGGAAGTTATCAAATAGTTATAGCTGTTCATGGGATTACATTTGCCCTATGGTAATGGCACTCTTGTGGTTTGTAAACAAAAATTTAGAATATATGTATGTAGGTACAATTTTATCAAGTAACCATAGTGGAGGAGTCTCTTATGATTTATCAACCTGCTATTTAAGCAGCTATAGTGTAGATAGTTGCTTAATTTTATCACTTTGTGATTAGGATATTAAAAACTTCTATAAATTGAAGGGCTGCTAGGATAAACATCAAATGTGAGCAGGTTTGGTTGACTTCAGTTCCATGGAAACTATCTGTTTCATGTTTGTTGCAGTGGAAACAGTGGAGGTTTAATAATATGTGCAAAAATTACCCGTTGACATTAAATTTAATACGGTTTTCTTTCCGTGAGTTGGTTTGGTACTAGATATAAGATTGCTTAGTATGTCATTTTCATTTAGATATTTAAAACAGAATAGAGATTTAAGGTGATATGTTAGTCTAGGATTCTTCTCCAATTTTTTAGCTTTCTATGTGAAAACTTTATCAGGTTTTGAAGAACCATCTTCATCTCTCACAGTCACAGTAGATGGCATTTAGTTGCTTAAAGTAGGAGATTTATCATCTGACAACTTCTCATTGCAGGTACCGGCTTCCATAAATTGTAGGCTTTTGGAACATCAAAGAATAGGAGTGAAGTTCTTGTACAAATTATACAAGAAGAACCATGGAGGAATTCTTGGAGATGACATGTGAGTGGTTCTTAAAAACAAATTTTATAGCTAAGCTTTATTATTGATCTTTCACACAACCTTTTGATCGACACAACTTTATTTAGTTATGAACCGATCAAAGGATGAAAATGGACATGCCTAATCGATACACAATTGATCTATGCATTTGTATTGATTGAGAAAGTTGTTTGAGTTCATTTATGAACTCATGAATCGAGTGATGCAATTTTAAAGAAGTACGGAAATTTTAATGACAACTTTTTTCATCCTTCCCATCTTCATTTTTAATTGTTTTGCTTTGTGATTGGTTAGAGTTAACGAATTCGAGTGGCACAATTTAAAAAGGTTTGAATTTCAATGACAATTAAGATACAAATGGTGGTATGCTATTGCTAGCAACTCCTCTTGATATTTCTTCTTCATTGTCTCTCTATTTTCCTCCAATGAGTAAATTACATATTTGGTCCCTTTAGTTTACACTTTATTGCATTGTTGGTCCCTATTTTGAAATAATTATGGAAAAGGTCCCTGTGGTTTACATCAGATTGCACTATTGGTTCTTAACCCTAACTCCATTTGAAATCAATCTGTTAAGCATAGGGACCAATAGTGCAATATGTAATTTACTCTTTTCCGATGTGTCAGGGGATTAGGGAAGACTATCCAAGCAATTGCATTTCTTTCTGCCGTATATGGAAAAGAGGGAGAATATGGCGAAACCACGAGTCTGAAGGGGAATGGAGATAAGAAAGGCCCCGTGCTAATTATCTGCCCTTCTTCCGTTATACAAAACTGGGAGGCTGAATTCTCTAAGTGGGCCACATTCAGCGTTGCCATATACCATGGCGCTAACCGTGATATGACTTTTGAGAAAATCGAAACTCATGGACTTGAGATACTTATAACCAGTTTTGATACATATAGAATTCACGGGAACATTCTATCAGCGGTGAATTGGGAGATTGTGATCATCGACGAGGCACACCGGCTTAAGAATGAAAAATCAAAACTTTATGAAGCTTGTCTGGCCATTAAGACACGAAAACGCTATGGTCTGACAGGAACCGTAATGCAAAACAAAATCATGGAGTTGTTCAATCTCTTCGACTGGGTTGTGCCCGGAGGGTTGGGGACACGTGAGCACTTTCGGGATTACTACGATGAGCCGTTAAAGCACGGCCAGAGATCAAGTGCACCCGAAAGATTCGTCCAGGTTGCTCAAGAGCGTAGAAAGCACTTGGTGTCTGTTCTGAATAAGTTTCTATTAAGACGGACCAAAGAGGAGACGATTGGACATCTTATGATGGGTAAGGAAGATAATGTTGTGTTTTGTGCTATGAGCGAGGTGCAAAAGCGGGTTTATAGGAGGATGCTGCAACTACCTGACATCCAATGTCTTATTGATAAAGACGTTCCTTGTAGCTGTGGGAGCCCTTTAAAGCAAGTGGAATGTTGTAAAAGAACTGTTCCGAACGGTGTTATCTGGCCCCACCTTCACAAAGATAATCCGGATGGTTGTGACTCGTGCCCGTTTTGCCTTGTTCTCCCTTGTCTCACAAAGCTCCAGCAGGTTATCACTACTTTTTATCCATGTAAACTGTTTAGTTGCCCTATGCCTGTTTGAACAGCCTCGGTTAATCCTGTCTTTCTTTGATAAGAATCGATACGATTTTGATAATTGATCCCTTTGAAATTTCATAATTAAATGACCCAATACTTTTGATTCATGAAAATGACTAGTCACCATAGTTGTCAGTAGCGAATAGCGATAGCTTACTGCTATGCTACCTAGCGAATAGCGATAAATAGCGACTGCTATTTAATATGTAGCGATAGCGTTCTAAAAGATATTATTTAATTAAAAAAATCATACGAGAAAAACAATATTACAAGTATGATTTATTTAATCTAAATTATTTACTATAATTTAAATAACACAAAAAGTGTAATCAATGACCATAAATACAAAGTCACATACGAGAAATCAACAACTCCAACTTGGACTATAAACATGAATAGAATCATCATAATCATATCATCATGTGTATGAAAAAATAAAAATTAAAGAGCGTTTGATTAATTACCTTTGTGTGTGTATGTGTAATTGGTAGTAGCTTAATTAAGAGAGTTGCAACAATTGATTGAGATTGAGAGATTGAAAAGGGTATTTATAGATTGAGATTGAGATTGAGAGATTGAGGTGTGTATTTTTGGATTAAAACTGTTTGATTTAATTATGTAGATGATTTTTGAAAGTGGTATTTATCTTTTACATTATTTTATTTATTGTTTTCATATTTATCTATAGTTTAGATTAAAAAATGAAAATTTTTAAAGAGTTTGAGTATATTTTTTGTTCCAACAAGTTATATGGAATTTTCTTAAGAATTAAAAAAATAGGAAAAGTAAGATTTTTCAACTTTGGAAAACTCTTAGAAAATTGTACTTTGAAAATAGAGAGAATATTTTTAATTCTTTATATCACTAATGAAAAATAATAATACGTGTATTGATTATATTAAATATTACACAAATATATGTAGAGGATTTTTTAAACCGTTTCATTTAATTATGTATTTTTGAAAGTGGTATTTATCTTTTACATTATTTTATTTATTGTTTTCACATTTATCTATAAAATGTTTGATTTAATTATGTAAAGGATTTTTTAAACCGTTTGATTTAATTATGGAGAGGATTTTTGAAAGTAATATTTATCTTTTACATTATTTTATTTATTGTTTTGATAACCGAAACCGGCTCACCAGAACGTGACACGTGGCAATTCGGCTCACCAGAGCACGACACGTGTCAATCAGTTACTCTTTTATTATATATAGATATTACCTTAAAAGTCTTAAACCATTATATATACTAGAGAACAAAATATAATAGGTAAAACCCTAGTATTTATCAAAGTAAAAAGAAATAAAAAATAACAAATAATTACGAAAAATGCCATCGTTATCGCTATATACCAAATAACAGTACATGGTCGCTATCGCTGTTTTGCGCTATTTATCGCTATTGACAACAGTGCTAGTCACATAACAAAGTGTTTGGCAGTCTTTGTGAAGGCCTTAGAGAAGTAACAATGAACTGCTAAGTAATCTACTGATTTGGTTGATCATGTAAGTCCTCAGCAAAGTAAATGGCAGTTTTACCCTTTTGTGTTGCACAGATAAGCAATCATTTGGAGCTCATCAAACCTAATCCCAGGGATGACTTGGATAAGCAGAGGAAAGATAAGGATTTTGCCTCAGCAGTGTTTGGTACTGATATCGATGTGGTGGGAGGGTATACCCAAAATGAGAGCTTTATGGGTCTAAGTGATGTTCAACATTGTGGGAAGATGAGAGCTTTAGAAAATTTGATGTCATCTTGGATTTTACAGGGGGATAAGATTCTTCTCTTTAGTTTCTCTGTCAGGTAATGTGATTTATGTTAATACATTCCTAACAGACTACATTTTTTCAATCATGTTTACAATTAATGTATACAGTTCTTCTAGATACTTGGTTATGTTTTAAGAAATTTAGACCAACTATATATATATATATAGGGTCAGGTTCAATGAGAACTCATCCTTCATTGTGAACGTGAGGGCAGCCGAGAGCGCGCCACGTGGCATATTCAGTCTGAGTAATCATGTATTATTCAGTTTGAATAATACAGAATGTTGTAGTATATTCAATTTGAATAATACTGAATGCTGTATTATTCGGTCTAAATAATACATGATTATTCAAATTGAATATGCCGCATGGGGCGCTCTTGGCTGTCCTCACGTTTACAAAGGAATTTGAGTTCGCAGCCGAACTTTCGTCTATATATATAGACTGTTTTTGCATTCTTCTATAAAAAATCAGTGATCATAAGGCATATAACAAGTTTTTCAAACATTCAAAATTCTCTTGGTTATGCAAAGAGCCTATATATTTAGAAGGGTCCCTCTACAAACTTGCATCTATTCTATCAACATCTCAAAGTACTAGCTTTATAGTTATCCCGACTTTTACCAAGTAATGTAAATGATTTTATTCATTTCCTTCAATTATATCATGTAATGTAACGATGACCGTCACTTTTATTCTGCTCATTTATATGATTGCTACTCTTATAGGATGCTTGATATACTGGAAAAGTTTCATATAAGAAAAGGATACAGCTTTTCAAGGCTTGATGGGTCTACCCCTACAAGCCTGCGCCAATCTCTTGTTGATGACTTCAATTCAAGTCCAAGCAAACAGGTTTTCCTTATATCGACCCGTGCTGGTGGGCTTGGTCTGAACCTTGTGAGTGCCAATCGTGTGGTTATATTTGATCCGAATTGGAACCCGGCTCATGATTTGCAGGCGCAGGATCGGTCATTTCGATTTGGACAAAAGCGTCATGTTGTGGTTTTCAGGCTTCTAGCAGCTGGTTCTCTTGAAGAACTTGTTTACACTCGTCAGGTTTACAAACAACAGCTTGCAAATATTGCTGTTTCTGGAAAGCTGGAAAAACGTTATTTCGAAGGTGTCCAGGTATAAACACACACTCATGCTTACATACATATAACTATATATGTTGGTTTCTAATTTTAGAAAACCTTCAATTGACGTTTGATTCAGGATTGCAAGGAATTTCAAGGGGAGCTTTTTGGGATCAGCAATTTATTTCGTGATTTATCTGACAAACTTTTCACGAGTGAGATCATTGAGTCACATGATAATAAGCAAGGAGAAGAACACCAAGTTATTTCTGGTGAAAAGCAAAGTTTGTCTGATGTTGGGATGTGTTTTCTACCTGAACAAGCTAGGGAAACATTTTCTTTGGATTCTGAAAGCAGGAAGCCTTTTGATAAGGAGACCACTGAAAGAATTGTCCCAGTCAATGACGAGTTGGGTAAGATTTCTTTTTTATTTTTTTATTTTTTTTTGCTTTCAACTTCTCTCTGAATATCGGTTATTACTCCCTATCCCGTAATGCAATGAATCCATTACTAGGCACATGGTTCAACCGAAATCTCTGGTTATTGGTAAATAATGCATCAATGATGGCAAAACTATAGAATCCTAAGGATCGAAATCGACGCTATCAATAATTTCAGCAAATTTTAGAGTGCATTTGGTTGTGGAAAACTGTTTTCATTTTCCTAGAAAATGTTTTCAGAAAATAGAATTGAGTTTTCATTTTCAGTTTTCTATGAAATTTTTTGAAAACATGTTTGGTTGAAATGGTGGAGTTTTCATTTTCCATTTTAGAAAATTAGAAGACATGTTTAGGAAATTTTGGAAAACTACTAAAATCAGTTTTGTAATTTACTTAGAAGTTAGAAAAACAGAAAATTTTGATTTCTTGGTGAACTTTTAAAAACTGAATGAAATTTTCATTTTTCTTGGAAAATTGGAAAATTTTCCATAACCAAACGCACCCTTAGGCCTTAGCACTGCCATGTTTGTTTTCAACTTCTTTTCAAATGTTTTTGCTTATGTTCTTTTTTTTCCCGGCACTTTGCACTGGTCGGGGTCTTCACGGAAGCCTTCTACTTTCTGAGTGGATGTGTATACATCTCACCCTCCCCAAGACCCCATCTACCAGTGGGGTATACCGGGTTTGGTTTATTTTAGTTTCTGGGTCATATTTTATATGGTGCGATAACTAGTAAAAGATGAAGCATACGATGAAGAATAAAAGTTCATATTTGGGTTTAATTTTCAGGGATTGTTTATGCTCATCGTAATGAAGATATCATCAGCCATGGGCGTGAACGTGATGAGAAGCAAGAGGTTGGTACATCTACCCAAATCCAACCACACTTGCCTCGTAAACCAACCGTGCTTAGTGAAAACGGAAATGGTTCATCAAGAGCGCACAAAATGAAGCAGTACAGGCTGGTTGCCAAGTTTATGGGCATGGAAGTAGTCGAGTTTAGCAAGTGGGTTCTATCTGCAAGTGTTGTGGAGAGAAAACGAGTATTGCGAGACTACAAAAGGAGAAAACGCATGCCCTCTAGTAGATTGCAACCATAAATAAAGTATAGATAAGGTTTTGCCATGGTTTTGTTCTTTGGGGATGTAACATAATCATCATTTGTTTGAAGGATCACAATGCAAATCTAAAGGGTAGATGCCACCCTCTGGAGCGCCCCCACTGATTTTCTGAAGGGTACATCCATTGGCAGAGGAGCAAAGCCCATATTCGAACCTGAGACCTTACTTATGGATTACACTCGCATGTATTTCTTGAGACAAATCACTGAGGATGATAGTATGTAAATCTATGTTTATTGTAAAATCAATGTTAGAAGCCTTTGGCGTGTAGAGTTGAGGCATGGGTGATAAGGTCCCCGTGTGTTCGGGTTTGTATGTGACATATATAATTTTTTACTACAATTAATAGTCTATGTTTTCCTTTTAGAACTTGTTGGATGAAACTCTAATGTAAATGTTAATAGTTGCTAGCTAATATGGTTATCAAATGCCTAGGCTATGTTTACTTGTGGAAAAGTGTGTTCATTTTCACTAGAAAACATTTTCAGAAAATGGAGTTGAGTTTTTACTTAAATGATGGATTTTTCATTTTTCATTTTTAGAAAACTATAAAACTCGTTTAGTTGTGTATTTTCCATCGCCTTTCATTTTCCATTTTTTCAAATATTCCACGGAGCGGTGGTCGGCGGCGGTTGTGGTGGTTGCCTCGGAGGTGGCAATGGTGGTTGGCTGGGGACGTGGGTGGCGGCGAGCGCGGTGGTGGCGGGTGGCGGGTGGCGTGGGGTGGTGGCGGCGCGATGGCGGTGGCCGAGGTGGTGTTGGTGGTGGCAGCAGCGATGACGACGACGGTGTTGGCGGTGAGAAGGAGACGGTAATTGAAAATGGAAATTGGAAAACTATAAAAAATAGTTTTCTAATTCATATAGGATTTTAGAAAATGAAACTTTTGTTTTCTTGGAAAAGTTTTTTAAATTAGGTGAATTGAACAAGTTTTTTGAATTTCCATTTTTTCTGGAAAATTTTTCTAGACAAGTGGAAATTTTTCATGAAGTAAACACACCCCTAGGTTCTCATTCCTTGTTTTGAAAATTTTGTTTATATGTTGAGGAACTTGGTGTGTGTTGGTAGGAAGTATATTTATTTAGTGGGTGTTTGGGAGTGATTTTTGAAATTCAAAGTGTTTTTTTAAGTGCTTATTGATTTATGATGATGGCAAAATGAGTTTTTAAAAAAGTGTTTGGATTAACTTATATGGTGGTAAAAGTTAAAAAGTGGGATTATGTAAGAGGAAAAAGCCAAAAGCAAAGTAAAAAAGTCACACTTTGGTTTCTTTTCAAAAACAACTTTTCACCTTGTATAAAAAACTAGAGTAAACTCGAGGTTTACCCAAAACAATGGAACTTGTCCCTGTGCTTTAAAAATTACACTGAACGTCCCTGAGGTTTGCATTTTGCTTTGGATTTGGTCCCTTCGCCCTAACGCCGTTTGAAACTCAGTTAAATGAGGTGTTCTTTTATACTTTTGTAACCTCAGGAGCCATATTGTAACTATATATATATATATCTTTTGTACTTTTGTAACCTCAAGGACCACAATTATGGGTGGTGGTGGTGGTGGGTGTTGGTGGTGGTGGCGGGTGTTGGTGGGTAAAGAATTAAAGATGAAGATGATGAAGATAGGAGAGAGAGAAGAGAGAGAGAGGAGAGAGAGAGAGAGAGAGGAGAGAGAGAGAGAGAGAGAGAGAGAGAGAGAGAGAGAGAGAGAGAGAGAGAGAGAGAGAGAGAGAGAGAGAGAGAGAGAGAGAGAGAGAGAGAGAGAGAGAGAGAGAGAAGAGAGAAGAGGAGAGAGTTACAATATGGTCTTGAGGTTACAAAAGTACAATGAACCCTCACTTAACTGAGTTTCAAATGACATTAGTGAGCAGGGATCAAATCCAAAGCAAAATGCGAACCTCAAGGACGTTCAGTGTAGTTTTTAAAGCGCAGGGACGAGTTCTGTTGTTTTGGGTAAACCTCAGGAACCAAATTTGTAATTTACTCAAAAAAACTATTTTAAAAAGTGTTTTCCAAGTTTCCAAACACTATTTTTAACTTATTGCCTTTTTGAAAAGATAATAAGACAATTAACATTTTTGAAACAGACTCCCAAACATCCTCTAACATGTTTGTTCTAAGTAGTAAGTCAACAAGATGGTTATATAAAAAGCAAATTAAACAAGCCTAATATATTCTACTTGGAGAGTAGGGTCTAGGAAGGATATGATGTTTACATATTTTAATTATTAGAATTGAGAGATTGTTACCCCAAGACCTTAGGTGTAATCATATTGGCTAAAATTTATTAGCTTTAACCCTTTGGAGTAACTCAAGGTCTTGTATTTGCTCGATGGAGATTATCGTTCAAGACCTAATTGAGGTATGGGAGGTTTTGTTTGATTGACAAGTTTAGAGTTATGGAAGGTTTTGTCCGACCGTCAAGTTTAAAGTCCAGAAATTCGATATAGATTTTTTTTGAATGGCTTCGCCTCAGCGATAGAGGCACAAGATTCGAACCCGGTTGATCTTGCAAACAAGTGATCCGGGCCCTGAGTTCGAATCCACTCCACTACACCCCCCTAATTAATTGATATAGATGCATACAAGTTTCTCTAGAGACCCACAATTGTTTGAAAATGACCAAGAGATCAGGATGAATGAAGAGAGATAATAGTGAAAACGGGTAAGCATAATCTGATACAAACACACAAAAGTCTCAAAATATGGAAAGGTATAATGAGTAGTTTGTGTTTTTTCATAAAATCTAGTCTGTATTGAT
The DNA here is from genome assembly GCA_030169165.1 of Centaurea solstitialis. Taxonomy (NCBI): domain Eukaryota; kingdom Viridiplantae; phylum Streptophyta; class Magnoliopsida; order Asterales; family Asteraceae; genus Centaurea; species Centaurea solstitialis. The sequence continues at coordinate 86,885,245 of CM058041.1, forward strand.
GGGTAAATTTTGCAAGGGATGAGCTACTAAGAAAATTCCAGGTAAATGTGTAAATGTTTTACTGTCTTGACAAATGGGTTTGTATTTTATCTTTGAGTAAATTATGAAATAAAAAGGTGAAAATACATTGTGTTTGTATTCAACCTCATTCTACAAACACTCTCTATGTAATTCATTGCGGTCTAGGATCAACAGAATACAATGATCGAGAGTCTTACCCATAAACGATGGTGACCACTCTTACTTGATAAGTGCTTATCGGGTTATAAATCTTTACCATTAATCCGTTATAATGGCCATAATTATTATTAAGATAAATGAGAGTGATAATCTGCATTGATAAATATTCTATAAGTATTTGGTAAATTACCTTTGGTTAAATTTTAAGTCTATGGTGTTTTATTTAGGCTATGTTTGGCAAGCGTAGCTTATAAGCTAGCTGGTAGCTGATAAGCTAGCGGATAGCTGATAAGCTAGCTGTTGATTGATAAGCTTGCTAGTAGCTGATAAGCTAGCTGTTGAACAAATTATGTTTGGCAAAAACTAGCTTATGAGTATGTAAAATGACCAAAAAGGGTACATTTGAATTTAATAATTAATATTAATAAGGGTATAATTGGAAAAAGCTACAATAAGCTTCTCATAAGCTACTCAAAGTAGCGTTTCAAAAAGCTAGCTTATAAGCTAGCTGATAAGCTAGCTTCCTGGTACATGTTTGGATGGACTAGCTTATCAGCTAGCTAAGCTAGCTTATGCTTGCCAAACCAAGCCTTAATGTCAATTGAAATGTTAGATTCATACTTTCAAAGTCATAATTTTTTACAACATCAATTCTCTTTTCAACCCAAATGGGCAAGTTTAATGAGCAAAATGCACCTTAGTCAATTTTGGTTGCTATAATGAAATTTATGGTCGTAATGGTTGTAAAAATGGATAAAGAATTGTAAAATATGTTACTGAAATATTATACAAATTTAATTTCTTTTATTCAGAACAATTTATAACATCTTTGGCAAAATCTTTATACTTTCTCTAACATAAGAATCAAAATTTAAAGTGTAAAAAAAACTACATTGAAAAGTTTCAATTATTTATATTACTACAAATATTTCTTATATTTAATAATATTATTCATTTTTCCAAGTTTTTGTTAATTGTTGAAATATCTTTTCAAATTTTAAGAACTTTATACTTTTCTACATATTATTTATTTCAAAAAGAGTTTTGAGGCAAAACATTCTAAAACTCCTCAACATTTTTATTTCAAAAAATATATTTAAGATCTCCTAAAGGCTTACGTGTTGATTAATCCAATAAAATTATAAAACTAACACTTATGTAAACCTCAGATTAATTTAAATGGACTAGGCCCATGTTTGGCAAATCAAAACCGTGTTTGGCAAAAATAAGCTAGCTTATAAGTTAGTCTATCCAAACATGTACCAGAAGCTAGCTTATAAGCTATCTTTTCGAAACGCTACTTTGAGTAGCTTATGAGTAGCTTATGAGGAGCTTATTGTAGTTTTTTCCAATTATACCCCTATTAATATTAATTATTAAATTCAAAGATACCCTTTTTGGTCATTTTACATACTCATAAGCTAGTTTTTGCCAAACATAATTTGTTCATAAGCTAGCTTATCAGCTACTAGCAAGCTTATCAATCAACAGCTAGCTTATAAGCTACGCTTGCCAAACATAGCCTAATTGTAAGTTAACTTATAATTAACAAAGTAGCTGATGACTGATTAATAAAACGTGTTTATGACTTTTTGGGAAAGCATGTTATATTTATACGAGATTTCTTCAGTCATACAATAACAATAATGAAGGACATAATAACATAAACACATACTAGAAATCGATTCAACATAACATCGTAATAGAGTTTAGAAAACTAACCTGGAGCGCTCGCATTGGGTACAGCGAAATTGATTGATGCGGAAGTATTCATCCTTACGTGTGGATCAAAGTCTTCTAAAGCTCTATACGGTTTGCTTCAGAATGGGGCTGAACTGAATGCAGATTCGTGTAGGCAATAGGGACTTAATCTCCTTTATTTATAGGCTCATCCCATAAGGAGTCCTAGTTTATCTATATAATTTATTTTCAAATAATAGAAGATATACACTTATCTTAATGTTAATCAGGTAATTAACTTAATGAAATATCCTACTCATATTAGGAGATATATATCCAAATATGTAACCAGATAATAACTGATATAAGATTCTCTTGATAATTATCATATTTAAATCAATTGTCCTTTAATAATTAATACAGATAATGTTAAAGTCCAATTAATTTCCAACAAAGCAATAAGGCTATGCGTAATGCATAGCAACGACTTCAAAGCCCACCTGCTTCATTTCATCCAACGGGTTGGGGTACGCGAGGAATTTACCCGGCGGGCTCCTTGGCCAACCCGCTCTTTTATGTGTGTTGTGTGTGTATGTTGTGTGTGAGAGGGTTGAGAGAATTGGGGTACGGGTTGTAGAGGGTTGCATAGGGTTATATGAGAGGGTTAAGAGAGGGTTGGAGAAAAGCTGATGTGTCAGCTGATGTGACAGTTAGGTTGGGAGGGTTGGGAGGGTTGGGGTACTGATAGCCTAAGGGGAAAGTAATAAGTTGTTTTGATTAGCACTTTTGCTCATAAGCACTCCCAAACACCCCTAAATACAACTCTACAAGAGTTTAATGAACCAACTTATCAGCATTCCACTCAACCTCTCAATCCCATTCAACTTATTCCACAATCCATACAACTCTCTACAAGAGTTTAATGGAGACCACATCAATTCTATACAACTCTCCATCCATTCAACATATTCCACAATCTATACAATTCTCTTACAACCCCAATTAAACTCCTATAACACCCAATTAGAGATGTTCTAAAACAACCATCGATAACAAAAAAACCATCGATAACAAAATCAAACCAATAATTTAAGCTACTAATAAAAGTTAATTTTTTTTTATCACAAAATACTCTTAAACCCTAAACCCCACAAAATTTCCCCTCATATTGGTGTTATTGAAGCCAAACTCCATATGGGACTGATTAAGGTTTCCGATAATTAACTTTTTTTCTTCTTTTAACAAATAAGTAAAATATTTTAACAAGTAGAATGATGAAAAATACTCTTGTTTGACTATAGAGTTTGAGGTCAATTTGGTCATTTTATCAGTTTTGTCCCGTCCTGTTTAGCATACCAAACGTAAAACAGACAATTTGGCCTCGTCCAGTTCTATAATACTAAACGTAGAACAGACAGTTTAGTTCAGTCCCATCCGATCTTTACAACTTTATCCCATCCCCATCCAAATAGAACACTACCTAAAAGTCTTTGTAAAATGGTGATGAAATGAAACAACCTCCTCCACCCCAATTATGTATCTAGTTGGAATAACAACAACTCCTCTTTTACTTTCTTGAATAAAGAAAGAGAAAAAAGAAACAAGCACCAAACAACTCAACTACTGATAGAATTTCTTTATTCATCATCATATCAATCAGTTTTATTTGCAATTACAAAAACAAAGAATTGGGTTTTTTTTTTTTTCTTTCTTTCTGGTCTACAAATTGACTACTGAATTTCTTTCTGGTTGATAACAGCTACTTTATTTATTTTTGTTCACAATCGTCGGTTGTTAAACCCTCATTTTCCATATCTCAATCGGTAGTTGATTTAGGGCTGTTGTTGTTTGACTCCACTTCAAGCAACAATCTTTCTTCTCTTATCTTTCTTCTGAATTATATGTATATGTATATGTGTATGTATATGTATGTGTGTTGGAATTTTTGATTTAATCTCATCACTCTTTTCTTGTGATCATAAACAAACTTGGGGTTTATGGGGTTAAAGGTCAAACAATTGGGGCTTTTCTTCTTCTTCAGCTTGCTGTGGTTTCTTTTCTCAAATATTCAGCCAGCTGAAGGATTAAGGCCTCTCAGGGAGAGAGCTCGTTCTTGGGGTGATGAGGTTAGTGTTGATATTTTGAATTCCTTTCACGTTGACTTTAAAGATTGCTTTTTGATTCCTGCTAAATTTGCTTTTTGAACATTGGAATGATTTTAGGTTTAAACCTTTTGAGGAATATTTTTGAGAGAAAATTGTAAGTGATAATTTGATCAATTCCAGATTGTAAGAGTTAATGACACAGACAAAATTTATGCCACATTTGAGCTTTTCTTTGGTAGTAATTCGACTGATGGGGTTCCGAAGATAACAACTAGGAAAATCCCAGTGGCCACTAGGGGACTCGAACTTGCGACCTTTGTGGAGGAGCTTTATTTGCGGACTAAGCTGGCTCTCAAGATGGCCACATTGGCTTTTGTTACTAGAATTTTGGTTTCTTATGTATAACAAGTAGAATTCAATGGGTTTTTACTAATTAAAAGCGAGTTGCCCTAGGGAAATTTGAAGATGAGTTGGTCTAAAAACGATGTTGGGGAATTCCATGGGAGAATTGTATTTTTTAATTTGTCAGACTCTTTTCTTGCTTATACTGTTTGGGCAAGATCCTCTGTTAGTTCAATTATAATTATTAAGGAAATCACGAGAAAAAAACAAGTACACCATACATACACATGATACCACTTAAGGTCTATTCGTTTTGGTCATTTAGCAATTTCGTTTTGTGACCCCAATTGGCTTGATGTGAGGGGGAAAAAGGATGACGAGAAAATGGAGGACGCTGAATGGGGCAAAATGTATAAAGAAATTTTTTTGGCACTACCCTTTCTTCCACTAGTAGTTTTTGGCACTTTTCTTCTTGTTTTGATATTATTAAATACATCTTCTAGTACACACCCATAGCCCTCTACTTATGTAAGTTGAGGCATTGATATGTATCTCAATGCTTGTGGTGTTGTAGATTATTTGCGGTCTGCTAGACTGAAATTTACATTTTGGTCATCAATATTTAGTCTGATACATATCTTAGTCTGTTAAGGCATCTCAAATTTTCATCAATATTTAGTTTGATACGTATTGTGCCTTATACTTAACTGCTGCATTTTAAGTATTATATTTACATATATTTGGAGTTTGATACTATTGCTGTTTGCTAGAAACTGTTATATTTGAGATGCAACACAACCCGTATCTTTTATCATTACCTTAAGATTCTGAGTTGCCACTCAGTATCAATTCAAATCAAGATTCAAGCCGGTGTTACTAACCTAATAGATTGAGTGGTAGTCCTAAAAAGATAGTCTACCGAAATTAGGAATTGATTTTGTCATGAAATGTGAGTGCAAAAAACACAATCCTACTTGGCGTTGTTTGTCTAGAATAGCTCATTCTTCTAAAGTATACAGCAAGAACAACGGCGTTTGCAGCAAAAAGACAAGTAGCAACATATGCTGGTCCATATTGTCAATTGCTTGTATTCTATTTGTTAGAAATGTCAAATGGACAGTTGTTTTTTGGGATTATGGTGGTGGCCATATGATTCTCGATAGAAGTGTTTGGTGATATATGCAACCCTAGTTATGGTTTTTGTGCTGTTCTCTTCATTACAACATTTATTTAGGATTCTTATCCATTATGTATAGTAGAAAATTATATTACATTTTGAACTTGCTGAACTGTATCATACTATTATAAACATTTAATGTATTGAATTATCGATTAGAAATAGAACATGATATTGATTTATCAAAGCTTGAGTAAAACGTAATTTGACCCTCTGCTTCTTTCAGTGGCTTGTTGCAAGGAAAGATGAGAATGAATTGGGTCCATTTTCTGCATGGAATATAACCGGGACGTACAGAGGTTTGTAAGTTAATTAGCTAGGATATATGATCACATTGTTACTAGTTTACTACTATTAATGGTGCATAATTTTTTTCTTCAAAAAGTTTTAATTTCTGGAAGAAACTCTAATTTAAAATATTGGGATTCAAGCAGTTGATAAAAACTAAAATGGGTATCAAAATGCCTAACTCCTTATTCTACAAAGTCCACCTCTTCTGAAAAGGGGTTTCCAGTAAACAGGAAAATGGTTTGGGAAGTGGGCATTTATTATAGACGTTGTTGCAAAGATGCTCATAGACATTTATATAAAAAAGATTAGGTAACACATATTTATAGGTTTGTTATAACTAAGTCAAGAAGATTGCTATCATTGACCATCAAAACTTAGCAAAACACTAGCACATGGAGTGAAAGAGACTGGTGAAAGTATGAAAAGGTATACCCGGTAATTTGTGTGTTATCCCATAGCGACTAGTTCCATGTTGTTGTGCATATTTTGGATGGTACGGTTCCTTTGATTTACCGCTAACTTGCTGCTTTTGGAAGAAATTCTTGGATCTTAGATAATATTTGGCTCTTAGCTCTCTAAGGGGTAGGTTTAGTTGACACTCGTTTATGCTTTTCTCCAAGGCCCATGATACACCATAGAACTGAAACAAAATGTGGGGATACTCATACTATACAGCATCATCCCTCAAAAACAGGCTATATGCCCAGTTGAAATGAGTACTTCAGAGTAGGTGCCACATACCGTAAAATAGTTAGCATGAACACTGAAACCCGATAATAGATATTGGTCTGAACAAGCATCAAGACTAATGTGTGAAGCTTAATTTCCTCCTTTAAGCTTTGGGCACTAAGATATTTACTTGAGAGTAGTAGTTACATGATGGTCGTTAAGGACTTGCCTTATTGTTCTCTTTTTATTGTAATATACAGATACAGCACCAACTATCTTTTTCTTTTGGTGTTATACACCTAATTGACTTGAATAAGTTTCCGGAAATTGATGTTGCGTTTGTATCAGGGGCTTGGAGGTTCCTCAGTCCTCAAATACATCTTCCAGGTTTCCAGATTTCAAGAAATCAAGCGGCAATTCGGTGTTGGAGCTGATCACTAGGCCAACTAAGATAAATGGTGTACATTATGTTCAGGTAATGTGTAATTCCCCTATCATATTATGGTTATATATACCAAAATTGTCAGCCTCAAATGTAATCTTTCACATTAACCGACTTACAAATGTAGCTATATTTCTGTTTTTCCTCTTTTCAAATAACTTAACCTATAAAACATGATATGTATGTGAATGTACTTACCTTTAATGCACAGGCTTTATAATGTGGTATACTCCAAAAAGGAAAAAAAAAACTATCTAATAGGGGTGAAAAGTAGATTTTGTTATCGGAAAACAATCTAATTGTTCGTCTATTTCTCCATATATGTATGCGTCTGTGTATGCAAGACTTGGGTTTATTATTTTTTTTTTGTGACCTTGCTATTTTATTATACCTTGATAAGGAATTCTACATTTGTAACAAGAAATTTTGATTCCTAAATGACAGGGTGTAATGATTTTCCATGACGTGTTTGATAATGAACCTGAAGTTGGGCGTGTCCAAATTAGGGTAGAAGGAGTATATATATGGCCGTTCAGACAACTTCGAATGGTCGCCAACAGGTACTTCTTTCAAATATATGTATATGAAGAGGGATTTGAGTGATTAAATTATAACCAAACGTTCAACTTAGATTGAAATATGTGAAAGAATGGAATTCATGTCTTTGAACCTCTTAATGTTTTCTATTTACTTTGACCACATAAAGTTTGTTCTAGGTTCATGTTTAGCCTATGCCATAGGAGGCTTGTTGTTGTTGTTGATAGCAGTATCCTGGATATTACCAAAATATCTTATTTGACATTAGATTTGAGTGACTATATTGTTATCATTTTTATTTTACATATAAATAACACTAAAAAATGTTTGCACAGGTGGACTTACAAACTGCCATCCTGTATCAGAAAAAATACAAGTGTTGAACTTGATTATGAATTAAAAGGATTTTTTGTGGTTCAACCTATTTGATCTCTTTCTCTATCGTCATCAATAGTGGATCCAGAAAATATATGGAGCCGTGACTTTACATATTAATTAAAATTTTCCATTTTCGACTTTGGAGGGGGGTTGCGACTGTAATGTAATATACAATTCTGTACTAATTTTTTTTACTCAATCTGTTAATGATTATCAACAAATACTCTATGTAAGATACAATAAATACAAAAAAAAATCATGTATCACTCTTCTCTCTAGTGGTGAGTTAAGGGGAGTAAAATTTTGCTTCCACTATTCTCCCTCCAGAGATAAATGTACCATGCAGATGAAAGTGTAAAACTTGTAGGTTACAGTATTCACTTGTTTTTGCTTTTGTTACTTCCCTCGTGATTTATAAAAAGAAAACAATGATTGTTTTCTTAAGTCTTCATCCTTAAGTATGTTGAAGGATATCTTGATCAAATGAAATACATGTATTGCAGTGGAAAAGAGGGAGAGTTTGGTCAAGAAGAGGATTATATACTATCCAACCCATATCACTTGGTAATCTTTATTGCTCATTGATGTTCTTATTACTATTATGGTTATTAAATACATGATTTTATTGGTCATGGTGACTGAAGCTCTAAGTGGGCATTCGGTTTGATGGAAGGGTTTGGAGGGATTTGAATTTCATGGAAGGATTTGAAATATTTGGAGTGTTTGGTTTCTGGGATTTCGAATGGAATTGAATTTCATTATTTATAAATAATTTACAGAAGAAATTATAAATATTTGTGAAGTTGATTAAATTACCTTTTTATTAATTGATTATTACAAAACAAATATTTTAGAACATTATTACATGCAAATCCCACGAAATCCAGTGAAATACCAACCACTACCGTGGGATTTCAAAGAACATACTTTTCTAATTGGAAAAGGGTAGATGTTACAATATCAAATGACATACTTTTCTAATTGCATAATATTTGTGGCATCTTTTCTTGGAAGGGTGTCCGGGTCAAAGCCCGACTAATCCCCGGCAATTTTGGGGGCTAAACATGGCCCCACTTAAATGTCCCCAGGCATGCGCACGGGAAGGCTCGAACTCGGTTAGGGCGCTATGACCCCCCCCCCCCCCCCCCCCCCCCCCCCCCCCCCCCGGAGTGTTAACCAATCCGCCACAGCACTGGAAGACTATCTGTGGCATCTTAGGGGATCTATTTTTACTTTTTTGAATGCGAAAGTTATCTATATATCAAAACATGGTGTGGAATTTAAAAGACACGAAAATATGGTTTTCCTCTCATCAAGAAAATGGAACCCACTGGGTTCTGATAGAAGTGAAGTCAACAAAATGAGAATGTTAAATGACCAAAATGAAAACAGCCCTAGGTTCTGATGTTTTTCTTATTTGTAAATTTTATGTTACAACTTGTAATTTACACCTTTTCAGCTTGGAGTTTTCTCATCACAAGTCTTCCAGGAGTCTCCCCGTGATAAGATCTGGAAGAGCAAACAATGTAAGTTTTCTTCCCATGATTTGTATTAATTATTTCTCTGAATGAAGTTTTTAGAGTAAGTATTTGAATTTGTTTTTGCAGCCCCAATTAGTGACATGGACAAACACTGTAATGTAGAAATCTCTGCTCAAATTTCACGTGTCTCATCCACCCAAACTGGTACAATAAACTCCTTTCTTGAAAGTTCATTTTATATATTTATTTGCAAGCCCTTTGAATATTCTCTTGCTTTCCTGCAGATGGAGACCATGATCGTTATTATATGGAAGGCTTAATGGAGAGCCCTTCTGCTGATGATGATGGAGATTGCTTCTCACCCATGCTAATGAATGCTACTTCAGTCAACATTGAGGTTTACTATAACAAAGCAGTGAATTACACTCTAATGGTCACTTTTGTATCCTTCATCTCATCTCATCCCTTCCTTGTTTATTTTAAATAAGTCGAAAGCATGTGTATTTTAAGTAAGTTATTTCTACATCTTGTATCGAGTGTATAGGGACCCAATTCTTAGTGTTATTATTCTAACCAATTGTGAATGATCAATGGCTTTATTGTTTCCCTTAAACTTTTCGGGATATCAGATTTCTTTTCTTCAGGTTCTTCTGTTAATTCGGCAAATGGAACATAGTAATACACAATCTGTAAGATTTCTTCTGATAATTGTTCTTGTATTGTGGTATTCAAATAAATTTGAAGACTGTTATTGCTGTCTAGAAAAGATATCAATGTGGATTTGGCAATCAACTGCAGGGGGCTGCAAAAGTATCAATTTTGATGATCGGGCAACAGGCTATCATGGATGCATATCTTTGCCTTTTACATTTGACTGCCGGGATATTAGTTGGTAAACTTTTTACTTCATTTGGGAATGTTTGGCAACTTCCTTTTGTGGTGTTTTTTGGCAAGAAAATTACCTTTTTTTGTTATATACTTTCGTAGAAGTAAAAAGGGGTGAACAATAAAATATAGCATTATTTGCATATATTCCTAAGCATAGCACACTCAACTCAGGCAATTAGGAAATTTGTCAAGCCGTCTATTATAGTATTTCTGTTCTCTTATGTTATTTGCTCTCTGATCTTGATGGTGATGTTTTTTTTTTGCTAAAACTTAAGACAAATAATATTTTTTCTATTGATTATCGACATGTATTGAGTATGTTGTATGCCTTGCAGAGTCCCTATTTAATGCATTTGCTACGGCTGCATTTTTTAAGTTTGTGGTGTTCTCAATCTTTGAGATGAGGTATCTTCTAGCTATATGGAAGGCAAGTCGACCTATGAACAATGGAGAGGGTTGGGAAGCTATGAGGCGTGAACTTTCAGTTCTTTACAGTCGATTCTGTAAGTACTGTTGTTAAACATCATGATCACTATTTGTTTCGTTTGTGTCAGAATTGCTTTTAATAGGCATATATATATATATAGGTGAAAGTTCAATTGCAAACCACCTTTTCATTGTGAACGTGAGGACAAACGAGCGCGACACGTGGCAATTTGAAAAAATTTCGACTTAGTTATTCAGACTGAATAAAGCGTTATTCAGACTGAATAACACTAACATGCACTCTGATGCAATTGGACGCGGGCGGGTCAGCCGCGGGTCATCCGCGGTCAAGCGTTATTCAGTATGAATAACACTAACATGCAGTTTTATTCAGACTGAATATGACTTGACCCGCCGTTTCAGATTGCCACGTGTCGCGCTCTGGGCTATCCTCACGTTCACAACGAAAGGGTGGTTTGTATTTGAACCCACCCCTATATATATATATATATAGGGAAGGTTCAAATGAGAAGCATGTCCATTGACGCGATTCATGGGAGGGTAGAGATTATTAGAGGGGGGGGGGGGGGGGTGGGTCAAGGCTGCCTTTGTTGACCGAGATGAATGGCTGAGATTGCTCCTAACGTTTTCTTAAATTGATATGTTTCTCCAGTCAACAAAGGCGGCTTTGACCGGTCCCCCCTTTAATAATCTCTACCCTCCCATGAATCGCGTCAATCCTCCGCGATCACGTCCACCGTAACCGCGAGATGAGTGGCTGAGATTGCTCCTCACGCTCTCTTAAATTGATATGTTTCTCGTTTGAACCTCCCTCTTTCAACTTTTCCTCTTAAATTATACCTATTTGCATGTTATCATTGTTCTGAAAAGTGTTAAGCTGAACTAGGTAGTCAAGTGGCTTTCTAACACGTGGTTTCCTAAGAAGGATTGAGTGGACCCTTAAGTTATGCGTAAGAGAATTTCAATTTCTGCATAATGCTAGTAAGGATGAACATGAGGACGACTTATTTTCATTAAATTTTAAACATACCTGAAATACTTGTTTTAGATTATTGAAACACATGAGAACAAAAAATTTGATACTACTTTCCAAAATGACTTCATTGTTCAACTGATTCAATTACTCATAAAGCACTTGAAAGATTTTCTATAATTGAAGGGTATTTAGGTACATGACATATGGTCAAACAATTTGCCTTTTTAAACATCACACTTTTGTTGAGATGGGGAGCATATCGCAACTTCACTAAGATTGTTCTATAAACCGAAGATCAGGTGGCAGAGAATAGGAATCACTTCTTTGCACTGTGTTATCTTGTGTGATATAAGTTCCGAGTTCCGACCTTTTCGTTTGGACTAATAGTATTAACCAGATATCTTAAACACCGATCAAGAATTACGGAATTAGGGGAACCTTATAATTAATACCAATAATTCTTTGTAATGATAACAACGAGCAAGTCTAACTGTGGATTAGAAGTTACCATGCAAACAAGTGTTTTAGTCTTCATAGGATATTCGTATTCCCACAGGAAGTTGATGCGACTTTCATGGGAAGTAGGGAAGTATTTAGGAGATCATTATTGTTCTATTTGAACCTACAATCTCCTATTCATCATTTATCTGTTTTAATCCGTTTATGGGATTAACATATCTTAGTTATATTTATAGGAGGGTCAGGATCAGGGGAAAACCGCCATAAAAGTGAAAAATTGAATAGAACATGTGCATACAAGTAACTTGTAAGCAATTTATCTGGTATAATGCACATCTGCATGAAAACCAAAAAATACCTTCAATTAATTGTATGCACATGTGAATACCGTCCAGATGAATGGTTACAAGGGTGTTCCTCAGTTTTTCATTTTTTTTGGCTTTTCCCCTAAACCTCCTTCATTTATTGGAAATGGGTTCTTGACGACTATTTTACCAGGGTTTACTACCAAAAAAGCCAAAGTACTGATAATTTTTCGCCAAATTCAACAAAGAACAATCAAGTTCAATCAAATATGTGTGACAGTTGACAGAAAACATTTCAGTGCTTATGTGTATCATCCGAAATTCATAAAGAATTTTTATATGGGTAGCATTAATTTGAGAACTCCAATGTATGTATTTTTTCTAAATTTGGCTAAAGCTGTAGAAGATTGTTAACTCAGAGAATGAAAATAGTACAGTTGTATATTCATAATTTACCTTTTCGTTTCTGCTTTCTTTGTATCTGGTTTAAGTTTAGTTGACTCCATGTGTATTGCACTAATACTTGTATATATTTCGCAGATGGAATCCTTTTAGGTGGTATTTTGATCATGTATGAGTTCCATAGATATCTGCGGCCTATACTTCTTCTATTGCATTCCTTTTGGATCCCGCAAATCGTCACGAATATTGTTCGTGATTCAAGAAAAACCGTTGCATCCTCATTATATACTCGGAATGTCTTTGACTCGGATGGCAATTCCTTTATACGTTTTCGGCTGTCCTCATAACTTCATGCGAATCGAACCTGATAAAAACTGGTGTATTACTTTGGTTCTCCTTGTTGGTTTTCAGGCTGCAACTCTCATTCTACAACACTATCTTGGATCCCGATGGTTTATTCCTCACCAGGTTTGATATATCACTCTGCAACGGCTTTATATCTTTCATGTTGTCCTTTAAGTCGTTCCATTAGTACCCGAATCAGTGGTTTGTGGAAGACTTTAGCTCCCCTTCATAGTTCACTTGCGACAAATAGAGTTTTACGGGTCGTTTGATTTTTAAAAGTTACCTCTTAAAACCTCTTAAGTCTGAATATTAAGAGGTTTGCAGACTTAAAGACTGTTTGTTTTATTTATAAGAAAAGGTCTGAAAGCTTCTTATTGTCCTTTGAAATTTTAAGAGGTGCACCATCCACCTCTTATTTTTTAGGTGTGAAATCAAACTTTAGACTTCAGACATCTTAATAAAACGACACTTTAGTTTGACTCAACTTGCTTTGACCGACTCTAAGCTTTTATTTTGATGCAGATTTTGCCAGAGAAATATTGTTATTTTAGAAGGGTCAACCAGGAGTCAAATAATGCTACCGACTGTGTCATTTGCATGACTGCCATTGATCTCGCTCATCATTCAAATGATTGCATGGTATTTAAATGAAAAAGAAAATATTGTTGTTTAGTATTGTTTTCACCATCAATGAATCTTACGAAATGTTGTTGTTATAGGTTACTCCATGTGATCATTTTTTCCACTCTGGTTGTTTGCAAAGATGGATGGATATAAAGATGGAGTGCCCAACATGTCGGCGCTCACTTCCACCGGCTTAAAAGTTGATTATATGCGATGAATCAATTGACTAAACCAGCCAGTTCATTGCGGTATCATGGTAAGAAATAATGAAAGATATTTAACTACTACCCTCTGTCTCCTTAAAGTTGCAATATTTGGTTTAAGGAAATATTTGAGTGATTATCCTCAAATATCTGAAAACCCTTCATTTGAAGACAACATAAAGAATCTTTTGCATGCATCAATTTATATTTTTAGGGATAATTGTGGGTCTATGGGCCAGTTTGTTCTGTTTGGAATGCTGTCTTATAGTGTGACCAAATTGTTATTCAAAGACAAGTTATAATGTGAAACAGAGAATTGACATGTTTGAGTTTGGAAAGCAAATGTTATCATCATAAACTAAATAAAGACCATCTATGCTTGGTTGACTTGCAGGTTGGTGAGAATTTGCAGCCTCGGAAGATATATATAGAGAGCGTACGAGTAAGAGGGGGTGGCTGCATAAACTGTATATTGTACATTATGTATGTAACTCATGACAAAAAGGGTTTCTTTCCTAACTCTCGAATTCATTACACGAGCGACTGGCCATGATATTATTTTGTGCAAGATGATAGACAATGACTAGAAAGCCACATTCTAATTTCACATTTGTTGAATGGAAGATGTATATATGTAGAAATTCTTACTAGCATCTTGATGATGATCAATGGTTTGAGTGTTTGGATCTAATATCAGTTTGGTTTTAAAAGTAGTTGTTCATCTCTTTCTTGGTAGTTGAAGTTCCATTTCACATTGTCTTTGTTGTAATGGAAAGATAAGGGTATTTTAGTCTTTTCTATTGTATAACTATGGATGCTTTTACAAATCAATCATTATTTGATCAAACAATCCCCCTTCTTTGGCCATTTCCCTTTGTCTGGTCATCTTCTCTTGCCACCTAATCACTAAAATTCAACCAAAACCTATTAAAAATCCAAATCAAAATCTTTATATAGAGATTGTTTTGTTCATCAATGAACACATTAGTGAAACTCAAATTTTGGATGCAAAGATTGTTTCTGGTGCTAGATAATTATAATGATGTTATCTATAACAAGATGTGGTTTTATTTATTTATTCTTGTTAATAAATGATTATATATGTTAACACAGAAAAGTGTGAAAACAAAATAAGGGGTGTAAAATGTAGGTAAATATTAAATTAGTTAATTCATTTTACATTTTACATTTCTACACTTACCTTTATTTATTTAATTTGTAAACTAAAGAGTATAAAAATATAAATATTAAAAAATTATATGTAACTATTTATAATATAAGATTAAAGCAAAAAATATTCAATATTGGCTTCAATTTAAAGGTATTAATGAAAACCATTTATAACGATATAATTTATGAGAAAACGATTTTATTTGATTTATTTTAGTTAATAATAAATTATTTATATTAATATAGAAAGTGTAAAATGAAAATAAAAAAGTAAAGGTATTTAACAAAATATACCCACCGACCCGCTCTCCAGGCCCGGCCGCTCGGAGCGGCCCAATCACCTTTATATATTGATAGTTGCAAAAAGAAACCAAAAAAACCTCTTCAGGGCAATGGTAAAGCGTTTGATTATGTAACTTAACAATAGTGACCTAGGTTTGAAATTCAAACCCAGGTCACTATTGTCAAAACTTTGAATCTTGTAGATGACATCTTTTTTTTAAATAATCCCGCGCCTCCGATGAAATTTTATATTGGTAAAGCGTGTAACTTTAACAAATAGTGACCTGGGTTTGAATCTTGTAGATGACATCTTTTTTTAAATAAATCCAGCGCCTCCCATGAAATTTTATACGAAATAAAAAAGTGTGGACGAGGTTCAAACCTGCACACTCCATTATAAGTTACACATCTAAACCATCTGGCTGGCATGCCACATCCATACAACAATCCTAATAAATTATCTTTGTTCAATAAACAATAGAGCCACTCCGAGCGGCCAGGAATGGAGCGGCCCAAATGAATTTTGCCGGACACCGCCGTGGAGCGGCTGCCGGCGCCGAGAGCGGCCGGCCGGGAGCGGGTTGGTGGGTTATTTTGGTTACCGGAGGGAGAGGTTGGCTAGGAGGTAACTTGGGTGTTTTTTTTTTATGGGTAAAATATTATTTTCTGTAAAATATATTCTTCAATTTTAAAAAATCAATCTAAACAAGGCCTATTAACCAACTTTAACACCAAGATTTTCTTCTTCAACAAATTCATGCTAGAAAATGGTTTGGTGCACATTATAGAATACACAGATCCAAATTCACCAAATACCAACAGAACCTTGAGAGAAGTGAATTTGATACCACAAATTGGGGAGGGCATTCATATAATAGATAAAATTTATAAACAAAGTCTATTTCACTTGAAAAAAGGGTTCTTAACAGGTAAAATATACACATATATCCTCCCTTTACCCCCAAATTAATAGGATTATTGTTGCCAAAAAGACGCATTGGCCCCACTTTCCAGAAGTTTAAGGGTTTAATTTGCCATTTATAATTACTGTATACATGTCATTACAGGGTTTGAATTTGAATTGAAGCAAGCATTTTCTTCAAGAACTTGAAATCAGATGATAATTTGGAGATTTAATTAGCTAGGATGAGCACATGGAAATTCTTTGCTTTGCAAGTGACTGCTTTAGCTGTTTTATCAACTGAGGGTTTGAAACCATGTAGTCCTGGAACAATGTCTTCAAGTTTCCCAATTTCTTCAAATCATCCTCCTCTTCCTCATCAAAGTTAAGCAACTCAAAGAAAAGTTTCTTCCACAGTTCCACTTTTTGGTATCTGTAATCATCAAGTACAAAAGCTACTCAAGATATTTGTGATATATAAATGATTGCTATGCATCAATTTCATCAAGAAAATTACAGGATATATGTCTTATATCTTTGTTAAAGTTTATGCAGAAAGATACAAAAAAAGAGCAAGATTAGCTGCAAATGGAAACAACTTACCTCTTGAAAGGCAATTTTGGTTGATATGTATAGCCACCATCAGGAGATGCTTTCTTCTCAATCTCCATAAATGAATTATGAAGCATCATATGAACAATAACACAAAGCCCATAACTATCAACCTGATATGTCCATGGCTTGTTCTCTTGCATTTCAACACAACGGAAGCCAGATGTTCGACAATCTCCATTGAACTTTATCTTGTTGGGAAATAATTCCAGATCTATCCCTCTACCCCAGTCAACTAGGCAAAGTCCCTGACAAATGGAATCATCAGAAACAATTTCGCAATTTATTTAGGAACAAATTTTTCTTAGATGTAATGTATCTGTGTAACCTGTTCATGCCAAGGACCACTACGTGTGCGAAAACCATCTTCTGTTAGATCATCCCTGCAAAAGGTGGACCCTTTTATATGTTTAATAGCTCTAATGGTCTAATATATGATAGAATTTGGTTAACTTGTTCTTTTACCTAGCATAGCGCATCAGGAGATTATCAGGCTTGAAATCACCATGAATAATTCCATTACGATGCAAAGTTTCGAGCATGGAGAGCATCTCAATTGTGTAATGCATACACAAAACTTCATCCATGGAGGCACCAATGCACACGTTTGTATTTATGGCATCCTACACAAAGCAATGCAAATATAAAAATGGCATCACTAAAAAGATGAAGTACACAATTTTCTAAACTAAAACTCACCTGAAGTGTCCCGTGAGCTAAAAAATCTGAAACAAGTATGCTGCAGTCTAAATAGAGGTGCAATCTATGAGCATATCCAAAGCACAATCTCTGCAGAGAAAATTTTGATAAGCATCGGTTGCTTAACCAAAATATAAAATAATAAAATAAGAAGAGGAGTGCGCGTACTTCGTTCTCTGGGATCCTCTTATCAAGCTGGCGATACATGTAGAATTCCCATGGGAATGGAGGCTTTTGTATCTGTCAGTCTTAAAAGTTAGAACTCAATCCTCAACTTTCAAAAAAGTTATTTATGGAAAATAGAGATTAAGTAATGTATTACTCACCTTCAAAGCAACAACTTCATCTGGATTACTGGTGATACATGCCTTGTATACTTGTGCAAACCCACCCTTACCAGCACAACCCTTGATCTGATACTTCTTTCCACCTGTGAGATGAATAGAGTACATATCACGATGATTATCTTCATTAAGATGCAATAAAAAGATAAAATAAACTGAATCTAATGGCTGTCTGATAACCCAACTGAACAAAATATGGGAATATTTTTTTTCTTTTTACCAATTTATAGATTAAGAAATTGAAAATACTGGGGCAATGTTGTCCAAATACGAGACTTGGATCAACCCTTGCCCAATAAGCAGTGGCATCTCATTAAGTGCCATTAGTCACTCAATTGAAATGCAAATACTTCATGGATAGCAATAAACTAAAACAAACAGTCCCTTGAGCTTAAAGGTTCCACAAGGAAGAAGAAAACTAAATTAGTATTGCAAAGAAACCCGGAATAACATAGCACCAGAAAACAACTATACGAGATAAATGGAAGTAACATTACCGAACTCAATAACCTTATTCCTAGCCGACTTCTGCAAAGATGATAATGTCACTTTCCCAGAATAACATTTACTGCTTGCATGGTATCCCTGACACGTGTTAAAACGGTAAGTGAAGAAAATGCAGTGCTTATAACATCCGATAGTGATTACCACGATTCCTTACATCGAATTTTGATATTTGAGAATTCCTCTTTTGCAATAGACTTTTGATAATAGAGACTGACCACGGATTCGTACAGCTTGAACCATCTTCAAGAGTGGATCCTCCATCCATCTAGAAAAGATATCAGTCCAATATCAGTAGTCTCACATTTTCTTGTGTAAAGACAGATTAATAGTCCTGTATGAATGGAGTAAGAGTATAGAATAGAATCCATAGATTTGGTTCGAAAAGATTAAGCAGTGAGACACCAGAATAATTAGAGATGCATTAAAAAAAGTAATAAATATAAGAAAGAAGGATCACTATTAATGTCTTAAAAAGCCGGTGTACTTTGGAGTTCGGATTAGTGCAAAACATCAAGTACATGGAAGTTCCAATAATACATTCAGTACTTGCAAAAAGCTGAATAGTGTAAATGTAGGTGCTTAATATTGAGTTATAACTTGCTGCAATAGTTTGACCATGTGTAGTGCCAAAAAAAATTACTATACGTTCCATAGGTACCAAGTGGCTGATAAATAACATGCCTAGAATAGGCCACTAGACAATCTGAATGATGCAAATATACAATGCAGCATCCTCACAATATTTCTGGGGGCAGCCTTTATGGACTCCGGTGTTTAGGGGTACTTACATGTTGCAAGTGAGATCTCAAAAGAGTACTTTTATGAATGATGAAGAGTTATTGTGAATTAATGTCACAAACCGATGAGTATTATGAGAATTGTTTATTCATTAAACCTTAACTAGTCACTAAGCTTAAGGGAGGTGTATTCCAAATATGTATCTCAAGGAAAAAGTAAAGAGAGATAGCATGAAGTAATACTAATCAATGGAAAATTTTGTTGTATATAAAATATTGAGTTACATTTCCATTGATGTTTCAACTATGACGTAAAAGTAAGATCTGGAAGAAATAAAGTTAAATTCAGTTTACATGCAAGATCAGTAGTATCAAAGGTTAAAGAAAGTAATGGCTGCCCATTTCTGGATCGGCATGTTACACTTGTTCATCGCTTCATTGTAACTTGTTGAAGAGTTGTGATAGGCAGTAAGGCACACAAAGCAAGTCCGCGTGCTCGTGTAGAACTAATTACATTCTTCATTATTAATGGCCTTGTTTGTTTAACTCAAGTTATTTTTTCCTCACATTTGCTTCCTCCAATCTAACACGATTAGTCAGGTATATAAACAAAAAGAGGACAACTAGTCTTATCACTAAAGGTTACAAAAGAATACATAAGTTGGAACCTCTTCAGGCATTGCAACTACACACTGTTATAGTACAATTGTACACAAATGTAACAGTAAACAGCTTCTCTTTCTGCTAAGCAATCTGTTTATTAACTTTTAGTTTTCAAGAATAGTATCAAGGGGGGGATACCTTGTGATATGAACAAGCATCCACTATTGCATGCATTCTCTCTATAAAATAAGCATGTGCCTTCTTCAACCTCCCTATTGGTTCAGCATTCCTAAAACAGAAGTTGACTTCATACTGATCAGTTACCACAGCCAATATTATATGGGTAAATAACAACAAGTAAATAATAATATAAGTGATAAGGACCTTGAAATGCCTAATTGATAGACTAAATGAGCCTCATCCATCATCCCCTTTGCTTCTAACAACAATGCATATGACTCATATAGCATAGATTTATCCAAACAAATTTTAAGCTTTTCAATTTCTCTGAAAACAGCCTTGAAGTCAGGGCTAAGATCAATCTGCAAAAGAGGGATTAAATACATATACATATACATACATACATATATATATATATATATTGAAAAAGAGAGAGAGAGATTAGTAGTTTAGTAGTACATACATATATAAGCCAAATCTTGAGAAATCTGATATCGTTTCGATAGTTAGAATGATGCTTGAAGGTTTGGATGCAGTGAGATACAAGGTCGTATAGATCCGCTCCATCATTTTGAGATAAATCTAAACTGTCTAGTGCTGCTTTAATCGACCTAATGAAAAAAGGAACTCAAATTCAATAAAATCAATAGAATCAACCAACAATCTGCGAATATCAAGTGTAGATTTAGATAAAGGATAAGGATAGTAGGTAGTATTAGTACCATAGATGTGGTAAGATAGGGTCTTCTTCTTCTTCTTCTTGTTCCGTATTGGTCGCCGGAGCTCTGGAAGCGACCGCCATAAGCTTCGGTGGTTCGTCGGAGAGATGTGGAAATACTCCAATGTATTAAACTCCAAAGGAGCGCGGAAATGTATATTTTGAATCAAATAACACAAAAACTACTTTCTCATTTATAAAATCCCCCCTTTCCCTTTCCCTTTTGGATATATTTTATGGACGCTTATTTTATTTTAAGCATTTTATATGTATTTATTTATACATAAAGTAAATTAATTTATTTTTTGTTTTTAGATATATGTATGCAGATATTGGTGTAAACGAGTTGAGCCGATCTCGAGCTCGACTCGAGACTTTATGTTAGGCTTGAGTTCGACTCGATAGCTCGACGAGCTTTCATACTTTAAGCTCGAGCTCGACTCATGAACGATACATTATAGCTTGAGCTCGGCTCGAAAAGCTCGAAATTACATAAAAAATAGATTGTTTAGGTTATAGCTCGAGCTCGGCTCGAAAGATACATATTTAAGTTATTTGATATGTGCCCCTTATATATACATAATATATAAAATATATATATGTTATACAAGACTCGAAAAGCTCGATAAGAGCTCGAGTCGAACTCGTAAAAGCTCGAGCTCGGCTCACTAAATATTCGAGCTTGTTTTTTGGGCTCGAGCTCGAACTCGATAAAGTTCGACTCGAACAAGCCAAGCTCGAGCTCGAGTTACTCGATAAAAGCTCAACTCGTTTACACCCCTAGATATTATAAATTGAATCCATGCACAAGTACATATACAGTATAGACTGAAAGACTAGAAAGGTGTTCATCAAATTTATCTTTTTCTGAATAGAGAGATGGGCCAACAACATTGGGCTTATGAAGATGCTGATATCAGTGATATGTTAGATTCTTGAAGCCTGCTTGCACAACACTCATGGGCCATATGGAGATTGATTTTTTGAGAGTTTTTTTGGGCCAGCCAAAAGCCAATTTTGCTTTTATCTAGGGGTGTTCAAAAAAATCCGAATCCGATCCGACATCTGAATACCCGAAAACTTCCGATCCGAAAATATCCGAAAATTCGGATATCCGGATTTTCGGATATCCGAAAATCGGATATCCGGATTTTCGGATTCGGATAGTGTTTTCGGAAAATTTCGGATATTCGGATATCCGAAATATCCGATTTTTATAATAATATATTATTTTATTTATTATTTTATTAATAATAGATATATATTAAAAAATTAAAACCCTACTCCAAGTCTCATATGCATTTTATTAATAATAGATATATATATTATTTTATATATTATTTTATGTTCTTATCTTACTTTAAACTTTCGTATTATTATTTAAAACACGTAAACTAAGTATTTGATGTCGTATTAGCTTGTGGATGACTGGAAACATGTAGACGATTATAATGTAAAAGAATGATGTATTTTTTTGGTTTTTTTAGCTAAAAATGACATTTTTATCCAATATTTCGGAATTTCGGAATTTTCGGATTATCCGGTATCCGAATCCGGAATTTCGGATATCCGGAATTTCGGATTCGGATTCGGATAGTAAATTTCAGTATCCGAAATTTTCGGATATCCGAAAATGAACACCCCTACTTTTATCTTGGGTTTTTAAGTGTTATATTTTGGGCAACAAAGCCTAAAAAAAAAAACACACACACAGAAAGAGAGAAAGGGAGAGAAAGATGTTGTACCAGAGCGAAGGGAAATCGCCGAAGATGGTGAAGAAGGATGCCGGCGGGTTGTGTTCAAAGTAATGGGTCGATGAACCCTAATTGTTTATTTTGGTTTGGGTTTTGTAGCTATGAGTTTCATTTTACATTTCTGGTCATTGTTCTTTAAGAAAAATGATATAATACATAAAAAAAAATTAAAAAGGCTAATTTGCATTTACACTTAATAGAGAAACTGGACGACCATTAGTGTGAGGGACCAAATCCATAACAAAATGCATACCTAGAGGGTTATTATGTAATAAATGAAGTTAAATGATCAAATCTGTAACAATTGACATACCTTATGGACCAAATCCATAATTTACTCTTTATTTAATAAACTAAATAGAATTGGCCGACTTTTATTGTTGGGTTATTTGGTGGTAAATTAATTTACTTTTTAAATCATTAATTTATACTGAATTACCTGTTTTACAATTTATTTAATTTACTAGTGGACAACCCATTGGAAATCCGGGAATTTAATCAACATCTCATTAGTTAACCTGGAAACACTCCAACAAAATTTGGTTTATAAGACGCAATTTTTTCCGATTAAGTACTTAATCGACATCATTAGTTAATCCGTGGCAAACCTCATTTGCTTATGGATTTCGGTGAATTTGTCCACTGAAAATGGTCCCTTTTTAGTAGTTATACCAACGTCAGTGATGCAATATTTTTAATTTTTATTTTTATAGCGAAGTGATAATTAACATAACCCTGATATAAATTATCAACCCTCTATCCTCAACCTCTCTATTTCAAAATACTCCTTTGGTAATTGTGTACAAGAAAATGCTTAGGACCTTAAAGTGCAATGTCATTTGTGTTGTGTTCTCAAGTTATGTAAAGAAGGAAAAGAAAGGGAAGGAAGAGGAAAGAAAAGAAACGTGTTTTTGAGATTGAAAGGAAAGAAGGGAAAAAAAAAGAAAATTTTTTTTTCTTCATGTTTTTGAGTATGAGAGAAAGGAAAGGAAAGATGTTACTTTTACGGATATACCCTTATTTATTTTGCAGGAGAATGTAATTGATGAGTACATGTGTAAATTTATAAAGGTTTTAATTTTTTAATTTATTTTTTATACTTTCATTTCATTTCCTTCATTTTCCTCTCACAATTGGAAGAAAAGTTTTGGAAGGAAAATCAATCTTGTTTACCCTCTCTTTCCTCCTTTCCTTTCTCTCCTTAAAAAAACTAGAGAACACAACATTTTTTTCTATCCCTCCTACTTTCCTTCCCTTTCTCTTCCTTTCCTCTCTAAAAAAAACTCAAGAACACAACTTTGATTATCAAATATACCTCCTCCTCATGCCCCTTTCCTTACTTGAACAAATGTTTAGTTGGTATAAGATATTTATGTAATAAATAAGATTCATAAAATGCTGATTTGATATAATAAAAAATATCATATAATATTTATATAAGCATTTACTCCTTTCAACGAGAAGTTGAAGTACAAGGAAGTCACTAGTGGAGTTTCTGGTGAAATGAGTCTTAATAACATCATTTTCATGTTCTACTCCCTAAATAAAAAAATAAAAAAATAAAAAAAATTAAAAATAGATAAATAGATATACATCACAATTAATTGTGAACCCTGTTGTCCATTCATATAGATGTATACATCGATCTCATTTTCAGTCCTCTTTTTTTCATTATCATGATATTCATTATCTTTATTCAATTAATTTTTTATAACATTTTTAAAATAAAAAATGTTTTTAAGTATATACAACATATAAATCTTAAGTTTTTAATCAATAAAATTGTAAGATAATTCATAATTCCAGTCTTTGAGACCAACTTGCCTTGCTCCCATAACACACATGTATAATATTCTCTCTCTAAATAAGTCTTTCAATTCAAAAAATATTAAAGTAACTCACAAGTGCACCTTTATGCATCCAGCAGAAATATAAGTCATAATTGAAGGTAGCTCCCCAAAAAACCTCACCCACAAACCACACATTTTCTGCATTATATATATATATATATATATATTTCTGTCTGTGTATAGTAGAGATATGATATTATAAGTTCACAAAATCCAAAAACATATGCATAAATACAAAGAAACCAGACCCCTTACAATGACTCAACTCCAATTTGTTGTGGTTGATATCCAACCTCACCATTCCCTCACAGTCACACTGCAATTTCTTTGCACTTCAATTATTTATCAACCATTGTCTCATCTGTTATACCAATTCAAACTTTCTCCTTTCTTCACTCTTATAATTCATGCAAAAAGCAATCATTCATACATACAACACATAGTTGTTGCATCTTGTGATAGTGTGTGTGTGTGTGTTTGTTTTATATTAATTATATAATTCACAGTCTTGTGAGTTAATTAATTAAAAGAGTGTTGTAATGTTAGCTGTTGTGTCACCACTAGAGAACAATACTAGTAGAGATGGAGGTGATCAGATGGTGGGATTTTCGGACGATTTCCCGGATTTCTCGGATGATAACTTGCTGGAGAGTATCGATTTCGACGATCTATTCGTGGGGATGGATGATCGGGATATGTTGCCCGATTTGGAAATGGATCCGGAACTACTGGCCGGAGAATTCTCGCTTAGTGGTGGAGAGGCTGATTCATCATCTGAGCTGAATAACAACAGTGTCACTTCTTCTCATCAGAAACTTGAAGATTTGGTATCAAGAAAAGAAGAAGGTGTGGCCACAAATCCAGCTCCCAAAGAATCCGATAGAGGACGAAAATCGTCTTCGGATAAATCCAAGAATTCTTCACATGGGAAGAGGAAAGTGAAGGTAATTAAACAATTAATCGTTTAATTAGTATATATATGTATGTATATATATTTATAGGGTTACTACCTCATATATTCATAATTAACTACTACTAATTTGATTAGGTTTTCCTTTCTTAAGCATCCCAACAAATTAGAATTAATTAATTAATCTTTAAATAACTAAGTGTGTAAATTAAACTTGGTTAGTTGGTTATAATTAAAATCCAAGGATATCCTAAAAACAAATACAATTAATTAGGGTTTCTATATGTAGACAACAAATCTTGAAATTAGCTCAAGTAGTAGCCTTATTTTATGTATAGATGATTGTATTCCAACCCACACTAAACTGAATGAAAACTTCAAGTATGTTAGATCCATCCTCAGATCCCAATGAGGAAACTGAATATAAGTTGTAGCATTATAAGTAATTTAACAGTCGTATTAACTAGTCTTGTACCCGTCCGTTTTATGATATCAGACATGACTTTAACCAAAATTCAGATGTAAATCCTCAAGTGTCTGTTTTGTTATATATGTTTTTTGTTACAAATTCATGTGAATATATAATGAATGAAGGTTTAATTAATTAATTAATTACAAATATGTATATATGGATGGGATTTAGGTGGACTGGACGCCGGAGCTACATCGGAGATTTGTTCAAGCAGTTGAACAGCTGGGGGTGGATAAGGCTGTCCCTTCAAGAATTCTTGAGATTATGGGTATTGGTTGTCTCACTCGTCATAATATTGCTAGCCATCTTCAGGTAATATATATATATATACACATATAATTGCATCATTATATAATTGCTATATATATACACATACTAGATACTATGCGTAAAACATCTTAAGCTATTAAGTACTTCAATAAATAATATAGATACATATGCGTTTTAAAAACTTCTACAAGTACCCTTCTTATTTAGTTTGATAAAATAAAGTTATTATTATATATATATATAATTAATTAACTATTATAAAATCAATGTCGGAAGTTATATAAATATTATTGTATCTCATTTTTTCAACTAAGTTAATATTTAAAACAAAGTATTTATCGATATCATATGTATCGTAAATATTAACTTCTTTTTCCCTAGACATTAACCAATTAATTTCATATTTATTATTAATCCAGGATATTAAGAAGAGGATTAGGACACAATCATTGTCTATAAATCAATATATGATTCCTTTAGTAGCCAAAAATAAGGTACCCTTTGCTTTTGAGTTCCCATCGGGTATTTGCATCTCATTCTATACAAATTTCAATTAAATTTATTTACCAAATTTCAACATCTTTTTACCATCATATTCAGACAAAAATAGTAACCAATTAAAAAGATATATATTGCTTACTATCAAATTAATCATATACTTTTTGGTCATTTATTCACCAAATTTCAACATCTTTTTACCATCATATTCAGACAAAAGTTAACGTTTCTTGCCCATTTTGTCTTTATGAGCGTTAAACAATAAAGCCAACATTATGTTAACAGGGGCAAGTAGTCATGTCATTCTTGTTTCACCTAAATAACCAAAAGCGTTGGACAAAAATGATTGGAGCGTAGAGGATAAAAATCAGTTGTGCTAAGTTTTCATGTGACAATAATGTCCACTAATAAGATAAATAGTTGTCATCACAGAAAAAATGTGAAGTTAACTACATATTTTCAAAATAAATAAGAATTCGAGTTGTCATCATTTCATTGGTAGACAACACTAATCGTTTGCATGACTACAAGTTTAATGTTTAAAAGGCCATTATGTAAATATTTAAAATTGGTTAGGTTAAAAATGTCAAATATTAAATTATTTCAAAAACCGAATAAGGTTAAAATTCTTCACATGCACGCCTAATCATCATGGAAACTTTCACAAAAAATAGAACTTTGCAGGGTTTTGATAGGAAGTATATGTACCCTAAAAAAGACAACTTTATTGATCACAAACAAACAACCACAGAGATGTGGCATTCAATGTTTTGTTTGTGTTCTTTTGGCTTTACCAAATCCATAGAACATTTCTTTAACCAATTTCATCATCAAAACCACTATAATGTACTCTAAAGGTGTGATATCATTTTAAACAAATTTAGGATGTTTTTATAATACTCATCAAAGAAAAGGCTATAAAAAGAAGGCTAATATAGTAACGCCATCCTTAGCCCATACCGGTAGTCCGGTACCGAGCCGGTACCACCCCATACCGGCGGTAACACCGTTGTGGATGAGGGGTATGGTGCCGTAGTGGTACCGATCGGTACCCCAATGCCGATGGAAGAAAAAGCACCCCCACCCCCTACCCCCCTCTCTCTCTATCTCTCTCTTCTTTCTCTCTCTACCTTTTTTAATTTTCTTTTTTTTAATCAATTAATTAGAGGGGTATGGTATTGGTATGGTTAAGGATGGATTGGTATGGTGTTGGTAAAGTTGATGTGGCAGCAAAAATGAGAGGTATGAGGGGTACGGCTAAGGATGACCTAACATAACTTTTCTTGGATCCTATTACAATGGAATTCAATAGGTTTTCTGGGTTCCCCCCCCCCCCCCACACACACACACACACACACACACAACTATATGCCTAACATTCTCCTTATACATTAATGTTGTTTCACATTTGTATAAAATATATATATATGTTGTTTTCTTATAAACTTAAAAACCCAATTAAGTATTTTTCTTAATGACACTTATCTAGGTCCTGAGAGACCAATTTTATCGTGGTGTATAATAGTTTAACTAATACACTTTACTCGTGAAACTAAAATAAGAATATAACATTTATGATAATTCATGAGATATGTGTAATTTGTTGCAGAAATATAGGTCACACACAGAAAACATCTGTTAGCAAGAGAAGCCGAGGCGGCAAGTTGGAGTCAGAGACGACAACTGTATGGTGGCAACACCACAACAGGAGGAGGAGGAGGCGGTGGGGGAGGCAACAGGAGGGATTTAGGACCTTGGGTTGCACCACCAACCATGGGATTCCCGCCAATGACACCTTTGCCTCATTATAGACCCTTACACGTTTGGGGTCACCCATCCATGGATCGACCTCCAATGCCTGTATGGCCAAAACATATTACCCCATTGCCAACTACGCCACCACCACATGTTTGGCCACCTTCGCCATCTCCTACACAGAATTGGCACCCTCATCACCAACGCGTGAGTCTTCCTTCCTTCCCTTATTAGTCTATCCTTTTATCTGTTTATAAATATGTTTATTTTCCCATCCGTCCCTTAAAAGATATTTCTTTATGCAGACACCATACTTCTCACAAATGCTACCACAATCGGTATGTTACTACAAATTGTCAACATGCTTTGTTATACAAACTATGATTTGTTTCTAATTTGCCTTTTATGTTTTAATTTTTCAGAGATTTCCAACCCCACATGTACCAGTCCCGGGAATCCCACCACCCCATGCCATGTACAAAATAGACTCCGGCATAGGTGTGCCCACCCCTCCCATCGGACAATCTTTCCCCCAACCAGTGATGGACCTTCATCCTGTGAGTTCCTATATGACGTGTACAAAACATCTTATACCTTGCACTTACAAACAATAAATATATAATTAAGTATAATTGTAGCTTTAATTCTATAAATATATGCATATATAGACATACATGTGCAAAAATAATCAAGAGAGGTTGAAAAATGAACAAAAAATCAACCAAAAATAACCCTTAGAAAAGAAGTTTAAATGACTTCACGAGTCTTAATTATTTAACTAGGAAAATAACTTTGGTCAAATAAAGAAGAAAAAACTAGGACCATAACTAGTCATATGTTACAACAAGTTAAAAGTAGATTTTGTAGAAGTGTCAAAAAAATAAGTTGATTTAATAAAAATATTGAATATTGAGATATAGTTCTCTCTCTCTTTCTCTCTCTCTCTATATATATATATATTACTATTATCCAAAATATTTATAAATCTACCCAAAACCAAAATGCTAATCTTTGTTTCGATTTATGGTCAGTCCAAAGAGAGCATTGATGCAGCAATCGGGGACATATTATCAAAACCATGGCAGCCTCTTCCACTTGGACTAAAACCACCGGCCCTTGATAGTGTAATGGTGGAACTACAAAGACAAGGGATTCAAAAGATACCACCTACTTGCGTCTGAAACCTGTATAGTTCAGTTGCTTTTGGTGGTGGCTTCTGGGCAATTTTCAATCCAGAGCAGAAGCTCACCCTTCAATTCGACGACGTTTCACGCACTTAAACGTGTGATACCTAATGTGCAACTTCTCATTTTTGGTTATCGTTTCCTCTTCATGTGTCTTATCATGAGTTTTAACCTAAGCATTGTTATTGTTCTTTTCATGCACAAGAACTGTTGAAGTATAAGCTAAAATGGATAATAAAAACATAATTTTCTTTTGTTTTTTGAACGTTTCCCTTCGTTTAAGTACATGCAATAATTAATAAATTAACGTTTTGGTTTAAGTTTTGTTTCGTTCACTAAAGCGTCCCAATTATTTAAGATTCTTGTATATGTTGTTACTTTATTTTAAATAGGTGTGATACCGTTCCCTTGAAAAATTCTTATGATCGAAATTGCATAATGAAGTTGGATATATTGTCCATTTCATTTAATTATTAGGCTAATTATATATTGATAAGTTGTTAAGATTGAGATATTAGCATAAGTATTATATTTTAATATCAACTTTGGGATTGTTATTAAGTTATACACTTATACTTGATTTTAGAATATTAGTTGGGTGTGTAGAGCATTGTATGAAATATAAACTAGAACGTTGAACATGATAAAAAGTAAAATTAAATATATGTATTCAGATTTTCCATTGCACTGATACCTTTCCACATGCTGGTATCTCCTCTTCCTGATTTGTTTCCACCATGATGATCAGATGAACTTGTTGAACCCTTGAGCGGCCTTCAACCTCTGCTTGTTGTGTGAGATTAAGGCAAGGGATTAATTCATGTTGTGGAGCTCTTCATCAGAAATACAGTTGTCATTGATGATCACAGGTTCTTCCTAGGTGTAGCCTTCTTGAAGAGATGGAACTGGTTTGAAGCTTGATCCTCGATCTCCGCCCAAACATGTCTAGCATTGGTGAGACTGTCAACCCGCGCATACATGTCGTTGGGTAACGCCATGGTAAGTAGGGCAAGTGCACATTTGTCAACAGCGGCTCGAGCTCGTTGCTCCGGTGAGTACATGCGGTAGGGTTTTTCAACAACGTACGACGGAAGGAAAGGTGTGGTGTCGGTTTCCGACACTTCCGCGATTGTAACGGTGGCTACTAAAGGACCCTCTCGGATAGACTTCATGAGGTTCTCATAAATGAGGTCAAGAAAGTTAATCATTCGGCGTTTCCATTGCTAGTATTCGCCCATTACGAGAACCGAAGGTCTCGTCTCAGATCCTATGCCGATTAGATATCTTTCTCACTTTTGATCTTTTACTTCGAGTAAACTTCTTAGGTTTTGAAAAAACACTTTGAAAAATAGAAATTTTAGAAAAACACCCCAAACATAGTAGCTAAAAATGTTTTCTGCTATAAAATGGCTATGTGTTAAAGTCCGACTCAGATTATTGAAAAATCCGACTCAAACAATAGGGAGTCCGACTTGGACAAGAAGGCTGTAAAGTCCGACTCGAACTAGAGCAAAAGCCGACTTGGACTACTTTAGAAATCCGACTCAGAGAATTTTTTAATAAAGAGCCAACAACACAAAATCCGATTCGGACAATTTGGAAAGTCCGACCTAAAGAATTATGTTGTCCGACTCGGACAATGAGCTGAGGGAAAAATCCTACTCGGATAAAAACTTCGACTCGGATTTACGGAAAATGCTCAGGGAGGAGATCCGTGTTTGAGCAAAGTCCGACTTGAAGAACAGACCCAAAACCTCTTTAAATGCAGATAAAAACCTTTAAAAACCTCTACAAGATCAGTGATAAGTGTAGGAAAAATCTACAAGACTTTGAAGAAACACTTTTATAAACCTTTTATCACTTTCTAGCTCATTTTCACAAACACTTTTAACACTTTTAGGCTATTCGCAGCGGTGAAGCGAGCGGGCTTCCTCTTTACCCGCTGGGTTGGCTGCGCCCTTTCAGTTGCCGGCGGCTTTGAGTGGAGACGGGTCTTCCAACCCGCTTTATTTTGTGTGTGTTGTGTGTGAGAGGGTTGAGAGGGTTGGGTGTGGGTTGTAGAGGGTTATGGGAGGGTAAAGAGAGGGTTGGGAAAAAACTAATGTGTCAGCTGATGTGACATTAAAAAAGTGAGAGGGTTGAGAGGGTTGTGTGTGGGTAGCCTTATAAACCTCTTATCACTTTCTAGCTCATAATCGTGTCATGTGTAAATAAAGAAAATTATTTTCAATACATTTTAATTAATATACATGCATTCGTTTAAATAAGATAAACGTGTAAACTGATTAAAAAGATTAAAAGTAAATTAAACAACTAACTTTAATTAAGAGTATAAAATGCGACTTACAAATTGCAAATAATTGAATTTTTAATATACGAGAACATGGATGGGAGGCTGTGCTTAGAGGTTCTACATCAAACTTAACTTATATATTTCAAGATTTTTGAAAATTTTCATATAATAGTAGAAATAATATAGATTAATACATAGTTATGATATTTTACAGTATTATTTAATTAAACATAATTAATAATGAATATGTTATAAAAGTACTAGCTAAAGAATTATATTAATATAACTTGTAACTAAAGTAATGTAGTTCATTAATCCATGATTCTATATTTTCAATATGATAAACCTGTCAAATGAAAAAATTAAAAAAAAACATAAAACAAATTAATTCGTAGTTGAATTTTAATAATATGATTGAATCTAAAAAACTATTCAATATTAGAGACATTTTAAAGACATTGATGAGACGGTTAGATATAATTGTAAAAAAATAATGTATTTTTTAATGTATTTTAATTTATATATGATTATTTATATTAATACGATAAATGTGTAAAAGAAAGAATTAAAATTTTAAATCAAATTAAATAATTAATTAATGATAAGGATGTAAAATATAACTTATATATTAAAAATAATTATAATACCATACAATTATCAAGAAAAAGAAATTCCTCTCAAAGATTCATTTAATTACAGAAATGTCATTTTTGTCTTACGGCTACTTTTCTCAAGCTTATTCATTTCCAAATACATGTAAGAAAAAAAACCAAATGCACATTGAAACTTCTAATATAACATAATAATAAAAATCCAAATTGACATTAAACTTACTTAAATTATAAGTTTGGCATTGAAATAATACAATAATAATAGAAAGTATAATTTTCATTCCTATTATTTGATTTTTTTAGCGATTTTATCCCTAATGTTTATAATTGTTTTTTTCATTTTTATGGTTTTTACTTTTAATTTATTTTCATCCATTCATCTAACTTTGTTGAAGTAAGTGCTTAACTCATCCAAAATAATTGTAATTACAAAACTGACATCGTTGTTAAATTACGAGATTGCTATTGTCGTTAAATTACAAGACTACGACTTCGGTCCCTGTCGTTTGATATTTATAATGATTTTTGTCCATGCTTTCTAACAACTGCTTTTTTCAACCTTGTGCCTTTTATTTTCATTCCATTTTATTCTTCCATTCAACTTTGTTAAATTAAGTGGTTAATTCATTCAAAATATTTTGTATTCTGAAATTACACAATTCACATTTTTTACGTTTTACTTTATTTATTTTATCAATGCCTTTTATTTTATTGATTAATTAAACTAGATCAGGTTCACGTGAGACCAAGTTGTTTCCGTGAGATCAATATTTTTTACATGAAACTTTAAAGAAAAACACTGTGAAGGTAAAAAAATCGAATATTCATAGTAAAAACACTGTAAATGTTATGTCTACAGTGTTTTTATGTTGTGAATGTTCGGATTATTTATTTTTTACCTTCACAGCATTTTTGATATGAAGATTTCGTTTTTTACTTTTTTTTTTGATTTTTTACCTCGATACTTTTTTTAGGATGAATATTCGAATTTTATTTACCTTTATGGTGTATTGTTGTGAAGTTTCATGCGTAATGTCTTGGTCTCATGCAGTCTTACGAAAACAAATTTGTGTAACGGGAACCTGAGTCATTATAAACTATTGTAACTTTAATAAAAAAATTAATCAAATAATTTTATTGAACTATTGATAATTACATAATTTTTTTTCAAAGCTTTAGTTTATAGTCTGTTAAATATAATATTTTCATTTATTCTATCTTACTACTTATGATAAAATTTATCACAGTTTGTAACCCAGTACGAAGTCCGGGCTTGTTAATGTAAAGTTTATATAAGAAGTTGAGGGACTTGAAGTGTAACTTTCTATTTTCTAGGATTGGGGTATAAATACCCCAATGCCTTTGTATTGTAAGTTGAACGTTCATTTTTGCAATGACATAGACTTGTGACTTTCTCTCTACATCTCTCTACATACTTTCTCTCTCTACATGTTTCTCTTATGTTCTTGAGTTTCTAACTCAATCTTGTTGAGATTGTGTTAGATTTGGATTCATTCACATTAACAATTGGTATCAGAGCTGGATCTACTACATTTTTGATGAAGATTCTCATGGATTGAAGCAAAGATTTGAAGATTTGAAGCTTTGAAGATAGTCATCAATGGAGGTTCATGAAGACTTGAAGAGTTTTTGAGTTGTTTGGTGATTTTTTCATGAATTCATGTCTGAATTCATGAATTAGAGTGATGTTTGAGTGTTTTTGCACAGGATTTAGATAGGATTTGAGGTAAAATTGAAGGTTTTAGCTAGATTTTTTGAGAAAAAGTTGAGAAAAAGTTCATCTTCATATGTCTCGAGTCTAGTGTATCTTCATATGTCTCGAGTCTTTTGTATGTTCATATGTCTCGAGACTCATCTCGAGACTACGTGAAGGCATCTCGAGTCGTGATTGGTTAAGTCACGAGATAAGTCTCGAGTTGGGTTGTTAGAGTACAAGACAAGGAAGACAATTCGAGTGTTTGTCGTTTTGTGACACGTGAAAATACTCGAGACATCATCTCGAGTGATACTGTTCATCACTCGAGACAACTTCGCAAGGGTTGATCCTATCACGAGACAATACACTCGAGACAGTATCTCGAGCATTACTGTTCATCACTCGAGACATTATCTCGAGCATTACTGTTCATCACTCGAGACATTATCTCGAGCATTACTATTCAACACTCGAGACAGTATCTCGAGTTGGAAGTGTAGATTACTCGAGACAGTATCTCGAGTCTCTGACAACATCTCGAGTGTCACTATTCACACTCGAAACATCTACAAGGTTGAGAATCTGAAAAAAAGTAGTAGAAAAGATCCTGAATTACAACATGAATCCAATCAACAAAAGAGAAGATTTGGCAATGGGATCTGACTCTAAAGCACCAGTATTGTTTAAAGATGAGTATGAGCTATGGGTGGCAAGATTCAGACTATTCATAAAGAGAAAAGACAAAGGCAATCTGATTTTAAAATCAATTGACTATGGAGCAAAACCATTGCCTATGCATACTGTTAATGGAACGAGAGTAGTAAAAGAGGTTGAAGAGATGGATGAGGCAGAGAAAACCCAATACTTGATAGATCTGGAAGCACAAAATTGTTTGATTCAAGCAATCCCGAATGACATATACAGAAAACTTGATAGCTATGATGATTCAGCAAAGTCTATCTGGGATCAGTTAGAAAAGATAATGCTTGGATCTAAAGTGGGAAATCAGTTGAGGATAACTACTCTAATGGACAAGTATGAAAACTTCAAGATGAAGGATGGTGAATCTCTGGAAGATGCTTATGACAGATTTGTTATACTAATGAATGACATGAAGAAGAACAGAATTCCTAGATCAGAGATGGACTTTAGTGTGAAGTTCATAAATAATCTGTCTTTAGAATGGAAGCCATTTACCAGATTTGTAAAGCAACACAAAGCTCTAAATGAGCTCAAAGTATATGAAGTTTATGAGAACTTGAAGCTGTTTGAGGAAGAAGTTGAAGAAGCTGTGTTGGAAAAACAGAAGAAAGAAAAAGCTGAACAAGAATCGCTTGCACTACTAACTGAAAGAAAGAAAGGAAAGAGAGTTATCAAGAAGGGTAAGGCAAATGTGTTTGAAGTAGATGATGATGAGGATGAAGAAGAAAGTGAGGATGAAGAACGAGACTTGATGTTTCAAAGTTTGTTAACTTTGACAGAAGCATACAAAAAGAAATACTATAATAGATCAGGTTCTAATAACAGAAAGGGTGCATTCAGAGGAAGGAATTTAATTAGAAGTGGTAATCAAAATCAAGGTCAAATGTATGCTCCAAGAACTCAAGGTACTTATATAGACAAATATGCTACAAAAGGAGTTGAAGAAGAAAAAGAAGCTGTTGAGGTTGCGGATGAGAAGAAGAAAAATGAGAATATTACATGTTTTAAATGTGGAAAGAAAGGTCATGTAGCAAGAATTTGTCCAGCAAAGATGTCCAAAGTTGAGATTCTCAGAAAGAAGCTAGAATTGGCAGAAAAGCAGGAGCAAGGGTTGGTGCTAATGGCAGATGATGAAGAATGGCTGGATGTGTCTGATACTGAAGATCAGGCTCAAATGTGTTTCATGGGATTGCTGGAAGAAGAGTCTGATGAAGAGGAAGCAGAAGTTTCGGATCCGCTCATGGTAAATGATTCTAAATTTATTGAGTATAAAAATAAACTGCTAGAAATGACAAATCCAATTCACATGAAAAATCAAGAAATGGAAGTTGTCATTTCTAAGCAGAATCAAGAAATTACTGACTTAACTCAACAAAGAGATAGTCTTTCCTCTACTGTTGAAAAACTGAATGAGTCAGTAACTGAACTTGAGGATCTGAAACAACAGAATAAAATTTTGAAGTCAGAAATTGATTTTCTAACTCTCAGTTTAACTTCGGAAAAAGATAATGTTACTTCTTTAAACAAAACAATTTCTGAATTGAATTTTAAACTTTACAAGATTGGTCAGTCTGAGCATACATTTTTTCTAAACAAACCTTATGCAGATAGAGATTTATTTTCCAAAGAAGGACTTGGCTTTAAAAATCCTCAATATTTGAAAAAGGCCTTAGAAGAAAAACCTGCATTTTACAATCTCACAGATTTACGAATGAGTGCTAGATTTCCAATCTTGAAAGGTTTTGAAATGAAAGAAGAATTTTCTGAGATGCAAGAAATAAAGAAGCATGATCCATTATATCATGGTGACAAATATCATAGAGTTAAATTTGTTTATAGTTCTGAAAATTTGAGAATTAAGTCACCTAATACAGTGAATTCTTCTGAAATGCTTTTACAGTCAGAATCACAATGTGAATATGATGGTATATTAAAGCCATATGTTCCGACACTAGATCTTGAAGATAAGATTTCCGAGTTAGAAAGAAAAATTAAAGAGTTATCAGAACAAAATGAAATTCTTCTTTCTAAAAATAAGAATTTTTTAACTTGGAATTCTTCAGAAACTGATTCAAAAGATTTGGTATCTGAAATACTAAATGATTTAGTGTCTTCAGTGTCAAATTCCATTTTTGACATACCAGATTCTCAAAGTGATTCTGCATCAAAGGATTCATCTATAACTCAGAAGTCATTTTCAAAATTATATTTTGATGGTTTAGATGATGTTCAAGAAGAGATTTTTAGAGTTGTCACATCTGATGGATATGTGGAATATAAGGAAGCATCAGCTATATCATCAACTGATGTTGTCAAACCATATCAGTTGGAATCAGATGATGATACACAGCCTGTTATTTCTGAAACATCTAAACCTCAGAATACAAGTACATCTCAAATCACAAATGGATCATCTTCTACTATTTCTCTGATCAGCTCAGATAATTCTGATTCCAATGAAATTGGTTGTTTAAACAAGAAACATGAATCTTACAAGAAACAGGTTGAGAATACTATAAATCAACTGAGAGTAGAGCTTGCGCGTCAAAAATGTGACTCAAAATTCTGGTTAAGCAAATGTACTTCTTTAACAAAAAGCCATGACAGATTAGTTGAAAGACTGTCTGTTTATGAAGAAGGTTTACATTATGCTGGTAAAAGTCAAAAGATAGAGTCTCCTGCTGTAACTGAAAGTTATCTCAAGTCAATAAGATTTACTCAGGGGGTTAAGTCAATGTTGCGTCATTTTCAAAAGCAACTTGATTTGAAAAAGAACATTATCTCTGTTAACACTCCTGAGAAATCTAAGCCATGTTTTACACAAAGTCAGACTTCTCACACTAAGCCTAAGCCATTTGATATTTGTGCTAATGTATCTGCAGAACGTGTAGTTCATGCATCGAAGAAAAGACAGAAGAAGAAGTCAAGGAGTCAATCTAGAAAGGATAGTTCTAGTATGCAGTTTCTGTTGGGAATCGAGGGATACAAGAACATGCATAGCGGATAACAAAAACTCAATTCCCAATCGAGGATCCAATCCTAAACCATACAGATACAATTAAGGGTGTTTCAGTGGATTACCTTCTGCGAACAATAACTCTGAATTGCAAGCAGGGGATACACCGCTACTGGCACCGGTTGAGAGAGTTGCTAGACCACCGTTAAGGATTACCCAAAAAGCAAAACGCAAACCTTTCCTCTTACTGGTTTTAGCGCCGGTTTTGGGGAGAGGGAGAGAGAGAGAGTTTTCTGAGTTTTTTTCAATTGTAAAATCATTGATTCATCAAAGCCCCTAAGCCTTTATTTATATTGATGATATCAATTAAATAAGGCAGTGTTTGATTCCAAATCAAATGCCTGATAATTATCAAATAGATATTTTCCATAATTATTCTCTTTTGATAATTACCTCATTAATTAATCTAACTGATTAATTAACCTATAAATAATTCAACTAATTATTTATTTCTTTTTCTCTCTAAATAATTAATTAACCAATTAATTATTTCCCATAATCCAAACATTCTCATTTTGGTGTGCAGCAGTATGACCTACTAGTGTCTTATAACATTGGACACGATAACCCCGTTACTGTCTCGCACATAATCCTAACAGACTCCCACTTGTGCTAGACATGTAACTGAACTGTTATCATTCGCCTAAGGAGGTCCCTAGCCAGACACTTAGGTTAACCAGGTTATAAGATCTCTTATATCCAGAGATACAATTCACGCTTGAATTAGTACACAGGTTCATTCCTTTTGCACACGATATTTCTAAAGTGATTTAAGACATGGAGTGGAGGATTCATTTCTTAAAATCAAGTATTTCTTGACTCTGATTTCGATTGCCTGCAGTAACGGATATTACTAAATAACCCCTGTTATTCTATCCGAGCGTGGCCACGCGTTTTCTGCCAATCTTAATCGTCAAGGGGCCCGGAAATATCTCTCCTTTTGAAAGAGGTGCAAATCCCTTCTTGACTACTTGCATTTGGATCCACGGCTTCCGCTGCATCTAGTCACGTCCCGTATAGCCACCCAGTTACGGTGCAGCGTTAGTACGTGCTAAGAGTACAGTGGTCCTCGTGTTCCCAAACCAAGCATCTCAGGTCTAAGGACAACCTATCAAGTCAGTGCCTATGACTGAGGCTCCATGAAGCAGACTTGATTACTGGTCACTTCCAATACCCAAACACTCTGATGAGTATCTATAAATACTTGGTCACATCACTTGTGCTTTTATTCTCTACTTTGAATAAATCATCAAGTATTTATAATAGCGTTAAACTCCCTATTGAAATTCCCATTTCAATAAGTGGCTACGGAAATTTAGATTTCATACAAGACTTTGTAGAATCAAGGATACGTTAAATATGCGAAAAATAGTTAATTTAGAACAATCATGAAATTAAAACCTCCATTTATTTCCAACACACTGTGAAATAAAAACTTTACATGATTACATTGTTTCTAAATTAGACTATAGTAATAATTAATAAACTAAGTACTAGCTACTGGCTTCCAGGTACTGCATCCCAATGGAATTTGCATGTGCCTCATGCTTTGCCCTTGCTAGTGGCTTTGTCAGCGGATCTGCGACATTGTCTTCTGTTGGAATCTTGCATATTCTTACATCTCCTCTTCCAATGATCTCTCGGATGAGGTGATACTTTCTGAGCACGTGTCTCGACTTGTGATGCTCTCTAGGTTCCTTTGCTTGCGCCACGGCTCCTGAGTTATCACAGAATATATCTATCGGTCTCGAGATACTGGCAACCACTCTGAGATCCGATAGAAAATTCCTCAGCCAGACAGCTTCCTTTGCCGCATCACATGCTGCAATGTACTCTGCCTCTGTAGTTGAATCTGCAATCGTGTCCTGCTTCGAGCTCTTCCACGAGATCGCACCTCCGTTTAGGGTAAAGACGTACCCTGACTGTGACCTGAAGTCATCTCTGTCGGTCTGGAAACTAGCGTCAGAGTATCCTGTGACACTAATTTCATCCTCAGAACCTCCAAAGACCAAGAACATTTCTTTCGTTCTTCTCAGATATTTGAGAATGTTCTTGACAGCCACCCAATGGGGCTCACCTGGATTCTGTTGGTATCTGCTCGTAACACTTACTGAGTAAGCAACATCGGGCCTAGTACATAGCATGGCATACATAATTGATCCAATTGCAGAAGCATATGGGACCGATTTCATCCTGTCCTGATCTTCACTAGAAACAGGACACTGTGTTTTGCTTAACACTATGCCATGTTGCATTGGAATGAATCCTTTCTTGGATTCATCCATCCTGAATCTCTTCAGTACTTTGTCAATGTATGTACTCTGACTAAGTCCGATAAGCCGCTTAGATCTGTTTCTGTAGATCTTTATACCTAGTATATAAGCGGCTTCTCCAAGGTCTTTCATCTGGAAACATTTACTTAACCATTCTTTAACACTCTGTAAAGTTGGTACGTCGTTTCCTATGAGTAGTATGTCGTCTACATACAAGACCAGGAAGGTTACTATGCTCCCACTGAACTTAGTGTAAACACATGGCTCGAACTCACTTTTAGCGAAGCCAAACTCTTTGATTCGCTCATCAAAGTGTAAGTTCCAGCTTCGAGATGCTTGCTTTAATCCATAAATAGATTTTAGCAGTTTACACACCTTATTAGGATTCTTAGGATCTTCAAACCCCTCTGGTTGTTCCATATAGACGTCTTCTGTTAACTTTCCATTCAGAAAGGCTGTCTTGACGTCCATTTGCCAAATCTCGTAGTTAAAGTACGCTGAGATGGCCATTAGAATCCTAATTGATTTTAACATGGCCACTGGTGAAAAGGTTTCATCATAGTCGATACCATGAGTTTGTGTGAATCCTTTTGCGACCAGTCTGGCCTTGAAGGTGTGTACATTTCCATCCATGTCGGTTTTCTTCTTGAAAACCCATTTGCGTCCAACAGCCTTACAGTGTTGTGGCAAATCAGTCAACTCCCAGACCTGGTTGTCATACATGGATTGCATCTCGGCCTTCATGGCTTCCTGCCATTGTTCAGACTCACTGCCTGACATAGCTTCTCCATAGGATGTTGGTTCATTTAAGTCTCCACTGTCTTGAGAGACTAGGAACCCAAGATACCTATCTGGTTCTTGTCTTACCCTACTGGATCTGCGAAGGTCTTGTGTTCGCACTTCCTCAATCGGCTCTGATTGAGGTTCAACATTGTCATGTTGAATTTCTGGCTCAACAACTGGTGTAGTGTTTTCTTCGTCTACTATCTGTAGATCTACATCCTTTCTGGTGTTCTCTAAACTGAGAAACTTTTCTTCCAGAAATTTTCCATTTCGAGCAACAAACACTTTGTTCTCTTCAGGGTTGTAGAAATAATATCCCACGGTGGTCTTGGGATATCCAACGAAGAAACACTTGTCGGATTTGGGTTTGAGTTTTTCTGAGGTAGGTCGTTTGACGTAAACCTCACAACCCCAAATTTTCAGAAAAGATATGTTGGGTTTCTTACCCTTCCATAACTCGTATGGAGTCTTTTCTACCGACTTTGTTGGCGCTCTGTTCAGTATGTGTGCTGCTGTTTCGAGCGCGTGTCCCCAGAATGATACTGGCAGCGAAGAATGACACATCATCGTTCGTACCATGTCAAGTAAGGTACGATTTCTCCTTTCTGATACACCGTTCATCTGAGGTGTATACGGAGGTGTAAGTTGGGATACAATCCCACACTCCATCAGATGATTGTCAAACTCATCACTGAGATATTCGCCACCACGATCTGACCGTAAGAACTTGATCCTCTTGTCAAGTAGATTCTGTAC
This sequence comes from Centaurea solstitialis, assembly GCA_030169165.1. NCBI lineage: Eukaryota > Viridiplantae > Streptophyta > Magnoliopsida > Asterales > Asteraceae > Centaurea > Centaurea solstitialis. The sequence goes on from CM058041.1 coordinate 86,926,773, forward strand.
TTCATTCTGATATTCCTTGAATTTCTCAAAGGTTTCAGATTTATGTCTCATCAAGTAGACATATCCATACCTACTGAAGTCGTCAGTGAAGGTAATGAAGTACCGGTATCCTCCTCTTGCTACATGACTGAAAGGTCCACATACATCTGTGTGGATTATTTCAAGCAAGTCAGTAGCCCTTTCATTCTCACTGTTGAAAGGTTGCTTTGTCATTTTACCAGATAAACAAGATTCGCAATTATCAAAAGGTTTGTAATCGAAATTGCCAAGAAAACCTCCCTTTAGGAGTAGTTCAACGCGTTTCTTGTTTATATGGCCCAAACGACAATGCCAGAGGTAAGTCTGATCCTCAATATCCTTGGATCGCTTACTTATATGATAGATTTCACTATTGTTGTCTTTAAGATTTACAGTGTATAGACCATCTACAGGTGTAGCTTTAAAATAGAAAATATTATCTTTAAAAACCGAAATCATCTTATAAGAATATTTATAGTAAAAGCCTTGGTCTACCAACAAATCAAAAGACAATACATTCTTAATCATATTTGGAATATAATAACAATTATTTAGTTCCAAAACTAGACCCGAGGGTAAACTAAGACTATAAGATCCCACGGCTTCAGCAATCAACGGAGTGCCTTCGCCCACTCGTAGGTTCGAACGGTCCTTCCTCAGAGTCTTTCTTCTAGTGAATCCCTGTAAATGATTACAAATGTGGTTACCACTGCCTGTATCAATTACCCATGATTCATAAGAAGTGATTAAGCAATCTATCATAAAGATACCTGGAGTATCGGTAAACCGATATCCATCTGGTCGATGTTTATCGAGTGCTCGCAAATATCCTCGCTGCCGCACTCTGGGCAACTCAGATCTCCCAGCTCATCTATTATGTCAGTGTCCATGAGATTCGCAGGTTCGGGTACTGGCTCTAGACTGGCCAGGATATCTTCATGAACTTTATCCACGTCACTCTTTGGTTCCTTCATGTAGGCACTAGCTGTGTCCTGAACTTCCTTTGTGAGGGAGAACCACATGAGATACACTAACTCTTCCTGAGTCATCTTGTACCCCAGACGTGATAAACATTTAAAAAGCCTTCTCATATCAACAAGATGGTTTTTAACTGACTGACCCTTCTGTAGCTTCAGGGAGAGAATCTCTTGCATGATCAATAGCTTTCCCGTGTGCTTGTAGAGACCTAGCTGGTTCTCCACATCTCTCACAACCTCGTGACATGATTTAACTCTTAAATCTCCCGTGAATTCGGGTGACATAGAGAAAATCAGAATGGACATTACATCCGATTCATCTGTCAAGTATCTAAAATACTCAGCAAATTCCTCTTCAGGGGCATTGCTTTTAGGTCGTGATACGGGTTTGTTGATCACATAAAGCTTATCCTGGGCACATAAAACGTTCCTCAAGTGTAACTTCCAAACTGGAAAGTTATGGCCCGTAAGCTTCCACTTGCCCATAATAAGGCGAAGTGACTCTTCAGGTGAGTAAAACGGAATACTAATTTGAGACATCTACAGAAGAATATAAAATTCCAGTTTTAGTTTATAATTATAAAATTCTAATAAATTATTACCCTTAAAATAAATTTATTAGACTAGAATCCATATTTCACATGTGTCGGGAAGCATGTGATCATGTCATACCGACTCATGCGATCTATGGTAGGTAACACTATACCAATCGTATTCCCTATCTGAAAATACGACTTCTAGATCGTCGGGACATCGGATATCAATAATCCGTGCATATTTAGTCCCTCTAGTGCATTTTGGCCTGGTACCACCCAGTGAATAAATAATTACCAAAATAGATTGCACCACCCGGGACCTGGACAAACTCTGGCCGGTACCACCCGGAGATAATTCGCAGAGTTTTATCTCCTTCCAGTTTCGGTTTGAACACGGGCGTTCATAGTGTGAGCACTTACAACGCCCTATGTACCTTACACCGGAAGTGCCCCTAAAGTGGGTTGCACTTACTAATCTATGATTTTTAACAAGGGTCTAAATTGCCAGTTTTCTATTTCAAAACCTTTGAAAAACTGGATCCAAACACTAACTGTATTTGTATCCTTTTAATTTTTTTTTTAAACAATCCGTTCAAAAAGGGCAATTTATATTTAATAACAATTACGTAAATTAAACAACCACGCAATTTAAATATAAATAGCACAGTCATAGCTTAAACCCTTAAACTAATGTTGTTTTGTGAGCCAACACAAAACAACGGTCTCAATCCCTAAGTGACAAAAGTCTTCAACTTCTGGCACTCCCACTGGCTCCGAGATCCATGGTCGTCGTCTTGTCTCCGTCTTGATGCAATTAAAGTAATTATTACAAATGGGTTCAAATGGCACGCAGGCCTCCCAACTATTCTAATAAAACTTTAAAATTACAAAAGGGTTGTAAATGGCTCGCAGGCCTCCCAACTATTCTAATAAAACGGATAAAATAAACACAACCACGGGTCTAAAAAGGGTTCAGCTATGACTCAATACAATTAAACGAAATAAAAACAACTGGACTTTAATCAGATAATTACGAAAACATAGATTAATTTAAAACAAATTAATTAAACTTAATCTTGAATTGTTTTAAACTTTATCTGATAAAACAATCCTTTTATCCCAAAAATTATCCGGAAACGAATCCTAATCTGGATCCGTCAATGATAAACGATTGGGACAATCAACGATTTCGATTACCCCCGATCCGTCAAAAAGTGATCGTTGATCGGTGGTTTATCAACGCCGGCGACGATGATGACTCGATCGCCACCACCGCCGCCCGTGATATCGTTGAGACTCCGGCGACAGCAGCAGTTGGGAAACCACCACCGCCGCCGGCCTCTTTCTCGATCAACAATAACAAAACACCATCGCCACCACCATCCGACACCGGCGGCAGCAGCAGCTAGAAAGCCACCACCACCGCCGCCCGTCGTATCGATCTTATCTGGCAACAGCAGCGGCTCGAGAGCCACCACCGCCGCCCGCCACCGGTATCTTAGTCGATCGACGACAGCAGCGGCTGAGGGCCACCGCTGCCGCCGTGATTTCTCGGCGGATCGAAAACACAATCGCCACCACCACCGAGACTGGTGGTGTGGCGGACTAAGGACTCAACGGCAGCAGCCATCACTACTGCCACCGCCGTCCATCGTCGACAACAGCATGGGCCGCCGTCGCCGTTTGGTGGTTCGTTCGATCGATCGCCACCGCCACCACAAACGGTGGCGCGGTGGTCAATCGCCACTTGTTGCGGCTCTGTTTCTCGATCGATGCCACCGCCACCACAAACGGTGGTGCGGTGGTGGTCCGTTTTCGTAGCCGACGCCGCCACCACTCACGGTGGTGCGGCTGGTGGTTTGTTGCGATGACAGCCGGTGACCACCACAAACTGTGGTGTAGCCGGTTGGTCGTTTGATCCACCGACGATCGGCCTGGAGGTCCGGCCGGCTAACTGCCACCGTTCCACCGCCGATCGTTGCTTTGTTAGGTTTATTAAAAATCAGATTTTTATAAATACGAAAAACAACGATTTTTACAAAACCTAAATTACCAACAAGCAGCTTAAACCTGATCCGTTAGGTTTAGGAAGTGGCTCTGATACCACTGTTGGGAATCGAGGGATACAAGAACATGCATAGCGGATAACAAAAACTCAATTCCCAATCGAGGATCCAATCCTAAACCATACAGATACAATTAAGGGTGTTTCAGTGGATTACCTTCTGCGAACAATAACTCTGAATTGCAAGCAGGGGATACACCGCTACTGGCACCGGTTGAGAGAGTTGCTAGACCACCGTTAAGGATTACCCAAAAAGCAAAACGCAAACCTTTCCTCTTACTGGTTTTAGCGCCGGTTTTGGGGAGAGGGAGAGAGAGAGAGTTTTCTGAGTTTTTTTCAATTGTAAAATCATTGATTCATCAAAGCCCCTAAGCCTTTATTTATATTGATGATATCAATTAAATAAGGCAGTGTTTGATTCCAAATCAAATGCCTGATAATTATCAAATAGATATTTTCCATAATTATTCTCTTTTGATAATTACCTCATTAATTAATCTAACTGATTAATTAACCTATAAATAATTCAACTAATTATTTATTTCTTTTTCTCTCTAAATAATTAATTAACCAATTAATTATTTCCCATAATCCAAACATTCTCATTTTGGTGTGCAGCAGTGTGACCTACTAGTGTCTTATAACATTGGACACGATAACCCCGTTACTGTCTCGCACATAATCCTAACAGTTTCATCTAATGTTGTTACTCCTAACAATAGACGGAGTCATTTCCTTTTCAATAAGAGTCATGTACCTTTTCATACTACTATGATCAATAAAAAGGCTACAGTGATTTCGTCAACTTCTTCAAATTCTCAACATATGGATGAAACTCATACTAAGTTCATTAATTCTTCTGATCTTCATTCTTCTGTCTCTAACTTCGTTCCATTTCGAAAATCCATAGTGCGTAAAGGAATCAAATATTTTTGGGATTCAATTTCAAAAGTGTATAAGAATTCTTCATTTCCAGGACCCATTTTTAAATGGGTTCCTAAATCTACTTGATTGTAATTATTGCAGGCCAGTCATAAGTGGTACCTTGATTCCGGGTGCTCCAAACATATGACTGGAAGGAAAGAGATCCTGTCCAATTATACAGAAGAATATGGAGGATCTGTAAAGTTTGGTAATAATGAATTAGCTCCAGTAGTTGGTCATGGTGACATTGTATGCAAAGATATTACTATTCAGAATGTGGCTCATGTTGTTGGTCTAAATCATAATCTCTTCAGTATTGGCAAATTTTGTGATAAAGACTTGGAGGTATACTTTAAGAAAAGACGTTGTGTTGTCAGAACTGAAATAGGTAGAGAGTTGTTAGTTGGTTCTCGACGAACAAATCTCTACACAATTAGACTACAACATAAGTTACAATCTATGTCCCCTTGCTTTCTTACCAGATCCTCTTTAAGACAAGCAGTTTTATGGCATAAACGATTATCTCATTTGAATTTCAGATACATTGACAAAATTGTTAAACATCAACTTGTATCTGGAATTCCAATGATTAAATTTGAACAAGAGGAAATGTGCCCTGGATGTGAAAAAGGCAAGATGAAACGTGTATCTCATCCTCCCAAACCTGAACAAGGATCAAAATCTCCTTTGAGTTTGTTGCATATGGATTTGTGTGGCCCTATGAAGTTTCAGAGTTTGGCTGGTCGTAAATATATTCTGGTTATTGTTGATGATTTTTCAAGATATACTTGGACAAAGTTTTTAAAATCTAAGGATGAAACTTCTTCTCTTATTATCAATTTCATTAAAGCTGTTCAAGTACAACTTAACCTTCCAGTCCAAACTGTTCGAACTGATAATGGGACGGAGTTCAAAAATATCATTCTTAAAACTTTTTATAATACTTTTGGTATTACTCAAACATTTTCTGCTGCACGAACTCCGGAACAGAATGGGGTAGTTGAACGGCGAAATCGTACTCTTGTTGAAGCTGCTAGATCTATGCTTGCTGAAAGTCAACTACCTCAATACTTGTGGGCTGAAGCGGTTAATACTGCTTGTTACACACAAAATCGTTCAATAATTCATAGGAGATTTGGAAAAACCCCTTATCATATTTTGTTTGGTCGTGTACCTTCAGTTGGACACTTTAAAGTGTTTGGTTGCAAGTGTTTTGTTTTAAATGAATCTGAAAATAGGGGTAAGTTTGGACCTAAGTCGGATGAGTTAATTTTGTTGGATATTCTGAGTCCTCAATCGCATACAGGGTACTTAATAAACAGAAAAGGGTGGTATCTGAAAGCATAAATGTTCGCTTTGACCCAATTACTGAATTATCCTCTGATTGTTCATCTTCTTCGAGTACTAATCATGTTGTGAATGCAGAATCTTCAAGTCAAGATCAATGTGTAACTCCTGAGTCGTCTCAAGCTTCTTATCTTGATTTTCTGTTTCAATCTGTTTATGATGATTTTTCTCATGCTACTTCTTCATCTACAGGTTCTGCACTTGATTCGCTATCTCTTCCATCCTCGTCTAATGTAGAGTTATCCTCTACCTCTCAGAATGAGCCTGATTTATCCGAGGCAGTTGACACACAATCTTCTAATACTTCGTCCTTGGATATTACTGATTCTGCTTCAACATCTATTCAGGCTACTTCTGATGTTCAAGATATACCTTCTGCTTCATCTACTGAACCTCATGTTACTAACCCCTCTGAAAATCCTTCTGAACCTTCTACCACTGTACCTGTTGACATCATTGAACCTTCAACAGTAAATGATCAGACTCCTTTACCTCACACTGTCAAATGGACTCGCAGTCATCCAATTGAACTGATTATTGGAGATCCTACATCCACAGTCAAGACACGAGCTGCATCAGCTAATGAATGCAATTTTTCAGTCTTTTTGACTGATACTGAACCAACCCGAGTTTCGGATGCATTACAAGATTCTGATTGGGTAACTGCCATGCAAGAAGAGCTAAACCAATTTTCAGCACTTAAAGTGTGGCGATTAGTGAAGAGACCTCAAGACAAGTCCATTATTGACACCAAATGGTTGTTTAAGAACAAGAAAGATGAGCATGGTACGATTGTTAGGAACAAAGCTCGACTTGTTGCGAAAGGTTACCGACAACAAGAAGGCATTGATTATGATCAGACATTTGCTCCAGTTGCTCGTCTTGAGGCTATTCGTATGTTTCTGGCATATGCAGCATACAAAGACTTCACGGTGTTTCAAATGGATGTTAAAACTGCATTTCTTTATGGACATCTAAAAGAAGAAGTATATGTTACTCAACCGGAGGGGTTTGTAGATCCAGATCATCCAGATTATGTTTATGTACTTGATAAAGCTCTTTATGGGTTGAAACAGGCTCCAAGGGCTTGGTATGAAGAGCTATCAACATATCTTCTCTCCAAAGGGTTTAAGAAAGGTTCAGTCGATTCAACCTTATTCATTATGAAAGAAGGAGATCATATTGTTGTTATTCAAGTTTATGTAGACGATATTATTTTTGGTTCTACAAGCAAAGAACTGTGCAAGAAGTTTGAAACAATCATGACACAAGAGTTTAAGATGAGCATGATGGGTGAGATTAATTTCTTCCTTGGGTTGCAAGTGAAACAATTCTCTGATGGCATCTTCATTAATCAGGCAAAATATATTTTTGATCTGTTAAAGAAGTATGATATGTCATCTTGCAACTCTATTGGAACTCCAATGGCCACCGGTAACAAAATTGGACCGGATCATCAGGGCAAGGATGTTGATCTTCGGACATATCGAGGCATGGTTGGTTCTCTGATGTATCTAACTGCTAGTCGGCCTGATATCATGTTTGCAACTTGTGTTTGTGCAAGGTATCAAGCCAAACCCAAAGAATCTCACTTGGCAGCTGTTAAACGTATATTTCGATACTTGAAAGGCCCTCCATATTATGGATTGTGGTATCCTAAAGGTCTTGGTTTTGAACTTCAAGCGTATTCTGATGCTGATTATGGTGGGTGTAACATGGACAGAAAGAGCACGTCAGGTCATATACAGTTATTGGGAAACAAGTTAGTTTCTTGGGCATCAAAGAAACAACAGTGTGTATCTACTTCAACAGCTGAATCTGAATATGTTGCTGCAGCAAGTTGCTGTTCTCAGGTATTATGGATGCAAACTCAGTTAAGGGATTATGGATTTGTCTATAAGAAAATCCCTATATACTGTGATTCCAAGAGTGCTATTGCTATTTCTGCCAATCCAGTTCAGCATTCCAAAACCAAACACATTGACATCAGGTATCATTTTTTGAAAGATAATGTGGAAAAAGAGAACATAGAACTATATTTTGTTAATACTGAATATCAGCTTGCTGATTTATTTACCAAGGCTTTGGATGAGAAGCGTTTCAAGTTTCTAATCTCTAGACTTGGTATGATTGATAAAAAGATTTAAATAGCATACAATCTGTAATGATTTATATTCAGACTACTTTAGTATGCACTTGCGTATGCTATTGTATATTCTTGTATTCTGAATATCTCTCATTACTTACTTGTTTGTTATTTTCTTCTTTTTATTTTTTCTGGTTCTGTTGTTTCTCTCTTTTCTTCAGTTTTATATTACATATGTCTGTGTTTACTAATATCTGCTTCAAGTGTTGTGCAACAGTTCAGGGGGAGTATAAAATTTTCACATACTGGTATGTGTTTCAATTCATTCAGAAGGATCAGCTATGCTCAAGTATAGGGGGAGTGCATGGGTTATTCAGTTTAGGGGGAGTTGTGTGTCTTGAGTGCCTATCTCGAGTCTATCTCGAGTGTGAGCAAAGTACAAGGCATGTACGTGTCTATCTCGGGTCTATCTCGAGTGTCAGGCCTGTGGATGTCATGTGAGAGGCTATCTCGAGTCTATCTCGAGTGTGAGTCACGTGAGAGTCTATCTCGAGGCTATCTCGAGTGGTGCAAGAGTTTAAGGGTGCTACTTATCTCGAGTGTTCACGTGTCATCTTGATATCTCGAGTGTCCACGTGTCATCTCGAGTGTCCACGTGTCATCTCGAGTGTCCACGTGTCATCTCGAGTGTCCACGCGTCATAATATGATATCTCGAGTCTATCTCGAGTCTCTTCCGCGTCTTACTTTCTATCTTGAGTCCTTTGAATGTTCAAATATCTATCTCGAGTCTATCTCGAGTCCATCTCGAGTCTATCTCGAGTACGTTCCGTGTCCGTGTGTATCTCGAGACGTTCTATCTTCACGCGGTTTCGAGTCTGACACGCGAATAAGATTACGACACGTGGCATCCTCATCATTTTCATATCTGCACCTATAAATATCTCATTCCTCTCAATGGTTCAATCTTTCTGAATCATCTATGCTCGTGCGAAGACCTTGAAGCCGAAGACTTAGCATTTTATTTCTTGTATTAGCTGTTTAGTGTGTGTTATTGTAACCGATTCCCGAGTCTTTACGATTCCTATAGGTATTCACTCATTATCATATACCGAATAGGATAGTAAATACTTAGTTTTGTAAACACTCATCTAATACGGGGTAAATAACTTGGGTTTGTATTCCTTGATGATCATATTTTTAAAACATAAGTGTGCATGATTCATTGTTCGAATCATATGGACTTGGATGAACTAATACTTTGATCGTAAATGACCTTCAATTCAATGTATATGTTTTGAACTCAGTAAATTATACAATGGACATTAATAGGATAGGACCGTGATCAGTTTCTATAATAGATGTTATCAGACATAATAAACTGACCAAACTGAAAATGTCATAAATATTTGGTTGGTATTTTTACTGAGTTCATTATATAACATTCGTGGTCATACATTCTCCTTCAAAATTCAATGTCCCACACTTAATGGATTTTTCTTTCAAATCCATGTTTTTCAAAGAGTAATAAAAATAATAAAGTGATAATGTTTTGTTTAAAGATCTAATCATTTGCGAATCTCTCAGATATGGCAGACTACGTTTTTCCAGACACCGAGTCCCTGGAAATTCCACATATCCTATCCGAACGCACTTCCATGCATCAACCTCAACTAGATGCTGATCGACAACTCTTGCAAGCTGCTCTCTTTCTTGAAGAAAAACCGAACAATGTGGTTTATTCGGTGCATGCAAAGACTAAAGCTCCGGTGATAGCTGAAATACTGAAGAGTCATCCGCTATTTGTTCCTTTGACGAAAGAGGCTGATGTTCCTCTCATTTATGTTCAACAAGCTTGGAAATTGTTAGAATTTCATGAGACTGAGGATCGATGTTACTACACGACAAAGATTGATCATTTCACCATCAGCTTTGGACTCAACAAATTCCGTTATTTGTTGGGATTCCCATCTGCTACGAGTCGACCGGGAGCAGTCCAGTTTGAGCCGTTTGACAGTGTTGATGAAGCTTTAGCTAGTGTGCGTTCGATTGGATATAATGCTGAATTGCATACAACTTCAGGGTTCAACAAGACTAATCTGCCACCTACCTACAACACTTTGTTTACCATTTTGAACCGATGCCTAACTGGGAAGAAGACAGCCCATGACACGGCCACACAGTCCATGTTACTGTTTTTTCAAGGAGTGCTGTTTAATCGACACTATGATTATGCAGCACTGATCTTTCATGACATGCACGAGCTCAAGGGCAGGAATCCTAATCATTTGGCGTATCCTCGTTTTCTAAGCATCTTGATTGCGAGTGCGATGGAGCAGAATCCAGATATTCCAAGACGACTCAACTCTGTCAAAGTCAAGCATTTTCCATTTCAGTCTGTTCGGTATCCACCAACAGTGTTTGGTCCGGAGATTCCATTGTTTAGTGAACTTCTTGCGTATGCTGATCAGGGGGTAAAGTGCGTTAGAGAGTATAGGGCAAAATATGCATCTATGGTCCAACCAGAACCGGTGGGACCTTCCCAGGATGCCATCCATAGAAGTGAGGGTATAGTACTTAGGGACCAGAGATCACGGGATCCTGGTCAGGGTGTGCAGAGGGAAAATACCGAGAGGGGACTTGGTGGGGACCTCCCTGATCAGCCAGCACATTCTTCTACTGCGAATGTTGCTGCGCATATCGGACAGATCAGCTCGGCAGTTCAAATGGACGACGTATTTGCAGCTGCTGATGATGAACATGCGGTAAACCAACCGTTTGTACAACTGCAAGATGAAGATCAGCTTGTTGATTATGAGTTATCACCGTTGGATGTTCACACTCTAGAGTCCTTTGGTGATCATGAGATTGAGTCACCACATGTGCTTGCTGACCAACCTGTTCCTCTCTACACTCCAGTTGAGATGGATCAACGACTTACTATTCTGATGGGCTATGAGTCTTCAGGCTCCGTGTCATCTGAGGAAACTCTCATACTTCCTTCGGATTCGGAAGCTGCATGTGACATGGATGCCCAAACCGAAGAACTTCAAGATTCGGATGATGATGATAGTGATGATGATGCTGACATGCCTGACCAAGGCTCGAGTCGATTGTTGACTCTCGGAGAAATAAGGACGGATGAGGGAGTATTAGTTGAAAATCCGGAAGTGAGAATGAGTGAAGGGGAAGGAGAAAAAGATGGTGAGAGTGAGATAGGGGCCAGAAAAGAAGTACAAACCCCTCCCCAAGCCGAGTCAAGCCGGGTACCCACATCTACTAGGGATGAGCATATGTTGCCTTCACCTATTGACCAAGACGTGAGATTCCCACTCATGCATTGCACAACCCATCCTAGCCACTCTACCGTTTCTCAACAAATGGTAGTTTCAACTTCACACGGGGACTTACCACAACTTGTACCCATTCCTCATTTGGAGGTTGGCGGTACCGACATAGTGCGGCAGTTGCCCCAGCCCACGACTTCAATTCAAATCACATCGAGTCTAGAGCCAATTGTATCTAATGCAAATCTTTCTTTGGTTAGGACACCGGTGCAAACCACCTTTGCAGGAGGCTTCAGTAGCCCTGCCGGAACCACCGTAGTAAGTTCTGCATTTGTTGCGGGCTTGCAAGGATCGGAGGGAAATCCCATCAGTGTTAACATCACGCCAACGCTGAACATGGGTTCCATCGGGTTTCCGTTTGGATCAACGAGAAGTCTAAGTGACCTCGGAGTTAGCTTACCCTCGTCTACTATCGTTACAGAACTTAGGCAGCAGTCTACCATTCTGGGTTCCTCCTCAACACCCGTTGGTAGTACATCATCTGCCTCAGTCTCCGCATCTACATCATTCACTGTACCTGCTTCATCAGCATCAACTACACCATCTGTTTCAGTACCTCCTCCGCATGGTTCTTCTTCTTCACCCGATATTGATCTGTCACAGATTCATGTAGTTGCCACTGCAGATCAACTTATCACTAGATCGATGTTTCGGGCTAACAACCAGCAGATGGCTAGTGTAATCAAGCAACAGACAGCTCGCATTTCGGATCTGGAGAAACAAGTGGCTCTGTTGGCAAAAGGTAAAGCTCCGATGGCTGATCCTCCAGCTCAGTCTACTCAATCAGCGACTGATTCTCTATCCATTCCGGAGTTAAAGGGATTGTTATTCTCTAAACTTTTGGAAGCTAGTTCTTCGGAAGATAGTGATCTAGTGAGTATTCTTCAACAACAAACAGCTCTTCAGCAACGTGCCATTCAAGAGCAACGATCTCAATCTCACTTAGTCACGCATACAGAGTTTCAACAGTTTCAAGTGTCGCTTGATGCTTCTCTCACGAAGACCTTCACAGAGATAAACAAGATGTTTACTGATGGTTTGTCTCAGTTATCAGATCGGATCCGCGGAGTTGAAGAAACCTGTCAAACTGCTGCAAGACGGCCCACTAGAAGGCATGATGATCATGATGATCATGATCGTCATGAGGGGGAGAGGAAACGAAGAAGATTAGAAAGTGAGCCGTCTAGGGCACCAACAACTTCGAACGTAAGGATTGTTGATAGATTTGAGGAAAGGCCACCGAGAGAGAAGCAACCAGCACGTCACAGAGATTCCATTGTTCTTGCGGGAGGTGAAGAGATGGAAACAGAAGAGCCAGTCATGCAATCTACTTTTGATTTCTTGAATTCAGTTCAGGAAGAGATACCAGTGGAAAGGGCTGAAGAAAGAGGAGTGAAATTCTCAGGGGCTTCTAGTTCTATGTCTGAAATAGATAGAGTTCTAGCACTCCTTGAGAATGTAGCTTCGGAAATCAGAGATTACCAAGTTCCGAATGAAGAGATCAATGATGCAAGGTGTGCAGAAGACATTAGACTGAAAGATATGTTTGATGATGTAGAGTTTGATTTTGAAAAAGAAAAACCTGTGGATGATGTGGAAGGACCGACGTTGGAAGAAGTGTTGCCTCAAGATGATCTTATGCCGGTTGATCCAAAGAAGGTAGAATTATGGGAAAAGATGAAGGCTAGTTCTGGGAAATTCCTAAAGAGGACTGAATGGGATCGATTCACTAGAGCAACGGGAAAATACTTGGAGGAGAGGTACAAGAGTCGGTTTTGCTATCATGAGAGAAAGTTGAGCTACGTAAAACTGTATGGGATAGAAAACTTGAAGAAAGAGTTGAGAACTGAGTATATTCACATGAGGAAGGTGAACAGACAAAGAAGAGAAATGCTAGTATCTGATTACAAGTTTGTAAGTGTTAAGAGTTACAAGACTAGCAAGCTGAGTTCTTATCTCTATCCTGTGATTACTTTTGGAAGAGATGATGGAAAAGAGTACACTATTTCAGAGGCTGACTTTCAAGACGTGAGCTTTGATGTGATATTTGGGATTCTGTATGATCTAAAAGGAAAGACATTCAGAACAGAGAAGGAGATAATTGCATTAACAGCAATTGTCAGACATGTCAAAGTTTCTATCTCCTTAGCTCATCTTTATGACTTTCAGCTCGGATTGGAGAATTGGACTTCCAAGCTTTTCTGTCACAAGCCTCGAAGAAGTTTAGTTGGAGATGAAAAAGATTTGGTCATGTACACTGTGTTCTATGATTCTAGTGAAACTGAGATATCTTGTGTGTATCCAGATTCTATGGGAAACAAGAAGAGGATGTATTCCCATGAGGTGATGCTGTATTGTGATGATACCTTGAAGATGGTGATGGACAATTTGAATCTTAGGTTACAAATGGATAGTCACAATGTGCATGATATTTCTGCTGCAAACAAAGTTCTAATCATACATTTTGTAAGTGAAATTGATAGAAGATTGAGGCTCAGAGTAGACATCAGATTTGCAGAGATCAAATTCAAGCTTAGGAAGCCGTCTATCAAGCATTCTTGAAAGTTGTTTGTTAATTTCTTTTTGATGTCCCTCCTTCTTTTATAAAAGGGGGAGATTGTTAATGTAAAGTTTATATAAGAAGTTGAGGGACTTGAAGTGTAACTTTCTATTTTCTAGGATTGGGGTATAAATACCCCAATGCCTTTGTATTGTAAGTTGAACATTCATTTTTGCAATGACATAGACTTGTGACTTTCTCTCTACATCTCTCTACATACTTTCTCTCTCTACATGTTTCTCTTATGTTCTTGAGTTTCTAACTCAATCTTGTTGAGATTGTGTTAGATTTGGATTCATTCACATTAACAGGGCTATTAGAGCATTTCCAACAGCTTGTCCAAAATTTCTCCAAAATGGAGAATCAAAACTCAAAATCTCTAAAAAAAATTGTATCGATCTCCAACAGCTTCCCTATTTTGGAGAAATCATCATTAATTATAATAAGGGTAAATTACATATTTGGTCCCTATGGTTTACACTTTATTGCACTATTGGTCTCTATTTTTAAATAATTGTGGAAAATGTCCCTGTGGTTTACATTATAATGCACTATTGGTCCCTATTGTTTACACTATATTGCACTGTTGGTCCCTGTGGTTTACACTATATTGCACTATTGGTCCCTGACCCTATTGGCAAAATAGGGACCAACAGTGCAATATAGTGTAATCTACATAGACCAACAGCGTAATATAATGTAAACCACAAGGACCTTTTCTATAATTATTTCAAAATAGGGACCAATAGTGCAATAACATGTAAACCACATGGACCAAATATGTAGTTTACCCTTATAATAATAAAATATTCCACTTACCCAATTAAAATTTTAGGGTTTAGGGTTTAGGGTAAATTTGGTCCTTGTGATTTTGTATGTAGTGTAAATTACATTTTTGGTCCCTATGGTTTGGTGATTTTAACACTCTGGGTCCATTTTGAAAATAATTATGGATTTGGCACCTATGGTTTACATTTTATAACGCTCTGGGTCCACAATTACTAACACCGTTAAAGTATTCTGTTAAGTAGGTTAATTAGAAGGGTAGTTTGGTCATTTCATTTATGTTTCTATTTTAAATTAAAATCACAAGGACCAAATATGTAATTTACACTACATACAAAATCACAAGGACCAAATATGTAATTTATTAATATCAAATAAAGAAAAAATAACAAAAAGGAAAGTTTCCATCATCTTCACCATAACCATCGTATTTATCTTGCAGCAAACCCTAGACCACCATCACCACCACCACCACCACCATCCACCACTAACGTCACCCCTATCGGCCGTCGCCAGCCACCACCACCATCGCCCCCATCGACCGTCGCCACCCACCACCGCCCTCACCCCCATCTGATTTCTCCCCGATCACCTCTCTACCGGCCTCCCCGCCGACCACCCCATCGGCTACAGTAAACACCTACGACTTCAATGTTTACAACTCCTAACCCTGTCATCGTCTCTAACTCCATCGCCCACCTCCATCACCATATTCGATGGCAAGAGTAGGTGTTGGCGACGAAAAGGTTCTCTATTATCTGGAATTGATTTGTGAAATACACGAAAAGGTTGGTTTCGGGTTTTTTAGGGCTGTGATTCAGATTAGGGGTTTTGATTTTGATTTGTGATTTCTGATTTGTTATAGAGGTAAGGAGAAGGTGAATAGATCTGGTTTTGATTTTTGGTTTTGTATTCAGATTTTGATTTTTGATTGAAAAACCTCATCAATCCACCATCATGGATTTTCTTGATTTCAATGGGTTTTGTTTTTAGAGTTTGATTTGGTTTGATTTTTGGTTTCTTTTCTTGATCCCCCCATCTGATTTCTTGTTTCTTGATTCCCCATTTTATGAGGGGCATGGTGGGTGGTGGGCAATGGGCTGTGGTGGCGATGGCAGCGATGGAGGTGGGAGGCGGTAGAGGTGGGTTGGGGTGGCTGGTGATGGAGGAGGTGGGAGGTTGGTTGAAGGTGATGGTGTTGGTGGTTGGTTGGTTGTAGATGGTGGTGGTGGTGGTGTTAGGGTTGAAGAAGATGAACAATTAAATAAAAAAATTAATAAACAAATAAAGAAGCAAAAGACTAAAATACCCTTGCACATAACTCATTTAACAGAGATTTTTAATTGAGTTAGAAAATATGGACCCAGAGTGTTATAAAATGTAAACCACAGGTGCCAAATCCATAATTATTTTCAAAATAGACTCAGAGTGTTAAAACCACCAAACCACAGGGACCAAAAATGTAATTAACTCTTATTTTTATTTAAAATTTTATTTTCAAGATTTCTTATTGGTTCTTTTTAATAGTAATCATTTTTTGGGTTATCTCCATATTTGGAGAAAAACTCATCATCTCTCATACTTTTTCCATTTTGGAGGAAGAAATGGAGAAGCTATTGGAGTACAATTTTGGCTAAAATCTCTATTTTTTTTTTCATTTTCCTTATTTTACGAAAACTGTTGGAGATGCTCTTAATAACTAGTTGAATTTCCAATATATAGGAGAAGCTCGGTGGCATGCTATGTTTTAGAAGATGTATATCAAGAGAAAATACTATATATTCTAAATACATATATGGTTTATTTAGGCTTGTTTGGCAAACATAAGCTAGCTTATAAGCTAGTCCATCCAAACATGTACCAGGAAACTATCTTATAAACTAGCTTTTTGAAACGCTACTTTGAGTAACTTATGAGAAGCTTATTGTAGCTTTTTTCAATTATGCCCTTATTAATATTAATTATTAAATTCAAATATACCCTTTTTGGTCATTTTACATACTCATAAGCTAGTTTTTGCCAAACATAATTTGTTCATACGCTAGCTTATCAGCTACTAGCAAGCTTATCAATCAACAGCTAGCTTATCAGTTATCCACTAGCTTATAAGCTACGCTTGCCAAACATAGCCTTAATTGGTGGATTCCACATGAACCCACATCACATGTGATTCAAAATTGTTCTTTTATTTCTATGAAATTCATTTGTTCTTGTTGAATATAATTCATATTCTAAATACATATATACATAATGCCGTTTATATATGTATTTTCTCTTTCTTAAAAGTTTTAGCTTCATGTATACTTCAAGGCGACATTCCAACTGAAGGGTGTGGAGAGAGAAAGAGATGGCAACTGCTGGTTGCCCCATCTGCACTCAAATACTTTTCTACTAGTGTTTTTTTTAGTGTTATATTATTCTTGTTGGATGTTGTTTTCTTTAATCACCCTAATCAATTACTTTTCATTTCTGGTCCATCTAGTTTCAATTAATATCCCATTCATCCCTTTATGAATGTAACTACTAATTAAGCATTCTAATTCTAATTCTAGTCAAACATATTTATTTCTCTCGAAAAAGTAGCGTATTAATTCCAAAAGATGTTGATGGTACCCAGTCTTTCGGTTTGATCCCGCTAATAACAACAACATGATTTTAGTTTAAGTCTCGTAGAAGTGCTACAACCTTTAATTACAAAATTTAATTATATAGGTTCTATGAATGTTAAAATGTAGATGTTTTCCATATTGTTTGATTTATTTGTTCTTAAAGTAGATGATGCAACAAATAAACAAAAACCACTACTGAGGTATATCTTACTAAACATTAAAGATCAAATGCAAATTTAACCAAAAAAAACGTATATAAAATAATCTAAAGGTATTTCAGTTGATTAAATTTTCTGGATCAATAATGACTAGTACAAAACGGACATGTTACAAAACACAATATATTTAGCACAAATGCTTAACTAACAACAGTGTAGGTAACGACTTTTTACATGTATATATGCACCTGTTTATGCAATTTTATTGCTAAAAACATGGAAGAAGTTTCATTTTTTTACTCTAATTCTTTAAAAGTCCATATAAACAGATGGTGCATTTTTACTCGATCAATCATTGTCTTTGCAATGATGTTAGAAGGTGAAATCCTTTCATATATAGTTGATAAATAGTATAAACGAATTAAGCACACCCAACTATACACATTGTTTTTCTTTGGTTTGTAAATCCACGTAAAAATTGTACATTTAAACTAAGCAATTAAAATGCATCGTTCCATACTATTGGATTTTGTATATAATCGCAAATAGATTGATATTTAAGGGTTGGAAGTGGTATTAACCAAGAGTAAAAGTCCCATAATTGTATTTGTTCATAAAAGTATTCCTACAACATGGATATGAACATGACACAATCTTGACAACCAAGCTATATATCATACACGACCCTCTACCATACATATAATATTGAATATGAAGGGTAGATCTCTTAATGATGCTGCTTTAATTAACTTAAATCGTTCGTCTTAAAGTAACTATAGAAATAATAGACAAATTAATATATATAGGTGTTGTATATGTTTGTGTGATCGCGTAATTCTGTGTTTTGATTTTTTTTCCCATCTCGTTAAATCGAATTTGTCCAAATTAATGAGAACGAAAATCCAAAAAAAATGAAGTAATTTCTCTTGGACTATGATTTAAAGCAAGACAAAGTGGTACATGTAGGTGAAAAGGAGCAATCTACGTAATAGTGTGAAAGAAGAGATGAGCAATAAAAAGAATTTTATACCTTCCCAAATCCTTAGAACAACTTGGATTCACATCACCACCCCACATGCTAGTTGCTTCATATTTCTAATTAATAACAAACTTTGCCTTCTTTGTCTCTTTATATTCATTCAACACTTTTAACCATCATAATATACACATATATATCCTCTCCAACCACTGGTAGACGATCGATGACTTGGTGCAACGATTGTAGCGACACACCAGGAGTTATCATACGCAAACCTCCATCGTCCAACGTTAACAACAGTAGTATGGATAGCAACAAAACCATGTCATGCCCTTCGTGTGGTCATCAGATCAAGTGCTATGAAAAGGTTTGGTTTTGTTTTTATATATGTTTGAGGTTTCAACGTATTTGATCATCAATGTAATTAATGATTGGGAGGTGATATATATCTAGCATGCTCAAATTCATGACCTTCCGGGATTGCCTGCGGGAGTGAAGTTTGATCCAAGTGATCAAGAGCTTCTTGAGCATTTGGAAGCCAAGGTACGTTTAGATGCGCATAAGCTCCATCCATTGATTGATGAGTTCATCCCCACACTTGAGGGCGAAAATGGCATTTGCTATACTCATCCTGAGAAACTGCCAGGTATATATTAAGAAATTAAATTTGCTTTTTTAATTTGGGACAAATCTACAAGGTGTGTTTGGTTGTGAAAAACTGTTTTCATTTATTTAGAAAACGTTTTCAGAAAATGGAGTTGAGTTTTCATTTACAGTTTTCTATGAAAACTTTAGAAAATGCAATTTGGTTGAAACGATGGAAATTTCATTTTCCATTTTAGAAAATCAGAAAACACGTTAAATTTTTTTTGGAACTACTACAATCAGTTTTCTAATTTACGTAGAAGTTAGAAAACAGAAAGTTTTCATTTTCTTTGAAAACTAATGAAACAAATGCATTTTCTAATTTTTCATTTTCTTGAAATTTTTTCCTAATAAATTAAAAGAATTTCGACAATCAAACACATCAAAAGGTTTTCTCATCCTTAACAAATTGATGTGTTTATGTATACTAGTCAAGAAACTAGCTATTCGTTTTTATAGGTAGGCCGATACAAGCATTTTACTAGTTAGACGTTGCTTGTATTAAAAAACTACTTCTTAAAACCTTTCAATTTTGAAAATTACGAGGTTTGCAAACTTAAACTGTTTGTTTTATTTTAAAGAAAATGTATGAAAACCTCTTACCGTCCTCTGAAATTTTAAGAGGTGCACCATCCGCCTCTTATTTTTCAAATGTGAAATTAAACCTCAGACTTCAGACCTCATAAAAAAACGACGCCTTAGTAATTAATGGTATATATGCATGCAGGAGTGAGCAAAGACGGTTTGGTTCGACATTTCTTTCATAGACCATCAAAAGCATACACAACCGGAACCAGAAAGCGAAGAAAGGTGCACAACGAAATGGATGGGAGCGAAACTAGATGGCATAAAACAGGCAAGACTAGGCCAGTTGTTCTCAAAACTAAAGTGAAAGGCTACAAAAAGATACTTGTGCTCTATGCCAACTATGGAAAGCCAAAAAAACCAGAAAAAACCAATTGGGTCATGCATCAATACCATTTGGGCAACAATGAAGATGAGAAAGAAGGGGAGTTGGTTGTCTCCAAGATTTTCTACCAAACCCAGCCTAGACAATGTGCCAATTCTACCATTGTTAAACCAATTGCTCCAAATGTACATCAAGGGTCTCATGCTACTAATAACACCACCACCTTCATCGAGTACTTCAGCCCAACATCGCTCGTTTCTTTCCAACAAAATCACGAACATGGTTGTGATTTGACATTGCACGATGGATCATCCGTTGTACCGTGAATATACATATATAGGGTCAAGGTTCACAGGAAAACTTAAAAAAAATAGAAAACTAAGGAACACCCTAATATATGCATTTGTGCATACATGTAACTTGTATCATGCAAATGTGCACATAAAAACTAAAACCAACTAAATTTACTTATATACACAAGTGCACATGCATACAGTCCATATAATGGACTATCATGGGTGTTCCTCAGTTTTCTATTTTTTAAGGTTTTTCTATGAACCCTCTCTCTATATATAAAATGGTACAACACCAAACGAATAATTAATCTACTGTTTCCATGAAAAATGCATAGAAAGAATTTGGGTGCAAATGTGGGATGCATTAATTATGGTTATCTTTCTAGGGATGTATATTTGGGAAGACTAAGCATAAGTGTCTCTTTTTGCCATAGGGTAAAGAATTAAACCATAATCTTTGTTACTTTGAAGATCAAGATAGATAACATATCTCTGAGCCTTAGAGGAAGACACTTATTTCTTACAGCATGCCAAACACTTATTCGTTCTTATGAGCGATGGATGCTTACTAGGTTAGAGATGATATAGATCCGTTATTAATTACCAACAATCTTATTGTATCATTATGTTGAATCACTTTTTATTGGTAATTGACCCCTTAAATATGGTGACAAATAGGTCAATAAATCATGCGTATTTTACTTGCCACTTTTAATGTATATCACTTTTCATTAATTAACTAATATATATCATCAATTCGGTTTGATGGTATATTTAATAGTTAGAATTTCGTTCTCCTACCGTAAGTGTGTGTACTATCTGAAAGTGATATATACTTGTATGATATTTGTGTCACCCATTCAAGTTTCGAAAGTGGTGGTCAAAACAGAAACATGAAGGTAAAATCGAACTTGAGAGAAATGTCAAATAATTATGTAAATGATTAATTGAAAGGTGATTCTCTAAGGTTAGGTTATAAATGCGTCCTATGTATAGACTAAGCGAAACTTGGAGGGAGAGTTAGAAACTTAAATTACATGTAAAATTAATTGACATAGATAGATATCTAAGAACATCTCCAACAACTATGCTAAAATAAGAAAAATAAGAATTTTACCCTATTTATTGTTCCACCAACTATGATATTATCTATGTTAAAATAGAAAAAAGAGAAGAGAGATTGTAAAAACTCTAAATTTGGAGAAATTTCTAAATAGAGAGGTAAATTTTATTACTCCAACCCATAAGATGCTTTTAACATATATATTTAAGAGAGAGAAATATAATTTTATTAAATATATTGAATATTTTAATAATACAATTAATGTTAGAGGTGCAATAGCTTTTGGAGATAGATGCAAATTTTTATAGAGATTTTAACATTTTTTACTCTAATTTTAAAGAAAACTTAACATAGCTGCTGAAGATGCTGTAAGGGACTCGCTCCAATGGAGATTGAGAGATTCCCTTGGTATAATTCCAGGACTTAAGACGAGAGGGTTCTCATTAAGGAAACTTGATGAAGTGGTTAACCATTTTTTTGTGACATGGTCTATCTTTAAAGTCAATTAAAGACCAAAAAACACGTATTTTAGCCAAAGAAAAATCTACACTGTTTGACATGAGGAAAATTAAATTGTGTTCATTTGATACAATAATCTTTGTAAAATGAATCGACCTTGACTTTAAAGCAAAACACAAGACTTATTGCTCCTGGTCTGGTCTTGGTTGTATTTCACCGTTACGGCGGGACTCTTTTTGGGTTTTTGGTTATTTTCGTAATTGGCAGCAAATGCAACAACAAAATATAATTTTTGTTGTCTTCCAGTGTTGTGGCGGATTGGTTATCACTCGTGGGGTTCATAGCATCCTAACCGAGTTTGAGCCTTCCCCAGCGCATGCTTGGGGACATTTAAGCGGGGCCATGTTTTGCCCCCAAAATTGACGGGGATTAGTCGAGCT
Source organism: Centaurea solstitialis (assembly GCA_030169165.1). Classification (NCBI taxonomy): domain Eukaryota; kingdom Viridiplantae; phylum Streptophyta; class Magnoliopsida; order Asterales; family Asteraceae; genus Centaurea; species Centaurea solstitialis. The sequence goes on from CM058041.1 coordinate 86,948,977, forward strand.
TTGGCCCGGACACCCTTCAATTAAAAAAAATATATAATTTTTTTTGCAAACTTATCGTCCACCTATTACCAATTGGGCTATACTCCACTGACAACATCATATGCAGAGAATTTATAACAAATTTTCAAGTATTATCAACTTTTTTTAATGATTCATATAAATGGCATTATTTTATTTCATTTTCAGTTGATTTTGAAGAAACATTTGTGATCATTAAAACGAGACAAAAACAAATTTAAAATTAATGGGTAAATTGAAAGGAAAAATAATAATAATAAAAAGGAGGGGGAGAAGGAGAATCTTCTTCATGGACTTAAGTATGTGTCTTCCGCCGTAATATTAATGTTACTTGATCAAATTTGGAACTACAATACAAGCCCAAGAGACCTTTATATATGAGTTATTTACAATCTATAATGGCCAAGCCCATATAATACCCAAAGGTCAAAGCCCAAAGCCTAACATTTTTAAGATATTACAATGCAAATTGCAATTTGCAAATGCAATACAAATTTTACTTGGGGTTATTTTGAACTCCAACCATGGGAATAGATATACTATGAAGTTCAAATGATATAGTTAGTAAAACATTAGTATATCTCATTTTCATTTTTGTAAATTTTACTTGGCATACATTTTACACATTGAGAATTTCTATGGGAAAGTGCTTTGACTTCAACTTTGAGAGCCTAAAAATATTAGATTTTTGTTTTTTGAGTTATAACTTTTGAAAAAAATTCGATTAACCTTTTGATTATTTATCTCACTACAATCCTTTCATGTATTCCTCTACATTCGATTGTAGTACGTAGTTCTCTTTTTTCTAAATCATCAGAAAGTACATTTACTAGTATAAGAACATTCTTGTTCTTGTGTATCAACTATTGATTGTGATTTATTTGCTTCTGTTATCCAAATTATATAAAATTCAATTAATTGTAAAATCAGGATCCAACTATACGTATACGCTCACATATGAATGTATATACATAATTGAGATTTTGAAGATAAAATTAAAAGAATTAATAAAAACCTATAATAATATATATCAGATTAAAAAGAATAAAATTCTAATTTTTTATATAATTTGTTTACTCAAACCTTTTGATTCTAAGATTTATAATTTTTTTAAATGAGAATAAATCTATGGAATTCCGAGACTTGGATTGATTCATTTACGAAGGGTGTGATATATTGATTTCCAAAACCCCATTAAGTTTTATTCTTCTTGGGTACAATCAATCAATCAATATATATATTAAAAGTAAAACCCAAAGATTCTTATGTGGCACTCCCTCCATCAAGATAATTGGTTTTTCTTTTTTCTCCTTTTTTCTCATTTTATTGATTTTTCTTTTTTATCACATTTAATTCATATGTCTTTTCATTTTCCCAAACGTCTAAGGATAATGAATAAAACATCTATATTTATATATAAAATAATAAATAATAAAGAGAATTAATTATTTGTTTTATTACAATTTATGTTAATTAATTATTTGTTTAACTTCTTTATGTTATAAACCATTCATTTTCATTCATTTATTTTCATTAATCATACATCTTCTCTTATTTAAGCACAATTGGTTGTTTTGTTTTTGTTGCATATGTTATTGATTCTTCCATTTATTTGTCATACAACATACTTCTCATTCTTTTGCTCAAACACATTTTTTCTCTAAAAAAGATTTTGAGTATTTAAAATTTGTTTATAATTAAGTTTTTTTTGCCATTATGTAATTTGTGTTGACTTCATATGATCTTTATGATGTTTTGTTGTTGCAAGTGACATAAACAGGATTAAACTCTAAAGATCGTCGAATATGTGGAAGAGCATCAAAACTTTAACACCATGCTACACAAAGAAAAGTTCTACATGTAAGGCTTTCATTCATTCACCTACTTTTTCAATTCAAGTGTTTTTGTTGGATATATTATTAGTTTTTGTTCATTTCTTTGTACATGCAACAACATACGTCTTATTCTTTTTTCAAACAAATTTTACTCACAAAAAAAATTGATTTAGGATATGAACTTTTATTTATAATCTTTCTGTTGCCATTGGTTTCATATGAGTTTTATGTTGTGTTTTTTTTTTTTTTTTTGTAGCAAGTGACACAATCATGAATAAACTCTAAAGATCATCGAACGTATGGAAGATCATTAAAGCTTTATCATCATGTTATACAAAGAAATTTTTTTCATGTATGGCTTTTATTCAACTACTTTATAATTTCGTGATGTATATTTTATAATTTCGTGATGTATTTTTACCTAAATTCTCATTTGTATATATTTTTTCACATGAGCATAACCCAATACGCTAAAAAACAATATGTGTATTGTTTATCTGTGTATTAAATTGTTACTCACAAATGGGTCATAAATCTTTAATTATTGTATCATGTTTAAAACTAGACCAACTTTATTTATGAATTTTTTTTTTCAATTCATACAATTTAAGAGAGCCAACCATGAAACTATGCTACGTTCTAATAAGATCTCTACCATCGTTAACAATGTTATTAAAGACAATTAATTTAGAAAATGAAGTTGGTGAACTACCTCCATACAAAAAAAAAAGTGACAAAACTGATAGTATTTGACAATGTTACATAATCGGGTTCAAGTGGAATATGCATCAATTCAAATTTTCACTAAGATCGTAAAATAAATAAAAATCGAAAAAAATCGTTAAAAAGAAAAAAAGTATTAAAAGAAAATAACTTTGTAATTAACAAAAAATGATGTGGGCCCTTGATATTTCTCTAAGACACCTAAGTATTTTTTTTATAAAAAATATAATAGTTATGATTAAGATAACACTTTTTGTGTCATATTTAATTAAATATTATTGCTTTTTAAAATGATTATTGTTTTTATATATTCTATATATTCTAAATTTATAATTTTCTTTTTGACTATGGTGGTGCTGATTTGTTAAAAATAAATTGATAGAAAAATAACACAAAAAATGACATCAATAAATGTTAATAAATATTTAAACTATGTTTTTTATTAAATAATTTTAATTACGTATCCAACATATTTCATAACTCAATTAATTGAATAAGTGTATAACCAAATTTTGTATAAAATAAAGTATTTATATAAAAATGGCCAATTAACATAAATTGTAATAATATGTGAAATCACTAAAAAACTTCACTTATGAGCTATAATTTTGATATGGACATAGAAAAGTTGTTAACATACTCACAATTTAAAAAATCAAAAATTTAGGAAAAATAATAAGAGAGTTTATAAGTATAAGAAGATGCTACATTATTACATTTACAAAGTTGAAGTTTAATGAAAACCCTACTCTTATACCACCATAGCCACAACGAGTCCTACGAAGGTCTATAAATGTGATAGATTGATTACCTTTTGTCGAACATTTCGCAACAACAATACATGTTGTTTTGTTTTAAAGAGTATAACCAAAAAATATTAACGATGTATTTCAAACTATTCATAACAACAAAATGATAATAAATATATGAAAATGAATCAATTATTCATTTTAATTTGGATATTACTAATTAATAACAGAAAAACTACGTTGTATCTAAATTCGGGTTTATATTTATTTAAAATATATTTCACTACCGCGCAACGCGCGGGCCAAACACTAGTATATATCTTAAAAGGAAAAACCACAACATCCTATGTGGCATCCTCTCAAGCCAAGAAAACTATTTATCTTTTTTCTCAAATTTTTGATTTTTTTAATGTTGAATTTTGTAAAGACCTTTTCGCCCTTCCATAAAACATGTGTAATTCATTACAAACTTGGGACTTTTTTGTAAATTTACATATCCAAGTTTAACCTCCAACTCTTCATTTGCTTCTTCATTTAATTCTCTTTATTTGTTAATAAAATTTGTTTTTTCATAAGTTACAATAATAAACAAGTTGAAATCCTATAAATTCCCTTGGTGAGGCTTGAGAAGATGGAAGTTGAAAAAGACATAAAAAATCTTACACATGTATGTAGAAATTACGTTCTCCAAACAATATGATTTGTTATTACCTATTTGTTGTTTTCCATATTGTTGGATTTGTTATTATTCTATGTAATGTAACTTCTTGGTAGGCATTCTCTTTATTATTTTGTTGCAATTGATTTACTATCTCTAACTTTTCATCTCATTTTCTTTGTTTCTCCATTTCTTTTTTCTATTTAGTATTGCATAATTGGTATAAGAAAACAATCGATTATGTTTTTGATCAATCGGGACTACTTTATAGCGGAAGATTAGTGCGGTATTGTTTTGTTGTAATTGATTACCATCTATAACTTTTCATCTATTCATTTCTTTGTATCTTAATTTCTTTCTCTTTATTAGGTTTTGCATAAAGGGTATCAAGAAACAATCGATTATGCTATTGATCAATCGAGACTACTTCATAGCGGAAGATTAGTACGGTATTGTTTTATTGTAATTGATTACCATCTATAACTTTTCATCTCTTTGTATCTCAATTTCTTTCTCTCTAATAGGTTTTGCATAAAGGGTATAAAGAAACAATTGATTATGTTTTTGATCAATCGGGACTACTTCATAGCAAAAGATTAACATGGTATTGTTTTATTGCATTTGATTTACTATCTAAATTTTCATCTCCCCTTTTGTTTGTCTCTCAATTTAGTTTATCTAGATTATGTTCTTGACCAACCGGGACTACTTTATAGCGGAAGATTACTACGATGAAGTATTCCCGAGAATGGTATATATATATATATATATATATTATGCACATTTCTTTCAGTTATTATAATTTTGATCTCTCAATCTCTTTACTTTGTTTCTTCCTTTCCATTTAGTTTTGACACCATTGCTATCAAAAAAACAATAGGTTATGTTTTTTTAAAACATTCACACGCACCAAATTTCAAACACGACTACTTCATAAGGAAAGATTAGCAAGGTGATTTTCTTTCGAGAATTGTAATTTTATATTTTTATGCCCTTTTCTTTTAGTTGTATCTATATTGAAGGAAAACCTTGGGACTTAGAACATGGCATTTTTAGGGAGTAGAAATGGTGTTCTTCATTTAATGTTAAATATAATAAAGACTTCTATTTGCCGATATGTAACTATATATTCAACAAAATTATGGAGCTTTAAGTATTTTTACATGTATATTGCAATTTATGTTATTTAACTATTCATTTTCTTCTTTTTTATGCTAATTAACTTTGCATTTACTCTTCTTTATGTTGATTAACTATTAATTTTTTTATGTTAACTAACTATCCATTTTCGTTTATTTTAATTTGCTATCCAATGGGTTGGTTTGTTGTCAAACTACTCATATTTTCTCTTACTATATTTCTAAGATATATGATGTTATCTATAATTTATATGTTTATTTGAGTTTTGTATTTTATAGAGTGTCATTAGAAAAGGAATAAAACAAATAAGATATTGTATAAATAAGGTTACAAGAACATGAAAGTTTCATGGACAATGACTCCATATATCATAATGAAAGTCATTCAATCTACTATCTCCATTCTCAATTTAAATCGATTTTTTTTCTTCAAGTTTCATGATTTATTTACACCCCAATTTTCATTTCTAACTTTTTTCACAAGAGTTACGACAATGCTAATAGAACATTTGAATATTGCTTATTATGATATGACGTTGTTACCAGCAAAAAGGTAAGTAAAAATTACATTTTTAGTCTCATTCGATCTAAGGTATGCTTTTATGTTTATTGCTAAGATATGTTATTTGTTGCCATGTTTACTTTATATGTTTTTTTTTTGTAAAAAGTGTCGCAACAAAAGAAAAACCATATATTATGTAAATAAGTTGTGGAGATTTTTGAACATGTCGATCAAATAGAATGAAGTTTCATGGAAAATGTATGTATATATTATTATATGAAGTCATTTAATCTAATATTACTCCAATCTCAATTTTAAACTAAAATTATCTTTTTTCTAAAAAATACTTAATTTTAATAATCAACAATTACTTCTTTTTTCTAAAAAACTTTGCCGAAGGAAATTAGATAGTTTTAAATTATAAATAGAAAACTAATTTGTATTTACGAGAAACTTTTCTAACTAATCAAATTTATATTGTGGTGAATACCCGACTTGGCAAATATCGATCAACTCCAACCCAGCCTACAACTCTAAAATCCAAAACTTTGTGTGTATACACAATTATGAATCTGTTCAATCACACTAATATTTTCTCATCTTAAAATCTTAAACTCATACCCTTTTGTTGGAGATGAGAAGTTCAATGCTAAATATGATAATTATTTTGAAAAAAAGTCATTTGGCCTATATTTATTCCTGTCGATTGGAGTGAATTAGTTGAAAAAAATACATAAATCAAATATTAATATTATAGTGCAAAAATGTAAGAGAAATCAATGTTGAAGATCTGTTTCTTTCAATATATATATATATATATATAATTTATTTGACAAATTACGTTTCATTTTAAGTAAATAAGTTCAATAGTCTTCTAAAAAAACTATCGTCACTGCGCAACGCGCGGGCTCGACACTAGTTTACAAAAAGAGAAAATAGATATACTATGAAGTTCAAATATGAATGATAAGTAAATAAAGCGACTTTACACATTCATCTTTAAAAATTAACCAATAATTCACATGATAAATTATTTATAAGGTTCTCACATATTATATATATAGGGGGATTTTCATTTGTGAACCATTATTTTGGTGTGAACTTGTGAACTTCATCCTAGCCATTCAAATCATTTTTTGATGGTTAAGATTAATTCCATGATTTATCTTATTAACCACCCATGATTTTAGAAATTATCCATGATTAATCTTGACCGTCGATTTTGAGTTTGTACGGTTGAGATATTGTTCACAAGTTCACACCAAAATATTGGTCCACAAATGAAAGTCCTTCATATATGTATATATGTTTTTGGGTTGATTGGGTTGTGGTATTTGACAGAGTGGGCTTATTGTGGTTGAGTGGGCTGTGGTACTCATAGCCTTACCAAAATGACACTTCTCACATTATGTGTATGTAGAGGGAGAGAGAGTTGAGTTCAAAGGAAAACAGTGTCGAAAAAAAGAAAATGAGAACAAGTAAATCACCTTTGCACTACTAAAAAATAAGAGTACTACTGGCGGCCGAAACGGTCGGTAATCCGTCAGAAACAGGCTTTACTGATGCCTTTTCGACTGAAACGAGCATTTATGAAAAAACTTGTCGGTAATAGCTAGCGACGGTTTTTCAACGACATTTACGAATGATTTCTCGATTGTTCCATCCACCGATGGTTTCCTAATTGTTTTTCGATGAATACTTAAAAAGTAAATAAAAAAAAGAACTATCGGTAAAACGCCGTAAAACAATCGATAAATTCCGACTGCTTTTAGCAGTCAATAACGGCAATTGGTAATACATAGTCTTTTAGTCGTGATGAGTTTACACATGTGAAAACTGTGTGACTTTAGCTACAAAGTAGGCCGTGGTCAAGTCATGCACACACCCTCGTGTTGATCGTGTTTTGTAATCATGTTAAATTTTAATGTTAAATCACATGTAACTTTTGGTTTTAGTTTTCTATTATTTTGACCATGTTCACCTTTAAATATCTCGCTCTTACTCTATATAACTTTTGCTCACATTTTGAAATATGGATACACATCAAACTTCACCTTCCCTTGTTTGTAGCAATAGATTATTCAGGTTTCAGATAACACCCTGCACTCTGAAAACTAATATTCATAAAGAACATAAAATATTAACCCATGTTTGTTAGTCATCAACTCGCATCACAAAAAGAATATATACTGGTTGTCCCTTTGTGCAAATTTAATACCATCATGCAAAATCTCTCTCTCTCTCTCTCTCTCTCTCTTTCTCTCTCTCTCTCTCTATATATATATATATATGCAATATTAGGTTGAAATGAGAAGTGCTAAATAAATGAGAAGTAGAGAAGTGATCATAGCCTTTTATTTTGTGGAATATGGAAGGGTATTTTGGTAATAATTCGAATAATTGATATATGAATCATTCCAATTATTCATGTATGAATCATTGTATTGTCAAGATTCATATCTGAATCTTGACAATACAATGATTCATATATGAATTATTCGAATAATTACCAAAATAACCTTTCGTATTCCACAAAACTTATGGTACTCCTTTAATAATCTGCTGCATCAATTAATTAATAACCGTTGATCAAATAAATAGAAGGCTATGATCATTTCTCTACTTTATAGTTTTTTATCAGTTCTTATTTGAATCTCCCTATATATATATATTATATTGATATGCTTCAAGACAATTATTCCATATTCCTAATTCTTGAGCACAAGCACACACCCAAATATAGCGGCCAGAGAATAGGACTAATTAATGAAAACTTCACATGCAGGCTAGGTTTGAAATAGTTGATAATATTCTTGGGAGTGTGAAATTACTTTTGAGTATATATATATATATATATATAGTAGTAGTTGTTAGCATTGACCATCGAGCTTGATAAATCTTCCATACCACAAAAAGACAATTAAACAAACAAACATACCCCTTGGTGACAACCTTTTACTTTCTCCCAAATGCTTCAAACTTCTCAAACTGTGCATACGGTTTGTCGCTAATTGACACCAATACAACTTTCATATCCTTTAATTTGTCAAACATTATTAATTTCCTCTAGCTAATATATTTTATTATTAATTGGGATAAATTAATTTACTATTCATGGTTATCGTCTCTAATTGGTAATAATATTTAAGTTTTTTACACACATTGTAATGCGTAGACGCTATAACTTTTATTAGAGATTATATGATGAAGTTCAAAATTATTGCATATTACATTTATTTATGAACGATTTTTGGTTTTTGATCAACTTAATGTTGAGCAATGTCCCACATTGGACACAAAGTGAACTTGTAATGCGAACTTGTAATGTGCTTATAATGTGTTTATAATGGTCGCGTTATTTACATTTGTAACTACAAAAGGTAAATCGGTTCAAACTAAAATATCCGGTGGTTATTTATTTTCTAACTTTATATGATAAATAAAAATGTATTTTTTTTGGTAACCATAAGTTCTCGGTCCAACTTACATGCACCAATCGATTAGTTTTCAGACAACCACAAAATGTCTCGAGTTATTGCAGGATAATCTTTATGGCCACAAAGACTTTAATTACCTCCAGATCTAAATTTGAGGTAGATTTTTCTTTACATTCTTAGGTGTTTACTAATGGGCCACAACTATATTAGTTGATGTGTTTTTTTGTTAATAATATAAGAAAGAAATAGGTATAGAAAATTAAAAGAAAAAGGAAAGGTGGGGGAGGAAGGAATCAAATAGATCTTGAAAGTTGAAGGCTTTGGGGTAGGAGAGAATATTCCGTGAACACGAAAGATCAAGAGCTAAAATCCAAAGATTAAATGGTAAACAAAGTTAAAAGGGCAAAATATGATTAGATTATGATTAAGCAATTGGCAGGAAAAGTCAGCCCACAAATGGACGACTGCTCACATTTCTAAAAATTCACTGCCTTTGTCAGTTCTCTGTCTTTTAACCTAATCTCTTTTTCTTTTTAAGATCCTTTTGGTTTGGGAAATTGGAGTTTCTATGCTTAATGTTCTACACATACTAAAGAGAAATAGTAAGCTTCAAATGCTTTCTAAAATAACCTGTATTATAACAAAAACGAGTTTATAAAATTGCTAAAATAAATAACCGTTTCTAACATAATGTTTTATGAAATCAACATTTATAGCACAAAGCAAAAATCTTTCTATTTAAAGTCATATAATCACTCAAACTAGGCTTAGACTTATCAAAAAGTAGATTGCTGCAAAAACATCAAATGGAAAAGCACAAGATCATAAGAATGGCCTCAACACCATTATGATGCACTGTAGAAGTTTGGGAGGTTCAATGTCATTCAAAAGGAGGAGGTACCGACGACCTCTTCTAAAACAATTGTTGCTGTTAGCGGAGGTGGGTTGAAATCCACCAACACTACTAAAGAAAGGTTATTACGGACGGCCGAAACAGTCAGAAACGGGCGTCGCTAAAAACCTAGTCTGTAAAAGGTATCGAGGGTTTTTCCGACGACCTTTAGCGACTGATTTCTGACTGTTTCATTTATTGACGGCTTTCCAACGACTTTTATCAATTGCTTTCCGACGGTTTCATTTACCGACGGGTTACCGACGACTTTCCCACCGCTTTTCGATGGTTTCCTTACGACTTATTAGAAAAATAAAAATATAAAAAAGAAAAGTCAATGAACCATTAGAAAGCAGTTGGAAGTTTCCAATTGCTTTTAGCAGTCGCTAATGGCCGTGGGTAATACACAGTTTTTTAGTAATGTAATATTTGCATGATCTCCGCCAACAACCCATGTGGTAGGTGATGCTTGCTAAGTTTGCATGAACTCCTTTTTTTGCATTTTTTTCATCATTAGCATGAACTCCGCCAATGACTTAAATATTTTCATTTTGGGTGGTCTTAAAAATTTGCATTTTTGTGTTAATTACCAATTCAACCTACCTCTGCCAAGCGGAGGTTTCCAGAAACTCATCTTTGCTAATAACGTAGTTCATTTAGCGAAAAATGGCTATTTTGGAGAGAAAATAGTTACGAGGTGTTAGAGGTATTTTTAAAAGGCAAAAATAATTAATTTATCTTTAAAAATGTAGTAATATTATATGAAAAAGACAAAAATTCTCCGATTAATAAAAACACTTATATAGAAACCCAAGAATCTCACGCAACGCGACGACACATGACATTAATCACGATGGTGAACTTCTTATTCACTATGAATACCATGACATATTCATCATAATTCATGAATGTGTGATTCATGATGAACAACGCGTCGACAACATGTCAATATTTATCATGATATGTTACTTATTATGAATAACACATCATAAATGTGTTACTTAATTATGACAAATATTCATCTTGAAGAGATCGAGACACATGACATGATGTGGATGATAGTTCTTACAAATCAATCATAGCCGTCCATATAATATAATAAACATAAGGTTTGATAAATATCTCGACTATTCCAAATTTGAAGCCGTGATTATATATAGGGATTACTTCTTCAAAATGTATCCTAATATACTATTGTATATATCCACCTAAAAAAATTCCTTTTGTATATATCAAACTTTATTTTTTAGCCTATTGTATGTATTTTTGATACACACAATAGTATATTGTGGGATAGTTGGATACACATAATAGACTCAAAAATACACATAATAGACTCAAAAATAAAGTTTGATATATACAAAAGGAATTTTTTTAGGTTGATACATACAATAGTATATTGGGAATAGTTGGATACATTTTAAAGAAGTAATCCCTTATATATAATAAATATAGTTTACCATATCTAAAAAATATTCCAATCTTAATAAATAGATTGTTGATTATCATTTATAAATATATATAATTATTGATTGTTTCCAAATAAATTTAGTGGTTTATAAAATTATAAAATTTAGATGATTTATTTTAAGACATTTTCTATGTAAGTAAACCCAAAACACAAATGTGTCTATTTATATGTGAATATATATCTTTGGTTGAATGGCATATCAACATGCATCCAACCAACCATTCATGCAAATTTATATCATGTGAGATTCCTCTTTCATGTCTGGAAAGTGTTGAAATAAGCTTCATTGCATCTGAATTAGTATATACTTTGAACAATTATTAAATTATACTATGCTTTCTTCACACAAAAGAATGCCATATTGTTAGCAAAAGAAAAGAATATCATTCCTCTTTTCGACAAAATAAATATTTATTCTCACATGATTATACATTGATTGCTTTTCAATAATATTTAACATAAACAAACATTATTACTCAAAAACAGCTACATATTTTACGTTATAGCGACAAAAAACAATTTGAAAGAAAGCTTCCTCAAAAAATAAATATTAGAAGAGAATTTAAAAAAACAGAGTACTGGACAAACAATTCTCATAACATGAAAATCATATTATATATAAACCGTAACCACAAATTAGTAAACCTGATTTTGATGTTTTTGTATACGGTTTTTAATTAATAAGTTTTAATAAGATTAAACTTAAAATTCCGATAAACACATTATTTTTTCTTTATTTTATTTTCAATAAAAATCACTTTAGACAGCCCGCCTTATGTTAATAAAAAATTAGTCGGGGTGGGTGGTATAGACCCGGTATGGTAACCGGTATCGGTGGTAACACCACCGTGGTTGACCGGTACCACACCGGCAAGCAATCCAACCGGCACCCCCATGCCATTCTCTCTCCTCACCCCACCCCACCCCATCATCTCTCTCCTTTCTCTCTATCTATGTCTTCTTTCTCTCTTCTTTTCTTTTTCTTTTATTTTTTAATTAATTAATTAGATTGGTATGGAATTGGTATGAGTGTGGATGAATTGGTATGGTGTTGGTAAGATAATGTGGCGCTGAGGTGGCAGTTGGTAAAGGTGGTACTACTAAAGATGGTATAACTATTTATAAATAACCATAACTATGATTTACCAATAACTTTAATCTTAATATGAATTGTGCTAAAAGTTGTTTTACTAATTTGTCGTGTATTAAGTTCTTAAATATTTTTCAGTAAAATAATGTAATAATCCAGTTTCGTTTTGATCTTTTAATTTAAGTTAGAGGGTGATTTGGAAAAGTGACCTTATTTGTAGAGACTTACAATGAGAATAACAGCCTACTTAGCAGAAACCGACGTTACTCCCTTTTTTCCGGCCTATGTATTGAAAAAGCCCTACCGCATGTACACATCGGAGCAAAAAGAATGGGCCACCATTGACAAACGCCCCTCGCACTCCTCACTATGGCTCTGCCGAATGACATGTATGCAAAGGTAAACAACCTCAAATCGGCCAAGGAGGTATGGCTCGAGATTGAGCAACATATGTAGGGGTGAGAAAAGACTATGGAAAGCTAGAGGAAGAGTGCGATGAACGCGTGCGAAGGTTTTCGAGCAAGAGAGAATGAAACTCTAACTGAATCCTACAATAGGTTGAACACTTATGTGAATGATCTGCGACGTCTTGGGTTGGAAAAAAATCGCTATGAGATCAACGTGAAGCTTCTGAAGAATCTTGGTCCAAAATGGCAACAAGTCGCTGTGAGCATTCAGTTGAGCCAAAACCTAGGGCAATTAGGCCTTCATGATCTTTACAGCATGATGGTTCAACATGAGGAGATTATTACCGTAAACAATTAAGAAAAGGAATATTGATCCTCTTGCCTTGGTTACCAAGCATCAAGGAAGTTTGAGTGCCAAGACTACTCCTTCACGTTACGAGAACACATCAAATGAAGATCCCATGATTATGATCAACTTTGGTAATTTAGATGAAGACATGACTGAAGTGGATGATTCTCTTGCTTTGTTGACTCACAACATGAGAAAGTTGCAAGGCAAGCTTCAAAAAGCTACAACAAGTTTCGTCCCATGGAGAGAAGGGATGATCGACATAGAGGAGACCCGTGGTACAATGATGGGTACCGTCAAGCTGAGAGATACCAAGACGATAGGCAAATTCGAGATTGACGGGATGAAAACTACCAAAAAAGGGAACAGTATGAAGATAACTATCGTCAGAGAGACAGGTTTGACAATCATGGAAAAGACTATTTTTATGATGATCCAATATGTAAAAGAGTACTTCTACCTGAGAGAAGGTTTGATGACAGAAGGTTTGTTCCAGACAACTGAAGAATAGATGATCAAAGGGTGGATGACCGTAGGGTAGATGACAAAGGGTTTGTCGATAAAGCGAAAGAAAGAGCTCCTGAGAAAGATGTTACAGAGCTTGCAAAGAAGGATGAGCGGGTCCTAACAAGCTTTAGGTGTGGAACCCCAGGTCATTATGCCAAGGAATGTCCGAATAAAGTGAAGGACACTGACTACTGTAACAACCCAAACCCAAACAGATAATAACAACAAATCCCAGTGATCTAACGTAACGAAAATATAATATAAATAACAAAGTCTGACATTAAGCCTAAATCATAAGTTCAAATGTAGTAGTGCCCGTGGAACAACCCTCCACAGCTGAGATATAAAATATTAATTATTCTTCTAAAGACAAAAGGCGGCTAGACTTATACAGATGCATGTGCTAGTTCTTTTATTCCTGTCATTCCTGATTCATCCATATCCACAACAAGCACATATTTTGTACCTAACACCTTCTCTTCAGATTTCATAGATCTTGCAGATTACGATTGTCTTAAGCTGATGACCAGAACAGTAGCTCTTGTGGATCCTGATCCGACTACAACATCAATTTCATCCGGTGCAGTTGTGACTGAGAGCTCTTATATACCTACTGTGGATATTGAGACTTCCAATGAGACGGTTGCACAAGAGCCAGTGCACTCCCCCCTCTCCCACTTCTACTTCTGGATAACCAATAAAAGTTTTTCCCGAACCGGTTCGTGAACAGATCCCTACGCCTGTTCATGCACCCATTCTAGAACCTGCTCAAGAAACATCTTCGGGCCCTTCACAAAAGACATATGCCCAAGTGCTTCGAGAGCCTCGTTTAGAGGTTGCTCTAAACGTCAGCCCAATCACAACACCATCTGAAGGCACCTGTTCAACGGATCAGTCTGAAACCATGTATAAAACAATGATGGTTTTTGTTCGAATTATTTTTCTACGTTTCAGTATTTTATAAAATTTTTAATTTGTAGATTTTATGTTAAAAATTGTACAAGTTATCTCATATATAAATTATGTGCTAGTCATTTATCTTCATAAAAGTATAGAGTTGAAATAACTTTAATTAGTATACAATTTATTAAAATGAAATTTAGGCTTTGTTTGGCAAGCATAAGCTAGCTTATAAGCTAGTCCATCCAAACATGTACCAGGAAGCTAGCTTATCAGCTAGCTTATAAGCTAGCTTTTTGAAACGCTACTTTGAGTAGCTTATGAGGAGTTTATTGTAGTTTTTTCCAATTATACCCTTATTAATATTAATTATTAAATTCAAATATACCCTTTTTGGTCATTTTACATACTCATAAGCTAGTTTTTGTCAAACATAATTTGTTCAACAGCTAGCTTATCAGCTACTAGCAAGCTTATCAATCAACAGCTAGCTTATCAGTTATCCGCTAGCTTATCAGCTACCAGCTAGCTTATAAGCTACGCTTGCCAAACATAGCCTTAATTAATAAGATATTTGTTGTTTAATTTTATGATCCATGTGTTCGTGAGCAGTGTTCTCATCGATTTCATAAAAACTGCAATACTTTTTAAACATTTCATAAAATTTGTAAGTTCCTCACTTTAAATTTGCTTTTTACGACCTTTATATAATAATAAAATAATTCGAGATGTATATGGATATAGTAAATTGTGATAATAAATCAACATACATCATTTATTTTATTAAATTTAAGTATTTTTATTTATTTTATACGGTGATAATTGATAGATAGTTATTTTAGAGATTTTTTTCTTTTCATCTTTTTTTATGTATCATTGATTATTAAAATGAGTGGTTTACATTATTTTTACAGTTCTCAAAAACTATCGAGTTCTCATATAAATGACCCCCTATATATAGGGTACTCTTTAACCATCCATCTGGTAAAAAATAACGACTTTGACTGCGAATCATCGGATAATTTTTCGCATAGGCTGTAGCACACGGAAGTTATTTTCGTCATTTTACAAATAGTCGACAAAAGGTTCATATATGAATTTCGTCATTCATATATGAATTACAATGGTTCATATATGAACGTATAGTTCATATATGAATCAGTTAAAAATAGTTAGTATGCGAGTTACCAAGTTTATATATGAACGTATATATGAATTATACAGGCTCATGTATGAACGTATATTTCATATATGAATCAATTAAAAGATAGCTAGTGAATTACATATGTTCCTATATGAACGAATGTGTATATGAATTACACAGTTTCACATATATATATATATATATATATATATATAGTTCATGTATGAATCAGTTAAAAAATAGTTAATGAATTACACAGGTTCGAACATATGGTTCATATATGAATCAGTTAAAAATAGTTAAGATATGATTTATACAGGTTCATATATGAACCTATAGTTCATATGTGAATCACACAGGTTCGTATATGAACCCGTTTTCGGCCTATTTCTAACAGTTACTAAATTACCCCTCGATCTTGTGTGTAGTCGTGAATTTAGACCTGTCAAAGATTGCGACATTGACCTACCACCACTATGTGTGTGTATATATATATATATAGATTCAGGTTCAAATGTGAACCGATCTTTCATTGTGAACGTGACGACAGTCGAGAGCGCGCCACGTGACATATTCACTCTGAATATTCATGTATTATTCAAATTGAATAACACTACATTCAGTGGCGCGATTTTAGTGGTCATCAGGTTCAAATGGAAACTCAAATTTCAATGCAAACGTGTAATCAAACTTGATTTTAGTGGTCCTCGGGTTCTATTTGGCTCATAGGATTATTCAGACTAAATATTATGCATTATTCAAGGTGAATAATATAATATTACGCCTAAATATATAATACAACATTCAATATTATTTATTCTTAATAATGTATTATTCACCTTAAATAATGCATAATATTCGGTATAAATAATCTTATATTATTCAGTTTAGACAGAATATGCCACGTGACACGCTCTCGGTTGTCTACACATTCACAATGAAAAATGAGTTTGTAGCTGAACTTTCGTTTGTATGTATGTGAGTGTGTGTATACCTACATATATATATATAGGGGTGTGTTCAAATGTGAACCACTTTTTGGTTGTGAACGTGAGGACAACCGAGAGCGCGACATGTGGCGGATGACTAAGCGCCACGTCAACTCCACGGCGGATGACTGGGCGCGATTCATGGGAGGGCATTGAATTAAAGAGGGGGACCACGTGTCGCGCTCCTCCAGTTGTCCTCACGATCACAACCAAAAAGTGGTTCACATTTGAACTTTCCTATATATATATATACATACATAGGGGTGGGTTCAAATACAAACCACTTTTTCGTTGTGAACGTGAGGACAACCGAGAGAGCGCCACGTGTCACTCTGAATTTTCGCGACTTAGTGTTATTCATACTGAATAACGCTTTATTCAGTATGAATAACACTAAGTCGCCGAAAATTCAGTGACACGCGCGACTTGTAACCAAAAAGCACGTGACTTAGTGTTATTCAGTCTGAATAACAGTGTTATTCAGACTGAATAACACTAGGTCGCGGGAAAAGTCGCGCGTGTCAGAAAATTTGTTGCCACGTGTCGCGCTCTGGGTTATCTTCACGTTCACAATGAAAAAGTGGTTTGTATTTGAACTTTCACCTACATACATACTATATATATATATATATATATATATGAAGGAGGTTCATGGAAGAAGTAAACTGATTTGCGAGAAGGAGAGAAGGAATATGAGCCACATAAATTATTAATTAAAAAATTAAAATAAAAATAGAAATACAATAAAGACTTACCCTAACAATATTTTGCAATGAATATTTAGTGTATCTTATATAGTCTCACAGATTTTATGAGAACAAAACTCCCTATTTTTTTTTGGACCGCAAGAAAGAAATTTATTAGAAACTAACGAGGGGCTAGTGCGATACAAGACTTAACAGCTTTAACAGGGTTACAACACCAATCCTTCCATGAAAGAAGTTTACCAAACTTAGTTCTACATTTGATCCAATCATAAGCTATGAACTTAAATATTTCATTACACAACAGAATATATTATTTCCTCTAAAAATGTAGTCTTTTATACGTTTTATCCAGATTTTTTTTATTTTTCAATCCATTATATTCATTTTTTATATTTCGTAATTATGTATTATTCAAATTAATTACATGCAAGTTCTCCTCATATTGTTCTTGTCAATTAGTATATTTTCAATATTCCATCTATAGTTAAATATATTTTCACTAACTAATTAATTATGTCTCAAATCAAACATTTTAACTTTTCTTTAAAATGAAAAAGTAGCATTTTAATTGTATATTCAATTGAATATATTAATCTCGACCAAAAGGTGTTCCAAGACCACACACATATGTGCATGAAAGTGACTACATCAAAGAGAGAGAGAGATCCCTTCATTTTTAGCTATAATTAAGAATGTAACCTTGATTAGGTTGTGCTCATTCCTTTTGAGTTTTTTAAACTTAATTCTTTTATACTACATACAGAGAGCAAGATCTAGCTATACCTAAGCTAGTTTGAATATTTGAGAAGAGAAGCAAGAAGAAAATTAAAGGATCATCATCAAATTAAGGAGCTCAAGATGATAGAGAAGGTTGTAGCAGAAGAAGGCATAGTCCCAAATGGTTTCACTCCAATCAACAATCTTCTTCCACCACCTTCCTCCAATCCTCCCACCATCAAGAAAAAGAGAAACCTCCCTGGAACCCCAGGCAATTACCCATATTCAACTATATATATATATATATATATATATTTCTTTCTTTTAGAAATTAATTAAATTCATGGATATATATATATATATATATATATTGAATTCATGATGATCATATATACTTGAAAACTTTTAGAAAACCCTTGTTTCAAAAAGTTTACTTGAATGAACAAAATATATATATATATATATTATATATTCCATTTCTCAACTTTTTGATTCAAGACTTATATAATTGTTGATATTAGTTTAATAAATCTAGTTAATGAATGAATGAATGAGTATTTTTTGCAGATCCTGAAGCAGAAGTTATAGCGTTATCGCCAAAGACACTGATGGCAACAAACAGATTCTTGTGTGAGATATGTGGGAAAGGGTTTCAAAGGGATCAAAACCTTCAGCTTCACAGACGTGGTCATAACCTGCCATGGAAGCTGAAGCAAAGAAGCAGCAAAGAAGTGCGAAAAAGGGTTTATGTGTGCCCAGAAAAGTCTTGTGTCCATAACCACCCATCAAGGGCACTTGGAGACTTGACTGGTATCAAGAAGCATTTCTGCAGAAAGCATGGGGAGAAGAAGTGGAAGTGTGCTAAGTGCTCCAAGTGTTATGCTGTTCAGTCAGATTGGAAGGCTCATTCTAAAACATGTGGTACCAGAGAGTATAAGTGTGATTGTGGAACTATTTTTTCAAGGTAAGTAATTAACCCTTTCAAATCTTCATTCTTATAAATTAGCAACCAAGAAGCTGATATAAGCTAGCTGTTGATTGATAAGCTAGCTATAAGTTGATTAATTAGCTTATCAATAAATTATGTTTGTCAAAACTAGCTTAAAAATATGAAAAATGTCCAAAAAAATGTATTTTGGGGTATAAGTATGATTTTTGGAATTATTTTTTCATGGTAATTAACTCTTTTCGGTCTTCATTAAAACACACACTTTAATTAGTTACTAGACAAAAGAGTTATAAGAGAGTTAACATTATTCAAGGTTTTCTATTACAAGTTTAATGAAGAAAAAAAAGATTTATAACTTTAATTGAATCATATAAAGATAAATTATCAATTAAGAATGGTTATTAAATTAATAATATCAACTTAATTAAATGTTAACTCTTTTATCGTAAATTTATTTTCCATGTTAATTGATTTGACAAAAAAGAAATTAATAAAGAATGTAATTGCTATTATTTGTTAAAGTGTAAGTTTGTAATCATTTTTTATAAATACATTTATATAAATTAAGAAAGAAATATGAAAAATACAGCAATGATTTTACCTATTTTTCAAAAGAAATACATCATAAAGTTAATTGGTTTGTTGTCATTCTTTTGATATCGTTTATAAATCTTTTTCCTGTCGTCTAGCAACCGCAAATAGGAACCTTTCTAAGTTGAATTACATTTCAAAATGTTGTATTTCATGATTCATTATAATATAAAGATAGAAAAGAAATTAAAAAATTTATTGTAAAACAGTCGTTGTTTAAGTTGGTTTTTACTTTGAAAATGCATAAATGATTGAAAAGTATATTTTATCAATGTTTTCTTTTAAAACATTAAAAAAAAAAAAAAAAAACATGATCAAAATACGATAAAACAATAACGATCAACTCAAAGGTGATATTATATTCAAATTACATGCAATTATAGAACACAATCAATACGAGAGTGTGAGTATAGCTTGGCTCCAACCTATTCATGCCGTTATCATATATGATTTTGGTCTATAATCACATATGATTTAGCTGCTATCCTATTTTGACTTTATTTCTATGTAAAACCAACCAACTATTTGTTTCTATATATTATAATAAAAAAGATATAATCCAATTATAATTCGTATAGGAGATAATAACGGTTGTTTAATATCGTTGATCTCTCATCATCCATGATCCCTTTAGATTACTAATTTTTTTTTTTTTTTTTGAACGGCAAATTTATTACACCGGGACTAGCAAGGCGCTAGGAACCCGAGAAAAAACACATTACACCGGAAAGGAATTACAACACCTTTAGATTACTAATTAACAAAAAAAAAAAGTGACTTTACAATAAATATATTTGTGGAAATACAATCCTTTGATATTAGATCCGAATTTCTTTTTAAGAAATTCCAATAATTTTGGGAACCAATAAATATGTAAGCATTATATCCAGATAACGAAAATGACTAAAAAAAGCTTCAAAAAGAATGTTTTACACTCGTAATTTGGGGGTCTACTACTAACAAATAGGTTGTTTTATATAGTACCTTAATTTATAGTGCCAAATAAAAAAAATCGAAAAATGATACAATAAGTTTATATGATGCTTTTAAGCGTAAAAACAAGTTTTTTAGAACATTTTCAAAATAAAGTGTCGTATTAGCTATTTTTATTGGACGTTTGTGAAAAATGTCCTGTGAATCCTGTTTGTAGATGATGGTTATAGGACACATTTTCACATTCTAATAGACTCTATTAGAATGTTTACTCATTTTAGGTGTCCTATATACTCAATTTTGTTATAGTAGCTTTTTATGTTTATATTTGAAGTATTTTTCTATTATGATATAGTTTTTCAGTTAGGTTTAATAATCATTCCAAATTTATCTCCTAATCAACACACTTAGTCTTTCAGCTGTAAGATTGAATATTATCTATTTTTATATACAGTCTTTGACTTATATTTTGGCATTTGATAAGTTTCTTTTTGTTGAAACATGAGCAGGAGAGACAGCTTCATCACTCATAGGGCCTTCTGTGATGCATTGGCAGAGGAGACTGCAAGGGTTTCTGCAGCATCTCACTTCAATAATAATGCAACAACTTCAGCAGCACTAGGAAACCTCAACTACCATTATGTAGGACCTCCAGTTCTAGCTGGTCCAACCATGGCTCAACATTTCTCTTCCATCTTTAAGCCCATATCAACCAACCCCCAAATTAACCATCTTGATCATCACTCCACTCCACAAGGTGCACTTTCACTCTGGACCACCACCAATACTACTAATAACAACAATAGTAATAGTCATGATCTCCATGAGTTGGACACCTCAGTTTTATATGCAGCAGATCCTCATGATCATCAAAACCAATCCGATTATCATCAATCGAACTGGGGCGGCGTGTTTGGAGTGAAAACCACTTGTGATCATCATCAAGAGGTTATGGCAAGTACTGCTCCTTCTTTGTTCAGCTCTCAAAACAACTCACACCAAACGCACCCGACCTCGAGCATGTCCGCAACAGCTTTGCTGCAAAAAGCTGCACAGATGGGGTCGACCTCATCGGTTACAACAACCAACCATTCGTCGTTTCTTGGAACCTTTGGATTGAAGTCTGGCATTAATAACAACACCACTGGTACTGGTACTGATACTGATACTCAAGTTCAAAATGTGAACAAGTTTTGTGGGTTGTATGGAACAACAACAACAACAACTCCCATGATGAATGGTGGTCTTGGAAGTGATTTGGAGAATGAATTCTCAAGTTTAGACCATTTGCAGATGTACCCACCTTCTAAAAGAAGGCACATTGATCAGATTGATCAAGAACAACATCATGGTGGGAATATTGGAGGGCAAACTAGGGATTTCCTTGGTGTGGGCATTCAACCCATCTGCCACCCTAGGATGAGATTCGATCATGTGTAAAGGTTGCATGAATTAATGGGGGAGAGAGAAAGAAAGAGAACAAAAAGTGGTGGAAAATAGATTGGCAAAGATGATGAGATGATCCATGCATATTCAGATGCTGAGGACTTTTTAAGAAAATGGGGTGCTTTTTAATTTGAGAAAAAGGAGGGTGTGTTGGTAGTGGTGAGGCTAAATAAGAAAAAGCCCTTTTTAAACTCAATTATTGCTCTCATCTTTAGTGCCATCCTCTAACATCCCATTTTAATAACAATATTTAAATTAAATGCATTTGTAATTTTCTATGATATTTTAGCTAAGTTTATTTTTGTGAAAGTAAATGAATCTAAATCAAATTTTATTGCTAATAGAGATATTAAAATAAACTAGTTTCATCAAAGAATCTTAAATATTTTATTAGAAAATGGAGGATTACTTTGATAATAGTTTTTATGATGATATTTGATAGAGTAAACAACAATTTGGTCCATATGATTCACACTTTGTATCTTCTTGCAAGGTTGGACATTAGTAGGAATTAGAGAAGTTGTATATGTTGTGCAAATAGTTCAAAGTGTAAAGAAGACTTAAAGATTTGAATATACAACATAAGAGATTTGAGTATAACCGAGAAATACTAAGTGTCAAGTCTGACTTATTACACGCACTGTTCATTTTATGTAGAGTCAACCATCTAATATAGACTAATCATAGTTCGGCTTAGTGTTAGATCAGAGTTACTAATCAAAGTTTGGTGTAAATACACATAGAGTTTGGTATTAAAAGAGTTAGAGTTCAGGGAAGCAAGTCTGAGTACTCCAACTCTAACTTGTTGAATTAGTGATCATCCAGAAGAAGATCTTTTCAACTCAATTATGCTCAATGTTCAAGCTTTAAAGGAGATCTAGTTGGAAAGCTTTAAATGAACATGTTCTTGTTCTTATTTGTTTGTATTGCAACCGCACGTGTCTTTAGCTAGTCTTATGTACCATACTATAGATTCTAAACAGGGTTCTATGTACTTTTGAATGTTCTCTTAAGCTTGTAACTAGATTGTAACGCCCCGTTTCTCTTTTGTTTAATTTTAACGGTGTTAACTTCGGTTATGTTAACTTTTGGGATTTATGGTGTAAATTTCAAAACTTTGGAGGCGTTGATGGCAATTCCTAAAGTAGAGGGTAGTAGGCCCAAATTCTCCCTTCTATTTTGTTGTTGGCGACTTTTATTTTTACCAATTTACCCTTTAGATTACAAAAGAAACACAAAATACATGAATGTATTGATTGGTTAAAAATTGGTTGTACAAATGCATTGAGTAGCATTTGAAATGTATCCTATATATAGGGGAGGATTCAAGTACAAACTTATCTTAGAATACAAACCATACAACCCACTTAATTATCTTAGATTAAGAAAGTCTTAAGATAGGTAAGTGCTTACTGGTAAAATTGAGCACTATCACTTATTTATCGACTAAGATTTTGTCCACAAAACGGTATTTTATGCAACAAATTACTTGGTAAGCGCTAAGACCATTATAGTTATACCCTACCCGTTGGTAGCGGGAAGGGGTGGGTTTCATCGGCATGGAGTGGGAACACCATCACGGTGTCATCGGGGCAGTGGGTAAGGGAAGGGAAGTTGGTGAGTATAACGGATGGCCTAAGACGACTGTCATTTATCAGGTAAGACTCTCGGTACATACTGTTGGTCCTCTTTCGATGGCCAACTGTGTAAATTGTATTGTAGAAATTGGGGGGGGGGGGGGGGGGGGGGTTGAATACAATCAACACAGTTTCTTCTACTTAATTTAATTCACAACCCCTATGGAGTTTTTTGTGTGAACTAAAGTAGATTGTTTGTTGAAGCGGATCTAGACTATGTCATGATCCAAACAATCCATAAGTATTTCACGAAGCTTTTGCTTATGCACAAAGTAAGAATAGAGAAAGATAGAAGTGAACCTTGATAGAGAGAGAAAGGATTGGGGTATAGAAGCATGAACCAAGGTTGGTTTGAAGAACAAACCTAATACTCATGTTTATACCCCATGCATTAAATGCATGGCAGAACCACTTTTGTACGTGGCAAACTGGGAGTGGTTCTATTGTACTATACACTATAAACGACGTCCCATACTTGTAGGGTTATGGTCTATAGTGTACAATTGCTTTATGGTTGACAAGCAAAGAGGGAACAGTGAAGAGACATCCCCTTTTTGTACTCTTGTCAGAGAGGCAAATCAAATCCTTTGTGTGCATATAGGAGGGAAAGACAAATCTTGAATTCGTAAAGAGCAAGTCATTGATCGGGCCTTAGAGTCGCTGATCTCTGGGAAAGATCAGGGAGGCGCTGTGACTTGTCTTCAGCAGAACGTCATGCAGAGTAGTCAGCTTGCTATCACTGAACTCAACTTCAGATCACAAGCTCGCTGACTCTTTCATTCAGCTTACATCAATAGATGGTGCTGATGGTTTTCTTATGGCATGACAATTTGTCTTTCAGGGGATACTTAGCTGATGTCAGCTCTTGCTGATACTGAACGGAGTCAGTGATCAGCAGTCCCTGATTGCCCAAACTGTCAGCGATAAAGAAACGCTGAAGTAGTGAAATTCATCTTTCAGCAGTGCTAAGTATTTTACAGAAGATAGATAAAGGATCATTGATATTTCACAAAGTCTTAGGAAGACTGGATCAACACATACCTTTGTGCTTATTGGGTAACGTTTTTGATATTTGCCATATGCATCCCGTAAGATAATAGCATTTACCCGGTGTGTGAAGATGGAAAACAAAAACAAAAAATCACCTTGATTGCAATTAGTAGAGTAGTGATGGATCGAGAAGGAATCAGTAGAGGAACACAAAAATAATTACCTTAACCGTAAGTGTGCGTGTGTGTGTATAAATCGTCCTGACTCAATAATCGACACCCGAAGTTTGAATCTTTATTTTGAGAATCGATTCAGAAACCGAAACCAAATGTGAATCAACATCCACCCGTTGAACCCAATGATCTGATGCTAAACCAAAAGCACTCTATAAACTTATAACAAACCAATTAAGAAAGATGTGAATTCTTATGAGAAACAGAAAATATAACAATTAAAAAAAAACATGAATCCTTATGATTGTTCAAAAACTATAAGGGAAACAAACAAAATATTCTAACTTAATTTAGTTATTCAGGCAACAATGATAAAACTAACTTCAATCTTGATAAGTAGATTATCACTACTCTCATGGGGGACAACTAAATAAGAACCCTCTGAAACAATCTTACAAGCAGTTCAAACAGCCATCAAGATTAGAAATTTAGAACCCCAAAATCAAAAAACCCCAGAGTACACCCCCATGAATGGCAGCAAAAGGAGGAGCAAAAACCCAGAATAAAAAAGCACAAATGGTAAATATATATATATATATATATATATATATATAGAGAGAGAGAGAGAGGGTGGGTGTTCAAATGTGAACCACTTTTTGGTTGTGAACGTGAGGACAACGGAGAGCGCGACACGTGGCAGATGACTAGGCGCCACGTCAGATCCACGGCGGATAACTAGGCGCGATTCATGGGAGGACATTGAATTAAAGAGGGGGACCACACTCAAAGTCGCCACGTGTCGCGCTCTCGGCTGTCCTCACGTTCACAACCAAAAAGTGGTTCACATTTTAACTTTCCTCTATATATATATATATATATATCAAAAAATCAACTACATTTTATCATTGGAATGATAAAAGAACAAACTTGGCAAATCCTGTGTCTATTATTGGGAGAACATCACAAACATTTTATATAAAAAAAAAAAAACAACAACAACTATAGCTTTAACAAAAGATATCACATAGCTACACCAAACATCATTTGCTTCACGTTATATTTAGTAAAAAGACAGTAACAACAAAAAGAAACAAGCGTAAATACCAAAAACATAAAGTTAGATGTAATTCTTAAAGAAGTGCACTAACTCTAATAGACGATCAAGGGTTAAACCCATCAAATAGACCACAAAATCAAGATTAAAACTTCAAAATCACGGATGGAAAGAGGCCTGCGATGAAGAGGAAACAAACCAGAAAATCACGGCAGAGAATGCTTGAATTTTTACCCTGTGATCACAATCACGGCAGAGTGATGTATAAATTGTTACCCTGTACAGAAACAAGCAGAGTATGATGGAGGTGAGGTTGTACACCATACACCATGCTTAGTAAAGTTGTACCCCATGCTTAAAAGGTTGTTTTTAAGACTTTAAGATTTTTATAGAATCTGTTCTATAAAGTAACATATTACATATGCAACTCCAACAGTGCAAAATAATGGTTACAATTTGAGAGCATCACAAATGGTTACAATTGGAGAGCAAGAATTTTGCTTACAAGTGATTGCATGCATACCAATGCTAGGTGTTGTTTATGGCCTGCTAGCTCCTTGATAGTTGCTAACATGGCTGCCACTGAACCTACCGCCATAACTGCTGCTAGATCCCCTATCAGTCCTCCCACCCCACCCGCTATGAGAATCACCTTCTCTACTCCGGCCACTACCATTGTACCCACCACCACCATAGCCACTTCCACTACGCCACCCGCTACCATTGCCGCTTCCCCTATCCCACCCACTAGCCCAGCGACCACCAGAGCCACTTTCTCTATCCCTGCCACTTCCACCACCATAGCACTTTCCCTATCCTGCCACTTCCACCACCATAGCCATTTCCCTATCCCGGACACTATAGTAGCCACTTCCACCACTCCTGCCACCACCATAGCCACTTCCACTTCCATACCCCACCCACCACCAGAGCCACTTTCCCTATCCCGGCCACTAGCCCAGTGACCACCAGTGCCAGTTCCTATAGCACGGCACGACCTGAGCCATTTTCTCCACCCCACCTACCGCCAGAGCCGCTCCTTCCACCATAGCCACCACCAGAGCCATTTTCTCCACTCCAGCCGCTTCTTCCACCATAGGTACCACCAGAGCTACTTTGTCCACCACCAGAGCCGCTTCTTCCACCCCAGCTACCGCCAGAGCCGCTCCTTCCACCATAGCTACTGCCAGAGCCGCTCCTTCCACCATAGCTACCCCGAGAACCGCTTGTTCCACCCCAGCCACCACCGGAGCTGTTTCCTCCACCCCAGCCACCACCGGAGCTGCTTCCACCACCCCAGCCACCACCGGAGCTGTTTCCTCCACCCCAGCCACCACCGGAGCTGCTTCCACCACCCCAGCCACCACCGGAGCTGTTTCCTCCACCCCAGCCACCCCGGAGCTGTTTCCTCCACCCCAGCCACACCGGCTAATTCCTCATCCCTCCACGACTAATTCCACCTTCACGATTTTCACCTCTCTGATCGTTATTATCATGCTGCCTCCAACTGAAGATCCATCAAGTTCCAGAGCTTGACTGAACCCGTTACTCTCAACAAAGTCAATGAAAGCAACCCTACGGAAATAAAATCAATTATTAAGCCCCAAATCTGTAACAAATGAATGCTTAATAATCAATAAATACCAAACAAACAGTAGAACCACTTCAACCATCAAAATGCAATTTTAAGAAGACTACAAACCCTTTAGGAGTCCCGGACTCGTAATCTTTCGGTATGGACATACGTGATATCTCTCCACATTTCCCAAAATGCTTTTCAAGTGCACACCTAATCTGCATCAGATAACAAATGGAGCATGAGTTATACCAAGGTGACGGAATTCAGTTATCTGCAAGATGTGTAATGAGGAATTTAAACAAAAAAATCTTCAATAGAAGTGTTGTAATGAACGTACATTTTCAAAACCATCACTAGAATCAAAACCCCGTACGAATATGGTTTTTCCATGAGCTTGACCTTGCCCTCCCTTTTGGTTAGACTTCTCCATGCTACAGTCATTATATATATATATATATATATGATATTAGTTCATATAAATTAAAAGTCGACCAGCTGAAGAAAATAAAGTATATTGCCAGGCCATGATACCTGCTACCCGAAGTGTACGCACCTCGTTCCCTTGCCAAATCAAGTTTCACACGCCGATCTAAGATCACCTTGCTGTTTAGTTTGAGAGCCTACAAATTGAACATAGCCATCAGTCAATAATCTTTTCAGGACTATAACTAGAGCAAGGGGTCGTTTTTTTTATAAGTTACCTCTTAAAACATCTTAACTCTGAAAATTAAGAGGTTTGTAGACTTAAGATCGTTTGTTTTATTTTTATGAAAACACCTAAAGCCTCCTACCGACTTTTGAAATTTTAAGAAGTGCACCATCTACCTCTTAGTTATAGTCGTGAATTTAGACTTCAGATTTCATACCCCTTAAAAAACAAACGACACCCAAGCATTCTTTGCCAACTAGTTAGTATTAGGAATGTCACATATGCATGTCTTTTAATCTGTTTTTTTTTTTTTTTGCACTTCATATTTTGTGTTCACTATCCTAGCTATTTTTACCTTTTAGTCTTTGACATCCTCTTTTATGTTGCTTTTATACTAAAAGAAATGGATTCTCTCAAACTCCTTACAATCTTGATAGCATCTTCTAAACTCAAAATTTTCTTTCAGGGTTTATGGTTTCTCTTTTACAAAGAAAAAGAATTCACTAGCCAGGGTCTTCACAAAAACCTCTCTACCCTTAAGAGTAGAGGTAATGTTTGTGTACATCCTTCCGTTCTCACACGCTACTTCCATATGAGATAAACTAGATTGGTTTGGTATACTATGGATGTATGCTAGTTTCCTTATAAATATATACATAATATTTATTTATTTTATTACTGATTTGTATAAGATTAAAAGGTTAGCCTACTTTGTAGGATTTGGTTGTTTATTGTGGAGGCTTATTGGACCAACTTGTTTAAATACTAGGTATTAGACTGTAAACTACTTTCAATTTTAAAACAGACTTTTTCCATTCTGGACTCCTTAGAGCTTCGTGTATAATGTTAGGAATTTAAATGTGGCTCGCATTTGTAATGAAGTCACACTATCTAGGTGAGAGTTTCGAGTGGCATATAGTTAGATATGGGACATTTGTCACATGCACATTTTACTTTTCTCAATGCCATTGGAATATCTAGATCACATGACTTACCAAGAGTTTCCTTCCTCGGTTCAAAATCATGAGCTGAGATGGTGTTGGACTCTGTCTTCAGAAGAAAGCTTCTTTCATGCACTTTTCCAATTAGTATTCCCCCCCCCCCCTCCCCCCGATTACTACAGTCCTCTTGCATAAGTGGTTGAGATTCAGTTCAGGTGGTACTTTGTTCCTTCAGGAAGAGGCAAATCAACTGCCTTTGTTCCTAATCACCTAACTACCAATCCAACGACTCTAATATTCACAAAGGCATGGATTCTATTTAAGCTCTCTATATTCATGACCTAGATTTGCCTAAAAGAGTTAGTGCCTTAGTGGGTAGACTAATCATCCAATCTAGAAATATGTTGCATAAGAAAAGTTGTCCTCAACATATAGAGCTTTTATCACCAAGTTGACAAGGTTAAAGTACCATCATCTATTCACAAGAGTCTTGCTACACTAGGATAGGAGAATCAAGTAGAAGATGAGATATGAACCTTAGAAGACAGTAAGACATGATTTCTAACCTCATTACCAAAAAAAGAAGCCACTTTTGGGTGCTAAAAAGCTAGACTCATGGCTAGAGGATTCTCAACTTGACATATGCCATCGAATATAAAGAGATATTCACCTTTTTGGCCAAACTGAGCATTGTCCTAGTATTCCTTCAATCCTTTCACCAAGGTTAATAACAATTGGCCATTGTTCCAACTTAATATCAAGAACACATTCCTTAACAAAGATCTAGAAGAGAAAGTCTACATGGTTATCCCTTCAGTGTTTAAAACCAAGGAAAACCAAAAGCATGATGTACAAATTACAAAAAACTCTTATGAAGCAAAACAATCTCAATTGGCATGATATGAAACGTTTGCAAGAACCTTGATAACCAATGGGAATTTATAAGACCATATTTTGATGGGGAAGCATGGCCGCATGGGAAAGGAGGAAATTTTGCTATCCTTATAGTCATAGACAAGAACATCTTTTTAACTGGCGATGATTCTTCAGAAACTAACAATATGAACAAACTCCTAGCTGTGGAATTTAAAATCAAAGATCTAGATGAGTTAAGGTAACTTCTGCTATCTCGAAAAAATGGCATAGTAATCTCTCAAATGAAATATATTAATGATTTGTTAATAGAAGATCGGTAAACTTGGCTCTAAATTAGCCGAGACACCTAGGGATTCGATGGACATATCAAACTCAGGAAAAAAAATCTCTCCCGCCGATAAAGGAAGATATGCAGAAAACTTATTTGTCTTGCATATATTTGTCTGAACATAGCAAACTCAGTGTGCATAATTGGTCAGCACATAAACAATCCCTCCCAAGAACATGTATGTCATGTCAAGACAATTCTAAGACATCTTAAGATGACTCCATGTCTTAGACTAATCTTTACCCTTTGCAAAATGTGAAAATCATGTAATCAAGATGTATAGAGATGCAAGTTGGGCAAATAAATAAATAGATAGAAAATCGGTCACAGGTTACTCCTATTTTTGGAGCAATCATATAGAGAAGCAAGAAACAAGTTTTTTTCTTGCTAGTGTTGAATCCAAGGATAAAGCATTGATTGTTGGTATTTGTTAAGGAATGTAGCTGCAAGAACTTCTAAAGAAACTAAGAATGGGAATGAAAATGGAAATGGGAACGAGAATAGATATAAAATTTCCACCCCCTAAAAAAAATAATAAATAATAAATAATAAAAATGGGTCGGGTATGAAAAGTAATGAGTCTAGGGTAATGGGCCTATTATATTATATCAAACCAAACCACATTTTCCATTATCTTTCCCATTAATATTATCCCAACCAAATTCCCCAAGAGTAGAAGTCCAACCATCGTTAAAAATGTTTACTGATAGTCGACCTATAATCCAAATAGCTGTGAATCTTGTCCAACATGACAACACAAAGCACAACGAAATTGTTCGTCATTTCATCTCCGAGAAGGTAAACACACGAATCGTTGAACTGAATTATGTTCCTTTGAAACTATAGATTGTGGATATCATCCTCAGTGAAGCTCTTCCTATTCCTAAAGACCGTTTTGATGATTTGAAATTCAAAGCTTGGCTTGCATAACGTATACAACCAAGCTTGAGGGGGAGTGTGAAAGTATACTAGTTTCCTCGTAGTTGGATATAGAAGATCAATTTAGTTATTACTGGTTTGCTGTTTTATATGATTTTATTGCTAATTATAGGGGCTAGAATATAGGACCCTCGCTTTTAAATACTAGGGTGCAAACTACTTTCAATTCTTAAAGAAGGAAATAGAGAATTTCTTCACTTACAAATTAAAGAAACTACTAAACACACACTAATACCTCTTGAGCAGCTTCAGCAGTCGTGAAGTCAACGTGCCCATAGCCCAAGAATCTATCATCTTTAATGGCAAAACGGATTTCAGCAATTTCACCGACATCTTTGAAGAAATCCCTCCTGTAGGATCAAAATACTTGTCAAACATGACCATACCAGATTACCAGTTGTAAAAGGCTAGCAGAAAAAAGTGCGTACACATCATCTTCTTCAATTGAAAAACTTAAATTGCCAAGATACAAAGTTTTGGATCCTGTGGAAGATGGAGTTGTTGCAGAGTGTGGGTGTCCACCCCTTTTGCTCTCCAAATCAAGCCTGACAGGCTTATCTAGTAACAACTCGTTGTTAAGTCTGAGGGCCTGCAAATGGAACAAGATTAGTTGTCAATGTCTTCTCTTCTCATAACTTCACCAATATTTACATGACTTGATCAGATTTGTCAATAGCGATAAATAGCGCAAAATAGCGATAGCGACAGCGACCATGTACTGCTATCCGGTATATAGCGATATCGATGGCGTTTTTGTAATTATTTGTAATTTTTTTTACTTTGATAAATACTAAGGTTTTACCTATTATATTTTGTTCTCTAATATATATAATAGTTTAAGACTTTTTAGGTAATATATTATATAGATATGTATAATTTATCTTTTAGAAGGCTATCGCTAAATATTAAATAGTGGTCGCTATTTATCGCTATTCGCTACTGACAACTATGGACTTGATTACTCATTGGTACATCATTTACCATAAAACACCCTCTGTCCCTCTCAACTAAGTTAAAAAGGGTTCAATGCATTTAATGGAGACATCAAACTGCAAGCTTATACCTCTTGAGCTGCTACAGCATTAGCAAATTCGACGTGCCCTTGACCAGTAAAATAGTCCTCTCTCATGTGGAAGTGAACTTCGGCAATTTCACCAACATTTTTGAAGAAA
This sequence comes from Centaurea solstitialis, assembly GCA_030169165.1. Classification (NCBI taxonomy): domain Eukaryota; kingdom Viridiplantae; phylum Streptophyta; class Magnoliopsida; order Asterales; family Asteraceae; genus Centaurea; species Centaurea solstitialis. The sequence goes on from CM058041.1 coordinate 86,981,468, forward strand.
TTTCTCCTGTAGAAATCCAAGTACTTGTCAGACATGGTCATACCGAATAAAGTTGAAAGAGGCTAAAGTAGAAACAGTACATACACATCTTCTTCTTTAATCATAAAACTTAAGTTGCTCATAAGCAAAGTTTTGGATCCTGTGGCGTGAGAAGTTCTTGGGCTTTGAGGCTGCTGTATTTAGCATGTGTCAGTAATGCAATCGAAGCTCCCTCAAAGGAAGCATGATATATCAAATTTATTAAAGCAGAAATGAGTACATAGAACTGACCGTTTGCTTCTCCGATGAAGCATCAACCATTTCAACATCGGTATCCTGCAATTGCCAAGAATTTGGAAGATAAATGCAGGTTCAATGGCGGCAAGCTAGCATCCAAAATAAACAACTGACCGTAGACCCTAAAAAACTGAATGAAAGTTCGTTCATTCTTTTTTACATTCTCCAGGCTTTTCAATAAACGTAGCTTGTCAACCATTTATTTAAATAAAAGTAAATCACAGTGCCAATACATGTCGTATCTCAGTAAATACATTTGTATGAAAAAAAAGTTCTTTTTTCACCATGATAAAAGCTCAACTATGCATACACTTTTCATTGGGGTTTCTAAATGCTGGTCATCCACCTTGGGATTATCATCTCCATCTTTTTCCTCATACTCATTAGAACTGCTAGCTCTCTTTGCATCTTGTGTAGTTTCTGCTGAGTTGTTAGTTGGAGGAACCTCAACCTACAAAGGTTTACGGTTTACCAACAGCCAGTCAATTACAGAAAGATCTTCAATCACCATAATGGAAATCGTAACTGTTCTTACACATTTATTTGGGGTCTCCAAATGTTGGTTGGCCTCCTTTTTGGAATTGTCGTCTCCATCCTCCTTAGACTCATTAAAGCCGCAAGCTTTATTTCCATCTTGTGAGGTTGTTGCCGACTTTATAGCTGGACGAACCTCAACCTACAAGTTTAACCAGTTCAATGACTGAAAAGGAGCAATGTCACTGAAAGGGAAGACAAATTCTTTTAAGTTTTAACCATTATCATAGAGTTCAGCCCCTGGGATCACCCTAGAGGACGGGATGGGTGAGTTCCTAGGGCCCAAAAGTATAAGGGGTCTAATGTTTTTTATATATACTATATAGTAGTAGTTCAAAAAAATTAAGTACATAAAAGAGACCCGGATTTTTTTAGTATATATCAAGAGCCAGGAAGAATTTAGTAGATAACATGGGCCCAAAAATTTATTAATTAATTACAGTTGGGAAGAAACTCAGAAGAAGTTAGATCATTTGTTGTATGTCATTCCTTATCGTCTCTCAAAGTTTTTATCTGGTGCCAATGCCCAATGCCCAATGCCATTCTTTTTGCTATCTCTATCTACTTGTTTAATCTGTACTTCAACAGTTTCAATGGATAACTATAAGCTCATGTGCTTGCTATTAGTATATGTTTTTCTTGGCTATTTGTTTATTTTCTTTGCTTAACTGCTTTTATCGTTTATGTCATTGGCTATATTTATCTACTTTTGCTTCGGTTGTTTTTATTGGCTATTTTTTCTTCTATAGTTAATATTATACCAATGCTTAACAATCCATTAATTGTTCTTATGACTTATGAGCTATGATAAGTTTCACGGTTTTGTCCCTTATGCACCCAGCGAATTCCCATATCTCTGTATGTTACATAAACTTTGAATCCAAACATCTTATTTTTTGTAGAGCAAGAAAAAAATGAAAAGAAAATTTCAAACATTTTCATCCATTGTTTGACTTCTTCAGCTTTCGTGAGATTCCTTGAGCTTGTGGATCATAAGTCTCATTCATTATTTGTTCTTATTGGATCTCAACAGATCTCTTTCCAATTTTTTACTTTCTAACTCATCTTAATTTGCCTTCTTGTCTAAAAAACCCTGATAATCTTCTCTATCATTCATCTCTACTTGACTCTATCGATTACTTCCTTCACACAAGTTCTCTTCTTGTATCAGAATAACACATATTTATTGTTATTAACTAATTAAATTCTTACCTTCTAAAAAATTACCAATCACAGCAGGTCGTCAATCTCATATCTATATTTTTGGCTTTCAAAACTACCATTATTTTTTCATATATTCTGACAGCTAATTACCTAACAATGAGTACGTAAACGGTAAATCTTAAGTACTTTCATATCTATATTAAACAAGAATAAGATTCCTTCCATTCTATAAATTATTAGCGTTTCTTGTATTTAATTTTTTTAAACAATAAAAATACATTTATTAATATTTTTCTTCGCATTTGTCGAGGGCCCTTGTTTTTGACTTTTTGCATATATGCCCATGGTCTATAAAATGTAAAGAACGGGCCTCTTCAGCCCTCACAATGCTACAGCATCAATGTCTTTTAGAAAAGCAAACTTCAGCTTCATCTTAAAAAAGAACATGTTGCTAGGAACAATTGAAAAATTCCTAATGGCATTGTCATCTCAACTAGCATTATGGTCCCTTATGGCATCTACTTCACAAGTGCTATCCAGTAAACTGAGTTCAAAACCAAATTGGATATCAATTTGGTCAAAAAAACCCATGCATACATAATGCATTAACAGGAGACGATAATGGAAGTTTACCAGTTCTGTTATAGGGTTGTGGCATGTCTCAATACCTAAGTGGGTCTGACAAAAACGAAAGTAAACACTGAACTTATCATGAGTCATCAATTCATTTAGGTTTTCTATCTATCATCCCACCATTCAACATACAGAAACAACACAAAAGGTTGAATATCGCGTACCCATGCTACAAGAAACTTTAACATACCTCCTTATCAGTTATCAGAAATTAAGGTTCAAATGTGAACTCAATTTTGGTTGTGAACGTGAGGACGAATCTCAGCCACACATGTTCGGTTACGGTGGACGCGATCACGGAGGATTGACGCGATTCATGGGAGGGTAGAGATTATTAAAGTTGGGGGGGGGGGGGGGGGGGTTCGGTCAAAGCCGCCTTTATTGACCGGATGAGTGGCTGAGATTCTTCCTCATGTTCACAACCAAAACTGAGTTCACATTTGAAAGTGAGAACTGACACAAAAGTGTAATAGTAGTATAAACAGATATGTACAGAACAATACCTCCTCTTTATCAACTGATCCGCTTTCCACAGCACCAGAGGGAACCTTGTTAGGTTGGCTGACCATCTTGTCATTCTCCTGTGTATGCATTAACCAGTTCTATTACTGCTGCTATATAACACGGTAACAGTTATAACTTATGGTTTACACTAAAATAAATTGCTTTGCAAATAACATTAATGAAAAAGAACCACATTTAAATGATCTGCTCCTATGATCATTGTGTCAATTGACTTCTTTTAGTTCAGAAGAGGTCATATGAACATGAAAGCATGTTTCAGGAAAGACGCATAGTGCCATACAAAAACATCATGAAAAGCAAATGACCAATTTTGTTTGCATAGGTTTGTTAGTGAAACACAAAAATGAAGCATTCTTATAGCTACGTCATTGGTGCCACTATATACATCTAACCGTAAGAAACAAACACACAAGGTACAATTTTGTTTTAATATGGTTAATGGTTCAAATAATTCTGTTTCTTCATATATACGTACATAATTCATAATCGAGCAGATTGGTTGTAGCAGAAACTAATCAATCATCAAAAAAAGTGAACCTTGCTCTGTTCCTCCTCGGACTGGGAAGAACAATGTTCTTTTGGGGAATTGGTTTGCTCTTCCTTAGTCTTTTCTTTAATCTCTGTTTCGAATTCTTTCCCTCAATAGCTTGCTCGTTGTCACCATTAACTATCTTCTGCTTCTTGCTACCCAAAACTTCTGTCTCAACAACCTCCTTCGGACCTCTTTTGCCTACATCAATGAGATATTCCATCTAAACACAATAAATCTCATAAAATTAAAGAAACTCAGATAATTTTTTTTTCCACTAATATAATACTGTTTCTACTACAAATTTTCACCAATTTGCAGAAAAATTCCACAATTTGATCATACTTAATGGTATTTTAGTCAATGAACTATTAGTCAAATACTCATGTTGCTAATTAAATGGCTCTTGTAGTTTTTAGTTGGTTTAGAACCTGTTGTAACTATTAGTTGTTTTAGATTGTGGCTATAATTATATTAGCCTTGGTTTGTTCAAGTTGATACAAGACATGTATATATTATCATTCATCTTCCCATAAAATTGTATCTATATTCATGAAAGAATTGAAAGCCTTAGAAGCATCAAGGAAATGAGTAATGCATGATATAAGAATGAAAGCTATGATGGATGATAAGAAGAAGAGAAAAAGGCACCTTTTTTTATTGGATTGGCAGAATCTGAATCAACCTGAAATTGAAGCAGTGTGAGAAACATATATATAATAGACACATCTCAAATACATAGATAGATACATTTAGGAAGATGAAAGAAAATACCTCGGAATCAGCCATTCTTTTACATAAAAATTTGGGGGAATTTGGTGGTGGTTAGAATTAGATGCAAAAACAAGGGTTTTGTTTTATTAGGTTCAGTTTTTATTCTTCTTGCCCACCGATCCAAACCCCAAACTATCAACCGGCGGCAAGGGCTTCACTAATTCACTACACACTATGATTTTCTTTTTCTTTTTCTTTTTCTTTTAGTGTTTGAAGGAGATGTTTATACCTATTTTTTGGGGAATTTGGCTTGTATGCGGTTTATTGGTTTTTAACTAGGGTAACTCAACAAGAAATTTCCTTACCTGTCCGATTTTTAGTGAATCGAGATAACCGTCTGTTCCAGTATAAATAGTCTGTATCTGGAGTGAGAGAGTTAGAGTCGAAAAGAGAATTCCTCACTTCTTTCTCTCATTCAAAACCATGCATGAGACTTTCATCTCAGAGGGATCCTAAGTGATAAAAGAAAGAAGAACTCCTCTTCTTTCTTTTTTGATTACTAAATACCTGACATTTAACCTCCTACCCATATCTACTCCATCTTGACATCATATACCCATGAAACTTAGTTAAAGGATCCGTTAAAACGGACCCAACATTAAAATCCAAAAATAAAACCCACTTTGACCAACTTCTAGGTAGTTAATGGGGCCGTTAAAAACAGACCTTTGTCGTTAGGGTCCGTTAAAACGCACTTCAAGCTAAAGTACAAAAAAAATGACTTTGACTGGCTTGACTTTGACTAGTATCCCTTAAGAAGTGAAAGAAGATGATTTGAGTTTAAGAAGTGAAAGAAGAGTGGTGGGAGATGAAGAGAAAATAAGAGGGAAATGGAGGAAGAAGAAGATGAAGAATGGATAGAGATGATGGTTCATGGCGGCAAATGGATAGAGATGATGGTTCATGGCGGCGATAGGTGGTGGTGTGTATGAAGAAAAAGAAAAGAGGTGGTAAATTTAAGGGGAAAAGAAATGGAGGGTTTTGATTGTTGCTTTTTGTTTGGTGAAAATGGTGATTGAAGAAGAAGATGATGAAGATGATCTTGGTGATGAAATCTTTCTTCTACAACATAAATATTTACTCTTTTTTAAAATATATATTAAAAGGAATTTATTTTAGTTTGGTTTGTAGTGGTGAGTGTGGGAGGAGAAAAGTTTTTCAGCTTTACCTTGGTCAAAGTGAATACCTATTTTTTTTGTCCTTTAGTGTGAAGTCCATTTTAACGAACCTTAACGGACAAAGGTCTGTTTTAATGGCCCCATTACTGCCTTGGGCAGAAGTTGGTCAAAGTGGGTTTTATTTTTGGATTTTAGTGTTGGGTCGTTTTAACATACCCTTTAACGGAGTTTTATAGGTATATGATGCTAAGATGGAGAGAATATAAGTAAGAGATTAAATGTGGGGGTATGGCTTTGGGTATACAAGCCAAATTCCCTATTTTTAGAAGGAAATAAGTAATTTTAAAAAGACAAAAAATTAATATTTTAGAAAAGCTATGCTTATCGCAAAAAAAAATGAGGGTGTGTAATTTTAGATAACTTTAGAAAACAATATATTTTTATTTATTTGAAAATGAACCTTGAACATTGTAAATATCACTTCTCTAAACATCCATTGAATACTGAACTGTTGAACTGCCGAAGCCTCACACGGGTGTCTTTATTTGTCCTTAGAGGACGTACCTGCCACTAAAAAAATAAACAACAGGGTAAGCATAAAGCTTAAGTGAGCAGCACCTAAACCACTTACCATCATGCATACACAATTATAATTACATAGCAATCACATACATGTAACGTCTGCCACCTTTCTTACGGCTCAATACCATCAAGAAAGATTTTTATGACACTGGTACCAAGCATTGTCTTTCAACATCTTCCCTATGGCTATTACTACTACCATATGTACTATCATGCCTTTCTCATATCAACACATACACATAACCACACATGCATCATAAATCATACATACATAACAAAAATGGATAGGTAAGGTACTCACCTCAAAGATGCTATTAAAGCAATGCACTTCACAAGTTATATGATCACGCGTATCACCTATAACATATCAAAACATAACCCAAAATTGGGTTTCTAATTCTATCCCGACTCTTACCCCAAATGACATAACTATGCTAGTCCCATTTCTACTAAACTTCACAAAACCCCATATTCCAAGGATCCCTTAGAGGAGTATAAACAAGAAAACCCCAAACGGACCCGATTTGGAAAAGTACAAAATCCATCCAGAGCAAACGGCGGCTCGCCGGCGGGTCACTACCCGCGCTCACCCGCCGTTACCCGCAGATCAAAATCAAGTAGCGTTTGCAACTGAAAACGAGGGTTTTCATCCCAAATCTCCCAATTCGACAAAATCCAACTACAATCATGTTTATACATCACCCATATCAATATCTAACGTTAATTAACATCAATTACACCAAAATACTAGCCAATTACACCTAAATCGGTGTTCATGCGATTCTCCACTCAAAACTTAACCTTAACTCCCAAACTTAACCTAATTCGTAATGATTACACAATCCAACGATTAAAGGGGTTTAGAACTTATACCTTACGAGTAATTCCGACTTGGTACTTGATTCTCCGTTGATTGCCTTCGAGGATTGTACGCACACACCACTTAAATCTCTAAATCACCAAAAATTGACTTCTTAGAAATTCCAGAAACTTCGATCGACTGTTGCTCCTTCTAGGAACCTCCGCTCCGATGCTCAATCCCTCCGGTCAGATGTAGAACAATCTTGAAGCTACTGTCAAATTTTCACGATGATCCAACGGTTGACGAGGGAGAACGAGCCGATCTCCCACGATTGCGCAATCCTGACGAAAATCCGAATTTTCTCCTTTTTCTCTCTAAAACATCATTGAACAAATGAAAGGAAAATGAAGCTTTGAACCCTAAAATATCTTTTTACAACTTACCACTCAGCCTCTGAAGTCCCAACAATTAAACATAAAAGACCCTCACGTTAACTTAACCAATGTCAACGTCAAAAATAACGAAATATGGAAAAAGTGGGGGTTACACAATCTTTTTACCGAACCCCACCATTGTTGTTTAAACTTGTAACTTAATCAAAGTCGGGGTTTAAAGTCGTATATATCAAAAACTTATAAATTAATTTTGCAAAACATATAAAAACCTAGGGTTCTAAATGAAACTATATATATATATATAGAATATGTTTATATTACCGGATAACTTTCCTCAAAGCTTATAATATATATATATATATATATATAGGTGGAGGTTAAACGAGAACCCTTTTTATTTGCGAGAATGCGAGAACCGTTGTTGACCCCAAAATTAAGTTATGTTTTATAACAAAACCGGTGGATGCCTCATTTGGTTTGTTCTTTTGCACCTTCATCAATAGGATTAAAAAACTTACTCTCTACATGGAATTCATCTTCAAAAAACTTACTCTCTACATAATTCATCTTCAACAAATGAATCGGGAAAACTCGTCTCGTGAAAATGCATTTTTTCACTCAGATTGTCACACATTCGAGGATGCAGTTTAACGTATCACTAGATAGGAAAGCAAGGTAATCGGCATCAATTAAGACAAGAATAACTGTTAATTCCATAAAATTGTTTACAACTTAACCACGGACATTATCACGTCGTTATCACGATTTTATCACGGCGTTATCACGTCCTTGTCACAGCGTTATCACGTCGTTATCACGACTTTATCACAACATTATCACGTCGTTATCAGACTTTATCACGGCGTTATCATGTAGAGAGTTTAGGTCATGAAGCACAATTTGGGGATTTGTAATCCTAATTTCACATAATGGAATTAAAAAATTAGGGAAGATAAAGTACAAATGGAATCACATGAAATTCGAAAGCACAACAACACCAATATCATTAGTGATATTTACTCATGCAAAAAAAGTCAAACCTTCTCTGTGTAGGTCACAGATCCCATGTTCACGAATTTCACTTTTTACAATTATACAACCATTAGGCACCGCCGGCTACCACCAACTGCCTTCGTGATTGAAATTGATGATATAGTGATAAAACTGAATAAACAATGACCTCAAATCTATACCAAGATCCTCAAGAATCAAACAGGGATGTTAGGACTAACGCAACATAAAACCATAATATCGATATTGTGTGATAAGAAATAAAATCAAGTATTTGAGAAAATTATTACTTGGAGTTGGCAGGTTTAAATTAAAGATGATTTGTGTGTACATATCCGGTTATATATAAAAACCGGCTTTATAACTATAACATTTATTTATAGTACTTATTTATATTTAAAAAATGGAAAAAGAAAAAATTGAATCTAGTCCATAAAATATTACGTTATAAAGCCTATGTTAGGAAAAATGTTAAAAGGCCCATCTATTTATATTAGGAAAAATGTTAAAAGACCCATGTTAAAAGTCCCATCTAAATCACCGATACAGCCAATAACGTATATATATTTTTGATTTGTATCATCAGCCGTTGCAACAAACACTCGCCCCTTTTTCTTTCATCTTCTTGGAATCGCTTCTCTAACCTTTTCTTTTCTCATACTTTCATGGTACGTTTCTTTGATATCGTTTTTTTTGTTTTCTTATGTAGAATTTTGTTGTCTCTTTCATCTTACAATCAGTTTTGGTAGCAGATATATGTCCACTTCTTTTACTGGGAAGCATTGGAGGAGGATTTCTCATGAAAAAATGTAAGTTTGTATCTGTGATTCTATTTGTACGGTAAATTAGGGTTTATCTTGATCTATTCAATTCATGTCTTGGTTTTGATTGTGAAATCATTGTTATAGTCATTGAAAAAGGGTTTTCTGTGTAGATTCAATCTTGGTTTTGGTAAAGATTGAGGATAAACTACTTCAAGTTCCCGATATCATCATGAGATAAAATAAAATTTTCAACACTAAAACATGGATGCAATTTGTTATTATATGGATTAGTTTGCTTTAGGGGCTATGACGATAGTGCACTTAACAAAAAAAGACAACAATTCCTTGGAGTTGGTTTTGGTTCCTCTAATGTTTCTTGTATAGCCTATTGTTTTAACTTGTATACTCAACTTTATGTGGAATCAGTGGGACCCTCATCATTAGACCGATTATTGATTGGGATTCTTCTCATTCTGTCACCTTCATTACCTGATGATATAAACAACTAAGTACTCACATCATCATATGTGAATATGTTTGGCACAAGTTAAAATGTTTTGCTTCTATCAGGTTGTAACATCCATATTCTAAAAACACCAATTTAACATAAAAGTAACCAACATTCGTTTGAAAACGGAAGCTCGTCCAAAAATACATTTTAAACTTGACAAATAGTAACCAAAACCAACAATTTAACAAAATGTATAAAGTAGCGGAAGCTTATCCCAAAACACATTCATTTAGAACCATTTTAAAGCATCGTAAGAGTTTAACCAAAATCCAAATCATGTTTAGGAAAAACACTAACAAAACCGTTTAAACAACATCAAACAACGTTTATAAACCATAACCAAGTAATTGTCTTAAAACCCATAACACCATCCTTTCCAACCTTTCCATTGAGACTGAACTGGGGAATCCCGGAGCCTCAAGCATTTTCCTTTTCCTTACGGGAAGTACCTGCCACTAAAAATGGTAAACAACAACGGGTAAGCTTTCGCTTAGTAAGCACACATCTATACCAACCATAATCATGCATACATAACCAAGATACATTGTCATCACATGCACGTAACTTAATCCGTTGACATTGGTACCAGGCCTCTTAATCCGTAACATCTCCCTTAGGGGTATTTCTACCACCATAGGTACTGTCATGCCTTGTCCCCGAAGGAACGTAATCTTCCCTAGGGGTAACAAATATCGACTTAGGTACTATCATAACCATAACATATCCAACATGTCACATAATCACACATGCATATCAATCACATAAACATAACCACAATCAATACTCACCTGGAAAATGACCACAAACAAGCTCTCTCGCAAGTATAATACTCAGCATGTACCACCTAACAACAACACATACACATACACTTATCAAAACATGCTAAAAGGTACACTTAACATTCAATATCGAAATACGAGTCTTAGCCATAGCTAGACTAGTCCAATTGCCCCCAAAATCTACCAATTGCCATCTCATAAACATCCCTAACATAAGCCCAAAGCCAAAACCCGGAAAAGATCGCAAACGAAAAAGTCGAAAACGGAGGCAGTGAGTTGCGCGACTCACTTGCGCGACCTCAGGTCGCGGGCCAGGTCGCGCAACCTGCCTGGTTCGACTTTCCTCACGATTTTCCTCGAAAACCATACCCAAAATTCAATTCTCGACTATCCATAACCCACTCACGATTCTACATGAACTAGGGTCGATAACTAGCATTTATACGCAACCAATTCAACCCAAAACATACCAATTGGTGGATTTTGATCAATAATCAACACCAAAACCTAACCAAACCTTCGACTCCAAATTAACATCACAAGAGACATAATCAACAATAAGTTCATACCTTTCCGCAATAAACGTGATCACCACTCCAATTGAGCAACTACAAGCCTCAATTGAATCCTCGCTTCTCTCTTTCCAATCGTCGCTCTCTCCTCTCTTTCTCGTTCCTTGGAAACTGCCAAATGAGAGAGTGATAAAGGGTTTCTAACCCTTTTACATATGCTGATCCATCCCTTACACTTTCACATTTAACACTTAAGCCCTCGAACCTCTATAACACAAGTTAAACAAAGTCAATCTCTAACCAAACGCCGTTAAGTTTCCAAAACTGAAAACGGGGCGTTACACAGGTATTCACCACTGCATAATGTGAGGAGGCCAAGGGAGCATTCTATTGACAATTACCATCAATATCCTTCCATCTTGTTGTTGACCGCCGATCATGATGACAGGGTTGTTCCCTTGCACACTTTGAAACTACTGGTGGTATGTATTTCAATAATTCACCCTATTGGTAATTTTCATTATTTGTTTCATATCCAATCCTTCTTTTCATTTCTCATTCATCCCTTCTTGATTATCTTAACTTCATGTGTTTATTTGTGATGTAACAACTTAATCTATAAACAATGGATAAAGAATAGTAATGACATTTATTTCGATGAGAAGGAAGTTTTGGGCTACAGAGTATATTGATAATTTCTGGTTATTTTTGTAGTTGTGTTTTTTTTTTTATGTGGGCATGTTGATTACAATAGTTGTTTCTTTACACCTTCTGCACCAAGTAACCTGTATATAAACCTATAACTTGTTAATCAAATGAAATCACGATTTCATCAATTAAAAACTAAAACAGAAAATGAAACTTTACACAAAGAGGAACCTATATATTCAAGTTATTCAGAGAGGCTCTAAAGTTCCCAAATGAAAACAAATACCCACTAACATATGAAGATTTCCTAAAACCAATTAGCTTAAAAGCTTCACATGAAAATTGTCTAAACAAAGACCAAAAATGAAAAACAAAACCCCATACCATAAATACCCAAATGAAGAAATACTAACACATGGTAAATGAAGCAACTCTTAGCCCTAAGACTACAACACAATCACAAAGTATAAGGATCAAAACCATAAAGAAAACATATACATACACAAATTCAAGCTTTATTAAATTGAAATTAAAAACGCAAGTAAATAACAAACATTATTACATAAAATGACAGTCTAGTATTTAAATATAACACATTTGATTATTTCTCAACAATATTATTTTGGGTTTAGAGTTTCACATGATATTTATGTTGTCATATTATCGTAGAGGCAGCTCAATAAATTTTAATCCTTTTTCTCATTATGGTCCTTTTATTTTGGAATTGTTAAAGCAACTACAATAAGTTCTGTTGCAACTTAAAATGTTGTCGATTAATAATTTCCTTTATTTCGTTTACTATGATTTTTTGCCATCTTATGTCTTGATACATGTTAGAGCATCTTGAATGTTGATAGAATGTGAGAAACCAAGAAATATACGTTTCCTACAAAAGACTTGGAAGATAAATGATGATTGATGGTAATTGTTAAATGGAAGATGAATGAATCATGAAATAAGTCATGAAGAATTGAAGAATAAAGATGGTATATTTGATTATTGGTATTTGGATCTCTGTAGCCTTGTTTCAGACTTTAGTTATTATGATTTATTAAACTATTACTCTGTGTTTGTGTAACACCTAAACTTTCAATAAAACATCCCATAACTAATTTCATAAGCGGAAGTCATGACATTAACATAATAGTTTAAATAAAGCCTTTTGTCTTTGAGAGTTGGAAAAGGAAAAACCGTACCTAGAAAACCATCACATTTGTTGAAACAGGAAGGAAATAAATTGTCCCCAATCATTCATCAAAAAGCCTAGTTTGAAAGTAGTTCATGGCATCTAATCCCTTATTCACTGACTGAGTTGCCGTCATCCAGATCATCACATGTGAGCCTTCCCCTTGTTAGCTGAAGATGTACCTGACACTAAAAAGTATAATAACAACGGGTAAGCTTTACGCTTAGTGAGCACACATCTAATACCAAATACCATTACGCTTACATAACTATTAATACACTGTCATTACATGCACATACCTTAATCCATTGACTCTGGTACCAGGCCTCTTAATTCATAACATCTTCCCTAGGGGTAACAAATACCACCATATGTACTATCATAGTCCATAACATGCAAACATAACACATAACCATGCATGTACAACAATTACACATACATAACCACAAGTACAGATAGAGTACTCACCTGATAGTAGCTCAATAACACACACGCTTGCAAGTATAGTGCTTAAGACTGATCACCTAAATAATTGCAAACATATCAATACATAGCTCGAGATGAGTTTTAAGTTTACCCCGAACTCTCTTACCCAAATAACATAGCTATACCCATCCAATTACTCCCAAACTTTACCACACACTAAGGGTGTGTTTACTAACAGCTTAATGGGCTTAATGGGATTTCTGGCTTATCTGCACAGACGCAAGGAGGTGTTTACTTACGACTTAATCATTAAGAAGTCGGCTTATTCACTCAGTGATAAGGGGTGCTGTTGTCCCCATTCAACCCATTTTTGGACAAAAATACCCTTGATTTTCTCAAGGGGTTTAAACAAAAAAGTCTATCAGCCTCCCCATTCCGTTCACGCTTCTTCCCAATTTTCTCTCAAGAAGTAGATCCTAGCAGCCTTCATCTCTACCCTCTTGCCGCCGGTCATCTTGCTGCCGGCCCTTCCCGTTGCCGGCCATCTCGCAGCGGCACCTCTCGCCGTCGGCCATCTTGCAGCGGCCTCTCCCGCCGCCGTCAAACCTCACCGCCTTTCGTCGACGTCCGGTCTCGCCGTCGTCCGGTCTCGTCGCCGTGAGGTCTCTACCCATTGCTCCCGTCGCCGGCCATCTTGCTGCGGCACCTCTCGCCATTGGCCATCTCGCAGCGGCCTCTCTCGCCGCCGTCAGACCTCACCGTCTTTCGCCGTCGTCCGGTCTCGTTGCTGTCCGGTCTCGTCGCCGTTTAAATTAGAGATCTACATGTTCTTTTTGCTATTATTTGTATGTGTTAGGTGCATTTTATACACCTAATTTTGTGCATATTAGATAAATTTTAGCTACATTTTAGTGTATAGTTTAGCAACATCATGCATTCTTTTCTAACTTTTTTCTTATTTTTCTTAAATCACGGTTGGAAACTCTTTTGGGAAAGCTTTTACGCATTTGGTATGTGTTTTGTGCAGATTGGACAAGTTTTTGAGGAAAGTGCGGTGAAATTGAAGGATGGATCAAAGGAGGACGTGGGAGAAGCATGGATGAGCATCAAAGATGGCGGAAATTGGAAGAAACCGGAGCTTTTCTAAGGATAAAGCATGCTGTCCGGATTCGCGGCCGGGAAGGATCTTCCCCGGCCGAGGAAGTTTTAGTGCAGAATTTTTATTTCAGACCTTTGTTTGGGCTTTGCTTGTTTTGGGCTTTTAAGCCTAGACCTTTAAATAGCTTTCCTTTAGTTTTTAGTCTAGTCAGTTTTAGTTTTGAATATAACGTATCTTAACTTCTCTGGGGAGTTTCTCTTGGACGATTTTTCAATCTCCATGGGAAGAAGATGGTGCTTTGAAGCATAAGCAATTGGAATCCGACTTGCAAGCGGTTTTTGATGCGACATCTAGTATCTTCTTCCCTATTCTCTTCTAGTAAACTTAGTAGTTGTGTTGTTACTTGAACCTTGTTGTTTAATTTAATGGTTTCTTTTGAATATCTTCTTCTTCTCTTCTTAATTGTTGTTTATTTACATAGTAATTCAATTTCCTGCACTTGTTAGTTGTTTAATTACTCTTACTTTATGTTATTGCATCTCTTTCCCTCTTGTATTTCCCTTATCTTCTCTTTAATCTTGTACTTTAGAGTTAGGTTAATTAATTTTCTGCACTAGGTTAAATTTTCTGCACATGTCAATTTGATAAATTAGGGCTTTTCTTATATTTGTGTTTATGTTAATTGTATGTAGATTGAGTCTAATGTAAGTGTTGTGTATAATTAGGGTTTGTTTCAATTTCATGTTTTTAAATAGGTTCTAGATAAATAAACTGTTGTTTGGTCGTTAGTTTGATTTTTGTTTCCTTGGGTAATTGTCACTTAGGGTTAAAGATTTGGTATTGATCAATTGTTCGTAAAACAAATGAAGAGTTTTAACCTATTTTGATTCCAACGAAAGTTGAAGTTGATTTAATTAGGTTTTAACAAAGCATTTAGTAATTTTGACTAGTTTTTGAATCAAACGAGAGTTTGATCTTTTACTTCGGCTAAATTGATCAATGATAACGGTTTTAACATGAGAATAGTTAAGGACGTTTATTGGAAATATATTTGTTTAACCTTAATGTTTCTTTCCAACGTACTCATACTGTGAAAGTAAGTATGAGTCTTGGTTAAGAAAAGCTTTTCCGCCTCGAAAGAGGGTTGAAGTAGTTTTGTCTAACAAAATTCCACCATTTCTAAAGCCCAAGATCGACGTTACCCAATGTCCTTTAATCATGATTGTTGTTTAGTTTACTTTTAATTTTTATGTATTTATCCTTTTCCCTTAATCTTGTTTAGTTTTATGTCCACTTAGTGTAATAACGAAAATGATGAATCAATTCGCATAGCTAGGCCGTGATTATTAAGTGAGTTAGTGTTTAGACCATCTCCTCCCCGTGATCGACCCGTATGCTACACACCCGTACGCTTGCGGTATAAATTTAAAACACATCAAGTTTTTTGCGCCGTTGCCGGGGAGGCGACTAGCCTAACACTGACTTACTTTTTGATTTACTAGTCTATGCCTTTACCCCATTTCTTTTTATGTTTTTTTTCGTCTTCTCGTATGTTATTTTGTTTAACCGTGTGTTTGAAGTTTTTGTTTGTGTAGTTTCGCCAACTTGCAGACGAGAATGATGAGGCACGATTGACGAAAAGGCGATGAGTGACGGGCCATTGAGATGTGTGTTTGGTAAGATCGAGATAATTATTACCTTTAGAAATAAAGAGTGATATTATTTTTGTCTTGCTAAAACATTTTTCGTGTGCTATTTTTACTATTTTTTTGGTACGGTAATTTTAATGTCAAGCCGGACATCACCGACCCTTCTTTCTCTACCCCTAATTTAATTCTCGGCTACGGGTAACGTAACATGTTATACAATGAGTACACATCGGCTTATCCGATATCTTTTATGTGTTTATGTAACCCGTTCAAAATCGGTGAGCATTTAAGTCGATCATTTGACTTTAGATCGATCTTTTAAAACGCTTGAAAATCGACCTCTAAGTGTCCATCGACATTTTGACCATTTTGTATCCTTTTCTTTTGCTTTATTTTAAATTTGAAGGACTCAAAATTTTCTGCCCAGATTCCCGGCCGTGAAACAATCCTTCCCGGGCGGGAAAGGAATAGTAAAAAAAAAATCAGTTTTTTTTATTTTATATAAAAAAAAAAGAAAAAAAAAGAAAATCAGTTTTTTTTTATTTTATATAAAAAAAAAACCTAACCCTACCCCACATCCCCTTCTTTCTCTCTTGTCGACACACAACTGCCATCACCATCTCCTCTTCTTCTTTTCGCCGGAACTGCCAAACCGCCGCCACCAAACCGCCAGCGAGACTGCCGGCGACTTCTCTCTCCGGTCTTCTCTCTTCTCTTCTTCGTGCCGACAAGAACCACCACCACAGCAAAACCATTGCAGCACCGCCGCCGATCTTCTCTTCCACTTCCGCCGGCGCCTTCTTCTTCTCTCCTTCCCGTTTTCGCCGGATAACACCACAGCGCCGCCGACTGTTCTTCTTCTTCTCTTGTCTTCGTCGACCACTGCCGAGAGCCACCATCACGCCGGCTCTCTCTCCCTCTCTTTCTTCTTGTTTCCGACGAAAACCACCACCATTGCAGCGCCGCCGCCGGTCTTCATCACCACACCGTCGGCGACGCCACCACCACTCCGACTCTCTCTTTCTCACTCTCTCTCTTTTTCTTCTTGCTGATCTCGGTGACCAACACCACCACCACGCCGGCGAGTTTACGTCGGTTTCTTCTACTCTCTGCTTCTTCTCGCTGCAACCAAAACAGACAAACGGCTTTCGCTGCCCAGAACTTGCACCAAATCATTGCCTTCTTTCCGTCGGAAGTTCAAACACCCACACCAACAAACACCATTCCAACGGTTGCAATCTCGAAAAAAACTTTGGTACACTCTTTCCTGTTTATGATTGTTGCATATCAAAGTTTTAGTGCGTTTAATAGCTTGTGGGTCGATTCTTGTGTGAGTTTTTGTGATTGTTAGATTGTGCTGTCACCACTAGACGGACATAGGATTGTTGCACACACGACGTTTTTCCACCACACATAACCATTCGCACTAATGGCGTCCTCAAGTCGCTCTAAGCGACCGCACCCGAATCGGCAAAGGCCGAATCCGGCTAATGAGCACCACCAAACCCTCACTTTCACTGACCATTCCCTCTGAGTGGAAACCTGTCGCACCCATCACGTCACTTGATCTTCCCTGCCTCTCGACTAAGCTTCACATGATTGAACCAATACCCGAGAGAAACAGATTTCATTGGCTCATTGATCATGACCGCCACCCGGTCACACTACCATCTCCTCTCACGACAATTACTGAGATCACACCGAGCACTAATTGGAGCTTTCCTAATGCTCCCCCTTCACCTACACAAGAGCCATCATTCGAGAACCCTCCTTCACAACCAGCTGACTTGCCCACTCTTGAGAGCCGTTTCGACGCCTTTGTTGTCGAGATACGGCAAAACATGGCACCAATCTTACGCAATCAAGAGATTTTGTTGAAGTACCATATTGATCAAGGGCATATTCCCCCTCCATCGTGATTTCTTTCTTTTCATTTTTACACTCTAACCCGAGCATTGAGGACAATGCTTCTTTTTGCTTGTGGGTAGGTGTTTTTCATTTTGTTTTGCATATAGTTTAACTTGCATTGCATTTTAGGTTGCATGTACATATTAAAAAAAAGATTTTTGAATTCTCTTTGTTTTGTCAAGACTTGTAATGCACCATATCTTACCTTGCATGATTTAGTTGTTGGGTTCACTAACCGCATAACAACTTTTTGCCATAGTGTTGATGAACTTTCTTTGGTAGGAATAATGTTACCTTCGTTGACATTTGCACACACTATCGAGCATGTTGTTTCAAGTAGCCTCTAGGACTAGTTTGCATACCGTAGTCCCCCTATACTACAAATGTGACTATAGTTGATGGATTTACTTGGTGAGATTTTGGGACCTTTTGGATTGACACATATGTAATCAATCCCAATTCTCATTTCTTGTGTGTTATCTCCCATCGAGGTGTAGTCTAGACTTTTGAGTGGTTTCTCGTTCAAGTTTATCATGATTATATAGAGGCCTTCTTTGTTAAAAAAAATTAGAAAAAAATGATTTTTCCTTTGCAACCCAATTTAAGCCTAAACACTAGCCTTTCTTTGTACCCCCATATACCTATTCAAAAAAAAAAACATGCACATTAAGGTTGAATTCTTGAGATGATAGTTGGTTTGGCATAGAAATAAACACAAGCATAGCTTGTGGGTAGGTGGTTAGTGTGTTGAGCCCCCAAAACAAGCATAGCTTGTGGGTTCACATGGTTACCTATCTCCAAAAACAAAAAGCAAAAAAAAAAAAAAAAAAAAACAGAATAAGCCTCCAATCTATCAAAAACATCAGAAAAGAAGAAAAAAAAAGAGAATCTTTTGTGCATACAAAAAAAAAAAAAAAAAAACCATAACCCAATACCCAAAACACCAATAAACCAGCCTAACCCTTACCTTACACCCCTAGCCTTACCTTAAAGCCCTCATTGCACGTGTTTTCATGGTAAATTTTGGACTTGAGAATAAATTCAATCGTGTCAAGATTGCATTCTAGTTGTCTCGATTGGGATGGATTTGAACGTATACACGTCCCTATACACACTTGAGAGCATGGAGCGAATACCGTGAGCATCCATCTTTATAGATCACCATCCCTTTCCCTAGTGACTATGGTGTGTATGCAAAATCTTCTTGGATTGCGATGTTTGTGATATGCTTGATTTGGTCGACATTTTGGTAATCATAGGTTCCTACTTGTTTTTACTAAAATCCAACATGTGGTGATTAGTTGTGCAATTGTGGTATGTGGTCTTGATGCTTAGTTGTGTTAGTGAGATCGTGGGGTAATTTGTCTTGACATTTTCAAAGGTTTTCTTTTGTTTTCTTTTTCTTCCTTTGTTTTTTTCACCCGAATGAGTTCTACTTCTTTCTTGGGGACAAGAAAGTTTAGCTTGTGGGTAGTTTGTTAGGTGCATTTTATACACCTAATTTTGTGCATATTAGATAAATTTTAGCTACATTTTAGTGTATAGTTTAGCAACATCATGCATTCTTTTCTAACTTTTTTCTTATTTTTCTTAAATCACGGTTGGAAACTCTTTTGGGAAAGCTTTTACGCATTTGGTATGTGTTTTGTGCAGATTGGACAAGTTTTTGAGGAAAGTGCGGTGAAATTGAAGGATGGATCAAAGGAGGACGTGGGAGAAGCATGGATGAGCATCAAAGATGGCGGAAATTGGAAGAAACCGGAGCTTTTCTAAGGATAAAGCATGCTGTCCGGATTCGCGGCCGGGAAGGATCTTCCCCGGCCGAGGAAGTTTTAGTGCAAAATTTTTATTTCAGACCTTTGTTTGGGCTTTGCTTGTTTTGGGCTTTTAAGCCTAGACCTTTAAATAGCTTTCCTTTAGTTTTTAGTCTAGTCAATTTTAGTTTTGAATATAACGTATCTTAACTTCTCTGGGGAGTTTCTCTTGGACGATTTTTCAATCTCCATGGGAAGAAGATGGTGCTTTGAAGCATAAGCAATTGGAATCCGACTTGCAAGCGGTTTTTGATGCGACATCTAGTATCTTCTTCCCTATTCTCTTCTAGTAAACTTAGTAGTTGTTTGTTACTTGAACCTTGTTGTTTAATTTAATGGTTTCTTTTGAATATCTTCTTCTTCTCTTCTTAATTGTTGTTTATTTACATAGTAATTCAATTTCCTGCACTTGTTAGTTGTTTAATTACTCTTACTTTATGTTATTGCATCTCTTTCCCTCTTGTATTTCCCTTATCTTCTCTTTAATCTTGTACTTTAGAGTTAGGTTAATTAATTTTCTGCACTAGGTTAAATTTTCTGCACATGTCAATTTGATAAATTAGGGCTTTTCTTATATTTGTGTTTATGTTAATTGTATGTAGATTGAGTCTAATGTAAGTGTTGTGTATAATTAGGGTTTGTTTCAATTTCATGTTTTTAAATAGGTTCTAGATAAATAAACTGTTGTTTGGTCGTTAGTTTGATTTTTGTTTCCTTGGGTAATTGTCACTTAGGGTTAAAGATTTGGTATTGATCAATTGTTCGTAAAACAAATGAAGAGTTTTAACCTATTTTGATTCCAACGAAAGTTGAAGTTGATTTAATTAGGTTTTAACAAAGCATTTAGTAATTTTGACTAGTTTTTGAATCAAACGAGAGTTTGATCTTTTACTTCGGCTAAATTGATCAATGATAACGGTTTTAACATGAGAATAGTTAAGGACGTTTATTGGAAATATATTTGTTTAACCTTAATGTTTCTTTCCAACGTACTCATACTGTGAAAGTAAGTATGAGTCTTGGTTAAGAAAAGCTTTTCCGCCTCGAAAGAGGGTTGAAGTAGTTTTGTCTAACAAAATTCCACCATTTCTAAAGCCCAAGATCGACGTTACCCAATGTCCTTTAATCATGATTGTTGTTTAGTTTACTTTTAATTTTTATGTATTTATCCTTTTCCCTTAATCTTGTTTAGTTTTATGTCCACTTAGTGTAATAACGAAAATGATGAATCAATTCGCATAGCTAGGCCGTGATTATTAAGTGAGTTAGTGTTTAGACCATCTCCTCCCCGTGATCGACCCGTATGCTACACACCGTTACGCTTGCGGTATAAATTTAAAACACATCAGTAAGCTATATCCTTTTAATTTTTTATGAGTTCTTTTGTGATTTGTATATACAATTTCTATATCATTCTTTTCTGAGTTCTTTTGTGATTTGTATTGTGTTTCTTCTGTGTATTTTTTGTGAATTTTTTATGTTGTATTTTTTTGTGATTTCCTTTAAATATATTGTGCAGACATGATCTTATATGTGGTGTATGCATGTTTAGATTGATATTTGGGTATATAAATGTTTTGTTATATGTATTCGGTATATATATGTGTAGATTTATATTTGAGTGTATACATGTTTTGGTATATAAAAACAGCTTTTAATTCATAGCCAGGGGTAAATTGGTCATTTCTGACATTCAGACTGTTGATTCAGATAAAAAAGTAAACAACAGCATCACTTTATCCAGACAGACAAATTTATCCATACAGACAAATTTATCCATACAGACAAACAGACAGGATTGGTAAACAGCCCTAAGTTTTAATGTCCCTTAGGCTGCGTTTGTACGTGGGACAGGACGGGACAAAACTGTCTGTCCCACGTTTGGTGCAGCATGGGACAGAACAGGAATTCACTGTCCCACGTTTGGTGCACATGGGACAGGAACGGGACAAAACTGGACATACTGTCCACGTTGGACAATGGGACGAAGAACATGACTTTGTCCATCACATGACAGAATGGACAGAACAAACTGTACAATACATTGTTGGATATAACTAATGATGGTTTTGTTTGTTTCCACCACTAGTCGTGGACGCCACCTGCCACGCCAAGGAGACCCTATCAGCCACTTCACACTTCTTTCCACTACAACCACTTCTGCCCCACCTCCCTCCAACTACAACACACCTCCTCCTCCACTCTACAACTGTCAACTCTTCCTACCACCACCGTCTACCACCTTTACACTATCCATCTCTACCCCACCGCACACCACACACCATCCTACCAACCACCACACCACACCATATTCACGTTCTCCACAACCACCGACCACCACCACCATCATCATCGTCGTCATCACTAGTATTACCGCCAGCCACCACCTCCACCTCTACCATATCTATCAACATTAGTGACATAAAAATCATATATGTATGTATGTATATATATATATATATGTGTGTGTGTGTGTTTATGTTTATGTTTATCAAAATTGTGTAATTTTTTTATAAGATAGTAGTTTAGTTTATTTGTGTTAATTATAACTATTAAGTGATATATAAAATCATCAAATAATTTTTTTAGGGAACTTGTTTAGTTTTCTCCAGTCCAGTCCTAGGCATACCAAACACAAAACAGACATTTGTTCTGTCCAGTCCTGTCCCGTCCCGTCCAGTCCTGTCCCGTCCCGTCCAGTCATGTCCTACTCTCTTGTCCTGTCCAGTCCTGTCCTGTCCAATCATATCTGCGTACCAAACGCTACCTAGAGGAACATGAACCAAAGAACCCCAAAGGAAATCATTTAAGAAAAGTAAGAAATCAACTCAGCATAATCGATGGGTCACCGACGGGTCCCACCCGCGGCTCACCCGCCGATACCTGCAGGTCGATTTTCCCCACTTGCGGGTTCAACTGCCAACGGGGTTTACACCCAATACTCGTAATCAGACGTAAAAGTAACCAAAACTTGTTTACACAAGTTTCTCCAATCCTAAATGACCCATCTTTAACGTAATTTAATACATAACACTCAAAAGGTGATCTAACGATCACAAATTCTACTCCAAAAACCCTAACTTCACACAATCTCCCAAATGACCCTACAACCAACAATTAAAGCAACTAAACCATACCTTGCAATAGAAATCGTTTGGATAATGGTTTCCTCACGCCAATTGCTCGAAATCCCAACTCTCCTTCTTCAATTTTGCCTCCAAAAATTGTAAGGGTTTTCCCCCTCTCTCCAAAAATCGTTTTCTCTGAAAACTGAAGGAGAGTGGGTTTGGAACTCTTTTATTCACATACTTTCACCATCCTCCATTATCTAAAATGTCATGACAACCTCCGAACCTGAAATTTCAACATAAGCAACCCATAAATAACGTAACTTTATAATTTGAGTCAAATTCTTACTTACGGAAAATGGGGCGTTACAAATTTGAATTTGAATTTGGATTGTTTGTATACTTCATTTTGTTGACTTTTTTAAACATTCACTTGAAATATTTAAATTATATATTGTTTTGAATATTTCTTTGTTTGCATTTTAGTGCATTTTAGCTCTCTAGAAAGCTGGCCAAAGATGTTGCATACGGAACAATAAAACATAAACCAAAAACCATCAACCTTGAACCATGAATCCTAATCTTAAACAATAATCCTAGATCTTATTTTACGTTCGCAAAAGAGTGAAAGAAAATTAGAAGAGATGTATCATCAAAATGACCATAATCAGCATCATAAAACACAGATATCAACTAACAATTAAAACATAAAAGAAGATCCAATAATGGAACAATATTTCAAAATTACTATGATGTCAAAATTTGACAAAACATAATTACTTTTTACATAAGAAAAAACTAGGTCAACTCTCCATATTCTATCAAGTAAAACACTATTCTATTTGATAAATCTTAAACGAGAAAAGATCCAACAATCATGTAAAATAAAAGGTGCTAAAAGTTAAGTATACGTTAATTTGGTTTTATTCAAGTTTCACAAAAAAAAAAAAAAAAAACAATAGCCAACACACAAAATGGAAAAACTAATAACTTCCAATCAAAGGTTTAAGGCAACAAGGCCAAAGACAATTAACCCTTGCTTTTAGCTTCATTCAATGATATAACTATGTGGATTTTGTTTGTGTTTATCAAAAGAGATAAACAATCATAAATTAGGGTCTATTTGAATTGAATTTTGAAGGGATTAATCATCATAAATCCAAATAACAACTTTTTTAATTGTTCATCAAAAAATGGATCTGATCATCGAAATTCTGTCAACATATTTCAACGAAAAATGAAACGGCACAATAATAAAGAATTTAGGTGTTACCAAATTTGACATTTCAGGGACTTATGAGATGCAGTCTCTAATTCGCGACAATTAGTAAGAGCACGGGGAGTCTTTGCGACATGAGCGGTAAAACCATCGATTTCCCAATTAAATTCACCGACAATGTCGGGATAAGTTATAAATTTGATTTAAATTTTAAAAGAATATAAAAAGAAAACTATAAAAAACTAAAATACTCTTGACTTGACGGAGGTCTTTAAAGATGTTAGTAGCAGGGACCTCCATGTAATGAATTGAAATCACATGACCTATAAGCCCATGAATTTAAGGGTGACCTTCATCGTAATTACGGCTAAACCAACAAATATTAATTTACTTATAAAAAAAACCGTAAACTAATAGGAATAATCAAGTTAAAAATAATTTTAAAGAAACCACAGGGACCAAAGTTGTAACCTAGTATTAGTTAAAAAGTGAATTGATTGTGTTTAATGATCACATAATATTAAATGATGTGATTTTGAGTTGACAGACTTTTCATTTAAGATTTCTCTTCACCGGAATTATCTAAACCGACCTCCAAAACCTTCTGCCCCTGTGTATATATATATATATATGTGTGTCTATATATCATATACATGTATAAGAATCGATTTCTTTTAAAATTCTTGTCTTCAACGAGTTAACCCTCAAGATTTCTCTTTCCAATGTTTTGTTGCCGGTGGATCTCCAATTCGTGACTGCTACCCTTCCCACAGACTCACAACCACCAGACCAGTAAGTTGAAATTACTTAATCTAGGGTTCAGAATTACGATTGATATTTGATGTTTTTGTTCTTCTAAAAACCATTGCGATTGTTTTATTTATTTTCAAATAAAGATTTGGTTTCTTAAAACCCCATGTTGATTTGCTAATATTTTTCAAGAATTGGGTCAACCATGTTTGATTTTTCATGAATTGGGTGTCTTTTAAAGACCCATCTTCGATTTGTCTATTTCTTTTAATAAAAACTTGGTTTTCTATAAAAACACATGTTTGATTTGCTGATATTTTTCAAGAATCCGGTGTTCTTGAAAAAACCCAAGATTGATGATTGTAAAAAAAAACAAGCAAAACCCCAATTGAATTTGGTTATTGCATGGATATATAATACTTTATTCAATTTGCCTGCATAATTGACCATTTTATCTTAATTCATTATTTTTACCACTATTAAGGGTGCTTTTTATCTCTAATTTGTTTAAATATTTGATTACTGTCTTGAAGTTTTTGGTGAATCTTAAATGGGTCCTACAAAATGTATCAAAATAATTCTTATCGTCAACTTGGTACCAAATAACAATCCATCCAAAGGTTGTTGCTTGTAGCTTTGGATGATATCCTCATTGTTTCCAATATGAAAGTTCCATCCACTGTCCAATGTTTGGCAAGAATGCTGATGACAGCAATGAGATTTAACATGAATTGACAAATATTCTAATTTTTTAGTTTGCGTACCAGGTTTTTGGGGGTTAGATAAGATTGGCAGTTATCCGAATTTCTCAGTCAAATTTCTGGCTTAAAACTCAATGCAGCAACATTCAAAGATTTGTAGCACTGGGCTATTTTTGAACTTTGCTTTCAATCTTTAAACTATTTTTGAACTTTGCTCTCAATTATGTATAGGTGGCATTACTTGAGTTTATGAATTTTTTGAAGTTGAAGTATACTGTGAATTACAACACATTTTAGATAGAACTAACATGGAATAGTTAGTATTGGATTAAGCCCTTGTCATGGGTGGTTAACTAAAAAGCTAAATAGGATCTGAGTAAAAGAATGATCTTTCCGGATGAAGAGGCTGGGAGCGAAGTTTCTGAAAGATTTTGGCATTTTTGTTAAGATATGCATATGATTGATGAAGATATAGTCTACAACATTTTATATCAAGTGATTTAGAAAATTTTCAATGGTTAAATTTGCAACAACCACCAAAATGCAATTGGTAGAATAGCTCACTTTGGCGTACTTGAATGTAGCTTGCAATAAAACTACAATGGCTAGACATAGGTGTAAAATTCTTGATTTTTAGATTACAAAGAAGTAACCGAACATTCTATTGATGATGGTAGCAGTTCCATTTACAAATTCTTCATCACTTGTTGCTTAGCTATATTTACAAGTGTTGTTGCTTAAAAATTGTTGGTTGTTTGCCAATCTAATGCATGCTTATATGAGATTCCAAACAACTTCCATTGATATTCATTGGCTAATCTGGTCAACCTAGACTTGCCTAGATTCTTGGTCAGATGAACCACAAATTTTGCAATGTAAACCCTATGGAAATTCTTTCTATGTCATCTTCCGTTGGTTTTATATGTAATAGCTTTCAGTTGGCATCACTAGGATATTTTTGTTCTCGAACAAATAGTATTAGATGAAGGCATATGTTTGAATACTCCCACAACATTTGATTGTACCATGCTAATTGGGCCTGGATAGGTTGCATAAAGATCTTTGTTCATAGAATCTCCAAGAAACATGTTGCATCTGGAAACCGCCTCACCTTATAAAGTCTCCCACAGTTACCATATATTGTTGCTTAGTTTACTTGAGATTTATTGATGTATTTGAAGTTCTTTGCCTTTCAGTTTTGCTGTTATTATTATTAATCACATGATCATAAATGGAGTTAGTATAGGACGATGAATGATTGTGATTCATGTATTGTTGTCTCAGATTTTGCTCAAATAGCCATTTCAGCCGACTAAGGACCCTGTATTAAAATGATGCGACTACTCTCTGTTCTGTTATTTAGTTTCGGTAACCAAAATGTGCATTTCAATTTGTAGCTTTTTTTTGCAGACTTTTATCATCCCTTTAAACAAGATGAGACAGAACAGAATACTATTGTGGATATCATGTATGCAGTGGAACCGAAGCCTGTAAGTTGCTTTTGGCTTCTTTGTTTCCAGGTAACAAAATCATATTAAAGACTTAGTTGGTTGTTTCTTTATATTTACGTTGACCTCCTTCATGACGCTTATTCGTTGAAAGTTTAAATACTTTTGGTGATATTGTATTTGAATTACAGGTTTGGTGATTTCTTTATTAATTCCCATGCACATTTGCTTATTTTGATTCACATATTGTAGTTGATTTGATTCGTATTCATAACTTTCTAATTTGAATAAATCATGATATTTTTGAATAAATATATTCGTGATATTTCTAATAAGTCACATACTAGCGTCCATGTCTTGTTTCTGTAATGAGATAACTTGGAGGTTGTATATATTGAAAGCCGGGGGGGGGGGGGGGGGGGGGGGGGTGATTTGTGATATGTGAGCAATTAAGGATACTACAAATTATCCTAAGGAAGATCCTTGATCTTGATGAAGTTAAAGAGAAATCAATGGCATCAATAAGTATATGTTGAATGTTAGAATTGTCATGAGTGTAGTACCCGATAACATAATTTAGATCTAAGGTTAACTTGAAGGCTGATTTGGAGTCTTTTACTAATATACGGCTTATTACTTTAAGGGTTGACAAATAGGCTTTTATTTGGGAAAGAAGATGGATTTTAATGATTTTTTGGGGGAAAATCTCAATGTTCTACAGAAAAACAAGTTTGAAAACTTGAGCTTGATTGAAAAGAAGGATCTAGAAGAGATTATTGGTTGGATGATCAAAGATGCTAAATTAAACAGTTAAAGTTAGTGAAATGAAATTCAGGAGATTTTATTATGCTTAGGCTATTGCAGATATGAGAAAACTAGTTCATAATTTGATGGTACAAGAGACTGGATGATTAAATGTTGTGACTAAATGATTATGTGGTCCAGACTTCTATGAAAGTAAGAAGCAGTAGCAATAGTGAAATAAAGTAAATAGCTTAAGGCATGTTATGTACATTTAGAGAAAACATACAAATGTGTATATGTATTTGATCAACCTTATTTTGAAGCCACTAGAGTAGAGTCACATTAATGATACAAAAGGTGCAATGACGGATGACTATCTATAGGAGGTAGAGAGGTTCATGGCAGATAACCTTATGAATTAAAGAAAATCAATTATATGAAGTAAGGTGATGTATGTATTGTTGTGAATCTTGAGTATGATATAGGCTAGAATATTATGTGGACTATACAAAGACACTCTAAAATTTCATAGGATATGTTTCTGACACTACAAGACAAGTTGGATCCTCTTGATGAGCTTTAACGTAAATTAGTGAACATGACTATGTTGGACGTTGACAATGTTACGAGTGTTGTAACTATCTTAAGATATAACAAATTTGTATCTAAGCAAAAATTGAAGGGTGATTGGGAGTTCTTTTTTTTTTTTTAAATTCAAATTATTACTTTGAGGATTGACAAAAATGATATCCATGTGTTGAATATAGGAAAGATGACTAGGGGTAAAATGCATTAAAGGGGTTAGGAATTAGAACACTATAAAAAAAGTTGTAATAGTAGTTGTTGTTAGGATGATAATCTTGCATGATTAAGCACTAATTGAATTCAAGCGCCTTCTTGTGGTTAAATTGTGGACAATTGATGTTAATTAAAGCTATTGATGTTAAGGGTTGGGTTCCGGTGAGAAGTGTCAAATTTGGTGAGAAGTGGTTACCAACCGTTGGATGAGAAATGGACAAACATTTAGGGTGGATGAGAAATAAGATGCATCGAGGTGTACTGAATCAATTCCCTTTTAAGCCACAATTCATAGGTGGGTATTTGGTTAATAGTGATCAATGGTTTAAAAGCACTTCTCACGCTGCTAACCAAAGATATTTGGATGTTCGAGGTCAAAGAATCATGTTGTATATTAGTATGGTGATATTATGAAAGGTTTAATGATTATCCGAGTTACAGGTTTATGGTAGATTCATAGCTAATGAAACTCCCGTATAATGAAGAGACAACTATTCTGTAATTAGAAGGTTCGAAAGATGCATGATTGGGAAGCAATGGTCAAATAGGTTCAAAACTTGGAACTAAGCTCAAATTGAGGGTGGTTGATTCAAATTGATTGTTTGTGTTAAGATCATGATACCAAAATAAACGAGATTCAAGGATGGAAATTAAGTATTAGACTATTAGTAAAATGAAGTAAATACGAGAAGTAGTAGATGTTTAAGCCATATTTGGAAATTTTAAAGTGAGATAGGTATGTAAATATGCTAAGGGATTAAGAGAGTAACAGAAAATATTTGAAACGTGATGGATGTTGAAGGTCATAATGTTATGTCAAATCAAATGCTAACGAAATTAAGGAAAGGTTGATTAAACCTATTATGTGAATCATGAGTAAGGTATTATGGATATACTAAGATAGTTTTGACTAACTAAACATTATTAGTATGTAAGGATACTTTAACTTCTCTCAAGATGCGATCGGTAATAACTAAGCCATGATAAAATTTAGGGAAATCAACTATATTAACGAGTATGCTTCGAATGTTAACAATATTGTGGGAGCAATAAATTCTTTGAAGATAGAATGGATTTGGATTTGCAAGGTAAAAATCATGGGTTATTTGGAGTCCTACGAACGTACTACTTTGATGTTTTGACGAAAACGATGTCCCATGTGTGAAATAAGTTGGAAAGATTTTGTATAGACAATCTCATTGTTTTAGGGACTACAAAAAAAGTAAGATCAAATGCATATATGAGGAAACAAGCACATAATCTAGAGGTATTAGAAATATGACACGATTAGCTAAGGGTGTAAAGGTATAACAATCAAAGAAAATTAGAAGGCTGATTGAAGTTAGGATAATGATCTTGGATGATTAAGCTCTAATTGAATTCAGACACTTTCTTATGGTAAACCGAAGCTACTAATGTTAAAGAGATATAGAAGGCTGATTGAAGTTAGGATAATGATTGAAGTTAGGATAATGATCTTGGATGATTAAGCTCTAATTGAATTCAGACGCTTTCTTATGGTAAACCGAAGCTACTAATGTTAAAGAGATATAGAATGAAATATGGAATAGGGTGATCATGATGATGAAGAGTAGTCGTATGCCAAAAATAGGTGAAACAGAAAAT
The DNA here is from genome assembly GCA_030169165.1 of Centaurea solstitialis. Taxonomy (NCBI): domain Eukaryota; kingdom Viridiplantae; phylum Streptophyta; class Magnoliopsida; order Asterales; family Asteraceae; genus Centaurea; species Centaurea solstitialis. Next base: position 87,011,461 of record CM058041.1, read on the forward strand.
GTATGTAATTTTTCTTATCAAGAATTGAAAGAATTTGGAATTTTGGATGTTAAGGAGAACCATATTGTATATTAGTAGTATGGTGACGATATAAATGGATTAATAATCATCCGAATTAGAGGTTCATGGTAGGTTGGAAGCTTATGAAATTATGGAAAACCAAAGATAATATGAGTATGTGTCATAAACAATATTATGAATGTAAGCATGAGTATGTTTTGGATGTAAGCAATGTTATAAGTGTAGTATATAAAGTAAGTTGAAAACCAAAGCATGGAAATATTGTGGCGACTAATTAGTAGGAGTTTATTGGATTGACAAAAATATTTGTGGACTAAAGACATTGCAAATTATCCTTTAATGTGTTAGAAATAACTAATGTTGTGGGACAAGCTGGAAGATCCCTTCTTTATGAAATCAAGGGAACTCACTGTCACTTGTTAGTAGGCAATGTCAACAATTTTATAAGTGTAGCAAACCTTTGAAAATATAATGGACAATCTAAGAAATATGATGAGTATGTGCTTGGATGTTTACAATATATGTGTGTGGTACATAAAATAAGATGAACCTCATGAATGCTAGTGCATCAAATTACTGTTGAATATGTTTGCAAATCATGAGACCGTTGAATATGTTCGGTTATTTTCCAAATGATCAAGTAACCAAATGGTAGTTGGTGGTAATTAAGGATACCACGTACTTTTTCTAGGGCAAGTTGGAATATCCTCAATCTTGATGAAGTTAAGGGAAATTAATGACATCAATAAGTATATGTTGAATATTAGAATTTAAGGAGTGTAATACATAGATAGGAGAGTGTGGATCTATGGCTAAATTGAAGGGTGATCTCAAGTCTTTTTCTAATATATGATTTATTCAGAATTGACTAAAACGACTACCATGAAAAAAGATAAGATGGATTTTCATGATTTTGTACAGAGAATCTCATTGTTTTAAAGAAAAACAAGTATGAGAACTTGAGTTTGAATCTATTGTCGGTTGAATGGTCAAATATAGTTAAGTAAATGTTGATTAATGAAATCTTGTAGATTTCTTAAAGATCAAATGCATGTATGAGGAAACTAGCCTACAATTTGAAGGTTTAAAAAATATTTTGTTATGATCAAATTGACCAAAATAAATGAATTCAAGGATAGATGACTCTAAGGGTTTCTAGTGAAATGAAGTAAATAGAATATGCTATGCATATTTTAAGGAGACATAGATATATGCTGATTACAAGAGTAATGAAAAGTACTAGAAAACGATCCAATGGCCATCTATTTTGGGGTAGAGGTTTACGGCAGGATTAAACTAAGGGAAAGTGGTGTGTTATGAGTTAGCAATGTTATGAGTGTAATATATAAAGTAAGTTGATGTATATTTAGGGTTTAGGGTTGATGAAATTTAACAGAAATCAATGACACCAATATATGTTGGATGTGGGCAATGTTATGAGTGTGGTAATTCTCTTAAGATACAATGAATTCGTATTTAAGAAGAAAATGTGGGGTAATTAAGAGTCTTTCACTAAATTATTACTCTGAGGATTGACAAAAGATGACGATGTCTAAAGACGGGTTTAAAATGATTTAAAAAAAACAAGCAAATGTGAAAGCAGGATCAAGTATGGTAGTTTTAATGATTAGTTAAATTTTGGAGATTTCTTTGTGTTTAGGCCATCATTGTAACATAAGATGTATAAGAAAACTAGCCTATATTGTAGGTTTAAAAGATAGATGTGATTGGAATGTTGTGATTAAAAAAAATCAATTGTATGACCAAGTGTGTCCTATTAAGATAATTACGTCAAATTAAACGGATTCAAGGATGAAAAACTAGTCATAATCGAAGCTAAGACATTACTAGAGCAATAGAACTTGTTGGATTCAAGGATACTAGAATAATATTTTATATTAAGATGATGACGTCAAAAAGACATATGATAAAATGAAACGTGAAGCTAACAAGTTAGGAGAATATTGTATAGATATATGAAACACGAGGTAAAGATTTTTGTGAGATTGATCAAGATGAAATTAGGAAAACTTATTGACTTTATGAGTATGTGTTGGATGTCATAACTCTATGTAGTATATAATATAAGTTGATGGACCCTTGCAATATGAAAAGTTGTGGATGAAAGTATGATTTTTTTAGATTAGTTAGTAGTTTATTTGTAAGGATGCTCTAGGTTTTTGTGGATGTGTTGTTAATATATAAGCCATGATGTTGTGGGACAAGTTAGTCAACGTATAAAATATAAAAATCAAGGGTAATCAGTAGAGGTAATATATAAGTAATTTGAAGCTAAAATATTAAGAGAGTAATGGGTTGGATATTCAAGGTCATGATGTTATGTCAAATCAAATGTTAATGAAATCAAGGGAACGTCACCTAAAAGTTCTATCTAATCATGAGTGCGTGATTACAGATGTACTAGGATACTTTTGATTGTATGTGTTGCTGATGCCTAAGCCATGATGCTACGGGAGAAGTTGGTATATTGATTGGATGAAATCAGGTTATTGATGACAATTACGAGTAGGCATTAGATGTTATTAATATTGTAGGTGTAATAAATTCTGTGGAGATACAACGGACTTGGAGCTAACGTAAAATTCAAGGATTGACTATAATTCCTTGTGTGATATAAGACGGATTTTCAAGGTTTTGTAGGGATAAGCAAGGAGGAAACATAAGTTTGAATGTAAATAGCATTATTTCTAGGATATTGTTTATTGAATGCTGAAATACAAATCTTTAAACGTCCATGAGTTGTGCAATATTGGAGATTTAGTTATGTTTGGACTATTGTAATATAATCTTAAATGCAAATATGAAAAGTTAGCCTCTAAATTTGAAGGTTTGGAAGATTGATGATTGGGAGATTTTGATCAAATCGATTGTATAGAGATTATTCGTTAACCTTGTGGAGAAGATGTGAGAACATCTAAAAACACATGAACGAATTATCGTCGATATGTGTACGCTAAGATCATTATGCCAAATAAATGGATTGAAAAAAGATGGAAAGGTAAACTTGGGGTTGAAGGTTTAAGGCACATTGAAGTTAATGATCGAAGTAATCGTTTTGGGTCATTTTTTGAAGTTGGGCATGACCTTTTCCCATAATTTAGCTCAATTTGGTACTTGGCGAGGATCTAATTACGATGATTCCTGGAAGGATAATTAAACAATAATTTGCGAAGTAGTCATGATAGAGATAAAGGTATGATAAACACCTGGAGTTTGAAATGGTTTTCATATGCACATACTAGAACATGAAACTCATTGTTTCTTTGATCCAAATTGTTTAGATGAGGTAGGCTATATTGCATAATGGATTAGGTATTGACGGTACTGACATGTTAAGCATAAGTTGGCAGGCAAATTAAGGATTCATCTATATAAGTCAAGGAAGAATGATTGAACAATAGTCCATTAAGAATTCATGACAGGGGAAATGTCTGATAAACGTGTGCATGTAAATAGTATTTGCTTAAGCATGTAAGTCATGTTTTTCTTCTTTGATCTAGATTGTGAAGGATGTGTATTGATTAGAGAAGGTTGATAGAGTATTGATTGTTGTAATGATAGTGGATGTTTACGCACTGATTTAAGTGAACTTCTTTTATGCTCAAAATGTAGAAAATTGAAGGCTGAAAAGATTATGGAATAGGGTGATCAAGCTGATAATGACGTACACGTTAAGATTATTATGTTACAATTAATAAAATTTAAGGATGGAAAACTACTACTAGTAATAACGAAATGAGTTAAGTTGAAGACCGAGTATCGGAAGATAAAAATGATGGTGAGATGATAATATGTAAACAATTGAGTAAATAGTACTATAAGATTTAAAGGTGATCGAATAAAACATGAATTTACCTAATAATTTAGAGCTTTACCTTGTTAAGAAATGAAGTATTTTAGTTCATGAAATAGGCCACAACCTTTTCTTTTTTCCATGTTAAAAAGGTCATTGGTGATTTTAGATGAGGACCCAATTATGCCAATTAAGGGTGCATGTGTTGAATCTAGGAAAGACGACTAAGGGGCCGTTTACTTGGTCTAACCGGGTAAGTATTGACTCGGGTAAGAGTGTTGTTGATTCGTCCCAAGTAAGTGTTGTTGCGGATTGTTTACCAAATGTTTTTGGTAAGTGCTTACCAACAAAAAAAAGAAGACTATTTTAACCTTTTTTATAGTTGGATGTTACAAGAAAGAGAAGGGAAAAAGAAGGGGCTAACATGGAATAATCAAATCTGACCCGGGCAAGCATCATTTTGGTTCTGGCCCAGTCAGAGCTCGGTCATATTTCGGTCAGATCTCAGACCTGGTCAGTATTCGGAAGAACTGTTATGAATCTTGAGTTAGAGTTTACGAACATACTAGAATTGTCAAGTCACCAAATGGCCATTGGTAATGTAAAAATCCTCTATTTTTATTTAAATGTTAAAAGGTCATTAGTGATTTTTGATCAAGACCCAATCACGTCAATCAAGAAATAGTCGTCATCAAATGGCCAGTTATGTCATTTACCCATTGTAGTAGGAAAGATGACTAAACGGTATTTTCGAAAATATATATTAGACATAGTCATTGAGAGAAGGTATGAAAATACTCACGATATGGTGGCATTAAATATTAATCTTTTGTTCCAAATTATTAGGTAACTTTATAGGGTATGGGACTATAAACTATTGGCGTGAAAGCCTAACCATTTTGAATAAGGAACTCTCTAGGGTAGTTGTGACATCACATCACATCATGTCTCTTTAGTTTAAACTCTTTTTTAGGTAGGGTTGGGTGAAAATACATTAAGCGACTAAGAGAACTATAACAATCGGAGAGCATTATAAAGGTGATTGTAGTTAGGATGATGATCTTCGATGATTAAGCACTAACTGAATTCAAACTCCTTCTTATGAACATTATTAGTGACCATGATGATCAAGATATGACAGTCGAATGCAAGAATATGCAAAATGGAAATCATATGTATTTTTTATCAAGTATTGAAAAATATTTGGAGGTTCAAGATCTAGAATCGTATTGTATATTAGTATGGCTATGATATGAAAGGAATAATGGTCATCCAAGTTAGAGGTTCGTGGCACAGAAAAGCTGATAAATTAAGGAAAACCAATGAGAGTATAAGTACGAGAATAACGAAAGCAGTGACATTATGAGTGTGTTGGATTTAAGTAATATTATGAGTGTATGAGTAATTGCGTATGTGTTTGATGTAAGCAATGTTATGAGTGTAGTCCATTATAAAGTAAGTTGATTGGAGCTTTGAACATGAAAATCATCCCATGAAAATATAGGTGTGAATTATTATTACGAGTTTATCAATTAACTAAAATATTTTGGGGACTAACCAGATTTCAAACTTCTGTTGGATGTGTTGGCAATAACTAGTGCTATGAGGCAAGTTGGAAGATCCAATCTTGTGAAGTTAAGGGAACTCATTGACACTTATGAGTAGGCATGGGATCTTAACAATGTTATGAATGCAGCAAATTATCTGAAGATATAACAAAAAATCTAACAAATGTGATGAGTATGTGTTTGGATGTTTGCAATGTTAATGAATGCAGTGTATCTCTAGACCGTAGTTCATCAAAGTATAGGTCGGAACATCATGATGGATATGCTATAATAGTTTGTTTAAGACCTAAAAAGACCGTTGGTGGTAAATTAAGGATTCTGCATATTCTTTATAGGAAGATTCTATGCAACAAGTAGGAAAATCCTCGATCTTGATGAAGTTGAGAGAAATCAATGACGTCGGTAAGTAAATGTTGGATACTAGAGTTGATATAAGTGTATTGCATAGATAAAAGCGTGTGGATCTAAAGTTGAAGGATGATCTTATACTAATATATGACTTATTACTTTCATGTTTGACTAAAAGGATTCCCATGAGTAGATAAGGATGGGCTTTTACAATATTGTAGGGGCAATCTCAATGTTATAGAGAAAAACAAGTATGGAAGTGTGAGTTTGAATTAAAAAAGCATGATATAGAGGAAAACAGTCTGCCCTTCCCCAAGTCTTTCTCTTTCTTTTGGAGTGAAAACAGTAATTGAAATGAGTCATTTCACGGATAATGCTTGCTGAGGAAAAAGAGACTTTATGGCACATGAGGTGGTAGGTTTGGCTAGGTAACATAATGGAAATGTATCAGCGGGTGCAGAGTTAAGTCCAAATCGAGTTGGGCATTTGAGGAACCCTCCCTCCTGCACATCAACTGGAGCATTGATAGGAAGATATCTGAAATAGGTTGGACGTTAAAGGTCATAGAATTCATGATAGAGGGCAATATATGATAAGCAATGTGAAATGGTGATAATTAAGTAGTATTTGCTTAAGTATGTGGATACATCTTGGAGTTGAAGGGTTAAGGTGTTATCCTCATATTTAGTTCAATTTGATGCTTGATGAGGATCGAATCGTGTAATTAAAGATGCATGTGGTGATTCTAGGAAGGATGATCGACCACTAATTTGTTGAAATAGTCAAGATAGAGAGAGAAAGATATAATAAACATTCTCGAATATGAAAAGCTTTTGATATGCACATATTAGAATGGGAAACCCATTGTTTCTTTGATCGAAATCGTGTCAAAGGGTTATGTATAAGATGTGTAATGACAAAGAAAAATATAACTAAGTTGATCACATATCTGGAGGTTCTTGGCATGTTAGAATCAAAGAAGAACGAATAAGTAGTTCATTAAGTTGTATTTGCTGAAGTATGTGAGATCAAGTCTTGATTCTTTGATTTAGATTATGGAGGACGTGCATTGATCAGAAAAAACTAAGGTGTCGTTTGTTTATTAAGAGGTCTGAAGCCTGAAGTCTTCACATCTAAAAATAAGAAGCAGATGGTGCACCCCTTAAAATTCCAAAGGACGATAAGAGGCTTTCAGACCATTTCTTAAAAGTAAAACAAACAGTCTCAAGTATGGAAACCTCTTAATTTTCAGACCAGGTTTTAAGAGGTATTTTTTAGAAAACAAAAAGGCCTAAGTGTGGATTATTGTAATACTATCATATGTTTAAGCATAATTTCAGCGGACCTTCTTTTATGCTCAAAATGTGGACAATTGAAGATTGAGAAGACTCTACAATGGAGTGAGCATGATGATGTTGACATAAGAATTAGCAAATTTTACATATGAAGAACTACTACTAATAGTAACAATGAAATGGGTTAAGTTCGAGGCCGGGCATCAGAAAATATGATTTACCTAATATTTTAGTTTATGAAGTACACCACAACCTTATCTTTTAAAAGTGAATAGGTCTTAAGTGATTTTTCATCAGGACCAATTATGTCAATTAAGGTTGCTTGTGTTGAATCTAAGAAATATGAGTATATAGTACTTGAGGAAGTATAAGTCTAACCTTTCCAGTTAAATATAGAATATGGTAGTTTAGTTATGACATCACGTTGTCTCTTTGGTGTAAATTGTTGTGGCCGTGGTAAAATGCATTAAGGGATTAGGTACAACAACTATAACAATAAAAGAAGATTTAGAGGGTGGTTGTTGTTAGGTACAACTGATCTTGCATTTTTTGAGCACTAATTGAATTCAAACAACTTCTTATCGTTAAAATGTGGGTAATTAATTAAAGCTAATGAAAGCTACAGATCTTAAAGAGATATATAATGAAATATGAAATTAGATCATGATAATCAAGAATGCCATTGTATGCCAGAATAAACGAAATGGAAAGCCTATGTGTTTTTTTAATGAAGTATTGGAAGATATTTGGATGTTCATGGTCATAGAATAATATTGTATGAGTATGCATGTGTTGGATGTCAACAATGGTATAAGTATAGTATATAAAGTAAGTTGATAGAGCTAAGAAATTTAAAAACAAAGCATAAAAAACATTGATGTGAATCATGTGTACGAGATTATGGATGAACTACGATATCTTGTGGGACTAATTAGTCAATTCATCAAATAGCTATTTGATAGTGTCTATGGACATTGTAAATTCTCATGGGATGTTTGGTAATATCAAAGGAACCATGCTATAGGATAAGTTTGAAGGGAGGGAAATCACCGACACATACGCTTAGCCATTGGATGTTAGGAATGGTAGAGGGGTAGAAAATTTTATTTGACATAACAGGCAATCTGAGAAACTGATGATTTTGTGTTTAGATGTTTGAAATGTTATGAATGTGGTATATAAACTAAGGTTGGAAGTGAGGGAAGAGCAAGGTTGCAAAACTCGCTACTCATTCCCATATCGGCCGACCCCCTTGTAGCGAGTACTCGAAGTACTCGGGGAGTACTCGGGGAGTACTCGGATTGGATTTTTTATATATAAATTTTATATTTTATAATTATATATATAATTATCCAAAATATATGTCTAAAAAACACTAACATAATTCCAAAATATATGTTTAAACACACCAACATAATTGTCTTAATTATCCAAAATACATGTTTAAACACACCAACAAAAAAAAGTTCAATTTGGGTGCGATTTGAGGTTGGATTTGAGGGTGCGATTTCAATTTTAGCTGCTGGATGTTCGATTTGGGTCAAAGAGGGTGTTCGATTTCATGAATTGAGTATGCGTTTTGGATGCGGCTGCTGGAATAAAAGAGGACCCGATTTTTTTTGATAAAACCTAAGCTTTTTATCCTTTGACCGTGTTTGACCGAGTCGGCCCGAGTCGGCCGGGTTGGCCGAGTAATCGCCGAGTTCGCCGAGTAATCTCCGAGTTGGGCCGGCTAGCCGGCTAGCCGAGGAATATGGCCGAGTCTGATGAAATCGCCTCGGTAGGTGTCCGAGGGCCGAGTACTCTCCGAGTACTCGGCCGAGTAATCCGAGTTTTACAACCATGGGGAAGAGGATTGGCTTAACAAAGGGGATGGTAAGAATTTTGGAGAAGGTGGAGATTGGGGCAGGGGAATTGGTAGTACTAGGGGTTTGGTTATGTTCAATGGAGTTTAGGGTATTATCAGTTGGAGATTCAAGATTTTTAGGATGTTCCAAAAGCCCCAAAGAGCTTAGTACGCCCCAATATTATAAAAGATTGAATAAAAGATCAGGAGGTACAACCACTTGGTTTCTCAAAGCATTGAACTTGGAATTATACTCACTTACTGTGGTGGTGAGCTTCAGATTCCTAAGTTCGATCAACGGTTTAAAGAGGATTCCTTCTACAAATTGATCTCTGAGTTCTGCAAAGTATTTGTCCCAGTCCAGCCTTTTTCCTTCCATCTCTGATATTAACCCCTGCAAAGTACTTGACCAACAATTATTCAATGATTTGAAAGCTAACTAACTATGCTATTTTGCAGTCTGTTCTTGGCGCCCTCGAAGTTTTGCTGCCAGTGCTTCATAATCTGACCCAATTGGAAGTTTTGCTGCCAGTGCTTCATAATCTGACTTCATCACATAAGGCATAGCTGAATCCATTCAAGTTGTTTATTATAAAAATGACCATTATGCATCTCTAAGTTATGAATCTTATGATGCCTTAGCCAAGCTGGAATAAAGGTTCTTTTTCTACAATTCCTTTTCTAATTCTGATTTTAGATTCTAGCATCCTATATTAGTGGACCAATTGAAGAAAATCATGAGGAACTGTGGTAATACTTAATCACATATCACTAGACTAAACTTTTGTCATATTGTAAAAACATTAATTTATTGGTCTTGTGAGGCCACATCCAAGGTTTAACCTGGACTTGCTCAAGAACGTAGAGAGTAACGCAGAAGTAATCTTGGTGTCATATGCATCTTCACATTTCTTCTTGATAAGTTTCATGCTGCTACAATTATGCTTTTCAAATCTCCCATATCCTGGTGAATCATATAGAGAAATATACACAGAGATGTCGCACATATCATGCTCATGGGAGAATCAACCGTTAGTCCTTTTCCCTAAATATTTTGTATTATGTCAATGCAACCTTTTTTAACTTAGAGAAAACACACCAAGATAATCATCATGTACTAATCTACTTACACTTAATTATATCTGTTTTCCCAAAATAATTATGACATGAAGTATGTGTGACTAGATACATTTTGACCCTGAATCACCTACTTGAAAAACTTTTTTTTTTTTACATTCCATACAAGTTACAACTTTGTTCCATCTGCAATCGAAGGGATATGGCCTTTGGTTGTGAGCATCAAGTACATTTTCCGCATATACCTTTGACATCTAGAGAAATACACGCATAGTAAATTAATTACTCTACTTCCTCTTATGTTTTTAGATATGTTGAGAATATGGCACAAACCTTCAACTATGCCTTATGTGATGAAGTCACGCGCAAACCAACTAGACGTATGCTAAAACTCTCTTAGCATACTCTCTTTCGTGTTGCAAGTCTATTCCAAATGTAACGTTCTTTCATATTCTTGGTCTTCAGTTGTGTCTAATGATACCATACTGAAGGGGAGTAATGAGGTGGCTACTAAGGTGTTTAGAAGTGTTTTTGGCAATTTTGTGCTTCATTATTGTTGCTTCACATTTGGCAACTGAGATATAAGATTTGGAGTAATAAGGCTTGGCTTGTTTTGGTTATTTTGGTGTTTATGGTTAATGCCTTCTCAAGCTGTTGGAATTGCTATTTTGGATGCTTGATAGGTATGGAATTTGGCACTCTGACGTTTTTTTGGTGGTTGCATCTTTTGCTTTTCTTTCTATTGAAGATTATATTGATCTATCAATGATAGCTTCTTATCATCTCTTTGGTCTGATTCTGAAGATTATCATAATGTTTTGGATACCATATTATTTTTTGAAGACTTCAATATTTGCCTTCTTATTTTTGGTCTACAGCTAAATGTTCATCTATTTGGCATCCTTTTCTTGTTTGGGTTTGCCGTGTTTTTGCAATGGCCAATGGCTAAATTGCCATGTTCCAGTTTTGCAGACATTACCTAATGTCCCAAGCCATATTTTGGGTATCAGTATCATCGTGGGCTTTTACTCTCAGAGGATTAATTTTACTGTTGGGCCTTTTAGGCTGTTGGGAGTTTGCACAAGATGTCTATATCTTTGTGTTGAGCTCGGCCGATCTCATAGTTGGTTTTTTAAGTGTTGTTTGGGTCCTAATCTTAGGCCTTTACTTTAATTTTTTCCCTAAAACATTTTTTAGATAGACATTTTGTTTTCTTTGGGGAATACCCCTCGTTATGCTTTGTAATTATGTACGTAGTTGGTGTTTCATTCCAATTCTCAATACAATTTGTATGAGGACTCCACATTTACATGTGACAGTTCAATCTATGGCATTAGTCTTCAATGTATATGCACTCGAGAGTCAATGCAACACAAGTATCTACATGCATGTGATCTTAATAAAAGCATCGATAAATTGCTTCATCGCCTTCCCTTTTTAGTCGAGAACAACAGGTTATGTATGTTGTGCTCTTAGACTTTCTTTGGTGAAAATAAACTACCTTTTTTTTAGGTACATGTTTGTGTGACTATAAGCTAGCTTATTGAGACACTAATTGGAGTAACATTTGAGGAGCCTTTTGTGACTTTTCTGCTTATTAATATTAACTAGAGTAAATTACGAATTTGATCCTTAAGGTTTGACCGTTCCTGTCTACGACCTTTACACACGGTCCTTCCTCTCGTTGCCGCACTCGGTCCTGGTCGCGTAGGCAGGGTTTCAAGTGTTCTATCACCCTCACTCTCAGGTACTACTCTGCTCCATAAACTTTGTTCACTCATTAGTAACTGAAACGACAAACATCAGTTTAGATTTTCCTAAGAGAACTGGGTATTTGCTATTTAGTGCACCCACATATCACTCTTGCACAATTTCTAGATTAATCATTTGTCTCGTAACTCACGTAGATCAATGATCTTCATCATACTTCATTCCATCTCCAATCCATAACATTTCTCATGGAGGCCATCCTTTAACCATCTTTGACCAACTGTCGACTATCAAGGGAATACTCTTTCCTAGAACTCAATCTGGTGTTGAAGTTCTTAAGATCTCAATCTAACCGTCATAATGAACTCATCATAACGAGGACTTGCTGAACTAGTAATCGATAAACTTAGTTATCTTCCCCAAATGAACTTAACGATTCCTATTTACCATGAGTAATCCACATTCTGTATCATACGTTCAAAATGTATAACGTCCAACGTTATCTCTCGCGACACACAAATCCATTGCGATTAATGCAAGGTTAGATCTCACTATTTGCCATCACATTTAAGTATTCTCGATCTACATGGGTAAATACCTGCACAATGAGTTTCGTACTAGGCACATTACTATTCAAAATATGCAAATTGCAACACTTGGAGCTATCTCCCACCACATACCAGAAATAGTGTAACAATGCAATACTAGCTGTCACTGTCCACTGCATCATTACTACTTGACTCAACAAAAGTGATCACGTATACTCATGTACCTGTAAATTCATATTAACACTGGCCAGGTGCGAATTTGAATTTACCTTACAGAGGTTCTTGATACTATCGATAAGTATCTTAACAAACAAAATTTTCTTAAGGTTTCCTTACATCTTAGTTGTGTCCTAACCCTATAGTTTAAGACTAAGCCCATCCGATCACCTAATTCACTTAAGCTAAAGCTTTGATACGAATCTGTAACGGCTTAAATCCCATAATAAACATAATATAACAAGATGATAATATCCCAGTGATCTAAACAGCGGGAAACTATTATAAATATCAAAATTCGGCTCTAAGCCTATTTCATCATAACAAAAGTGTCAATCTACTAGCAATGCCAGTGGAACAACCCTCCATAGCTGAGATAAAAATGAAACTAGTGACCGACTAGCTATTATTGTTGCTAACCTTTCTTCTAACTCTGAATCTTTCCTTTCCAAGGTCCACTCCTATGTATCTCCCCTGAAAATGTTTTAAAAAGATTTAAAAGCAATGATTAGACCATAAGGTCTAGTTAACTACCTCAAAACAGTTTTACCACAAAAGTGGCTTGCTGGCCAAATACAAAACGTCGATGGTGCATTGTGGATAAATAAGCCATCACCCCTTGACGTTGGATCTGAGCCTTAGTAGACTCCTCAAATCTCAGTAAATACCATTCCGTGGGACCCCCCCCCCCCCCCCCCCCCCGCCGAGTAGATGCCTTTTAGGGAGGGAAGGATGTAATGGATTTGTGCTTCACACCACCCCTCACTCCCAAGGGACACACACCGTCCCTTGGTACACAATGTCTACGTTGCCACCTACCACAAATAGTCAACATATACGCATCACAATATAAGCATGCTCATAAAATATAGATATTCAATAGTTTATTAATAACAGTTTTCAGTAAGGTTTTTCAGCAAAACATTTTCAGTTTATAAAAGTGAACTCACCTGACGCTAGCCCTGGCAATTTGAATATGGACCCGCCTAGTGCACTCTCAAGTAATCTACACATTGACATGGTGGAACACTCAATATTTGTATAAGTCTCTCATTTCCTCTACCGAGTCCTACTAATTTACCGGATCTCACTATCCGGTATCTAAAATTACCAGGCTCCAATATCGGTAAAATCCTTTACCAAGTCCTCCTACTAATTTGTAATTCCTTTTTACCGAGTGATACTACTTGGAAATTCAACTACGGTAGTCTCAAACTTTTTACCGAGCCAAACTACTCGGATTTCTTAAATTCCGTTAATCCTTGACTAAAATTGAAAAACTTGTTAATCGTAACTTCCAAATAATTATATTCTCAAACTTAAAAATTAAACTTGTAACTTAATCAAAGTTCAGGGTTAAGTGATGTACTATTCTTTCACTTTTCATTCGGTAAATTAATTTTCCGAATAATATTTCCGGTAAATAAATATATATATATATATATATATATATATTAGTTGGTATCTTCGTTAACCGAAGAGTTGTGCCCCAAAACACATTTCAGACCTCAAATCCTTAGATTTTTGGATCAAATCATCATACTTTAAACCTAATAATCATCCAAAAACTTTTTAACTTCTTTTCTCATGAAATTCCAAATATCATCCCCAAATCAACCCTCAACCAAGGCATTGAGTTGATTTCATCATCCCTCCAAGTACATAAACATCATTCTAACATAGATTTAACAAATCTTACCAAATAAGGAGGATCTTGAATAAATTTAGATGAAAATGATGATGATGTTGATGATGTTCTTCCCTTCCTTAGCCTCCTTAGCTCTCAAACACACACACACACACACTTTAGGAAATGTTTGTCCTAAATGGCAAAATATGCCCTAATAATCCTTATTACCATGGGCCCAAGCCCATGGCCCTTATAATCCTTTACTCAAATGGCCATGCCCATTTAATTATCTAGTTCCATCAATATTCGAATTTGACCCCTAAATTTAAGAAAGTTTAGCAACTTAAATCCCAACGACTAATAAATCGTTAATTAAATAAAGATGTAAATTTCGGTTATTACACAGAGGCTCTGAGAGCATTCTCAGAGAGTCTGTGGCATCCGACCTCTGTGAATCATCTCTAAAGTTTTTACAAGGACAAACTTGTCACGTGCATATCAAGTGAGGCGGTTGCAACTAATTTCAACAAGCGTATCTTGAAGATTTTATGTTGCCAAGTGTCTTTCTCTTATTTGTCCTAGTTTAGTTGCAACTACTATAAATATTAAAATTTTCTATTGTATTCAGTGTGGGTTTTCAATTGTGCTTTAACCGCGTAATTAGGGATGTAAATGAGTCGAGCTACTCGCGAGCTACTCGAGCTCGAATCGTTAAAAGCTCGAAACGAGTCGAGCCTTAACGAGCTTGAGCTCGAGCTCGAGCCTAGATTAAAGCTCATTCAGTAAACGAGCCGAGCTCGAGCTCCAAAGGATGGGCTCATTTAAGCTCGCGAGCCTAAACGAGCTCGATATATAATATAATATAATATAATATATATTTTTTATATGTTTAATTATTAATATTTATATATATCATTTTAATAAAAATATTGAAAAAATACGTGAGCTTAAACGAGCCTAGACGAGCCGAGCCCGAGCTTCATAAATCTTAGACGAGCCGAGCTCGAGCTTAACATCCTGAGCTCTAAAAGAGCCGAGCTCGAGCTTCAAAAAGCCTAAACCCGAGCCCTACGCGTAATAGAGAGCTTGAGAGATTTTTACACATAGATATTGTGTGTTCTTGGTGTTCTTGACTTTCATCAATACAACAAGCTATTTAAGTGAATCATTCTTCCATTTAGATAAATTCATTCTGTTTGCTTGTTTATATCACAATCACCTACTCAATTTTCTTGTTATCTTTAATTGCTTCCTTTGTTCTTATTTTCTTAGGGTGCGTTTGGTGCATTGGACAGGGTGGGACAGGACAGGACAGGACATCCCTGTCCTGCGTTTGGCGTGCCCCAACCTTGGACTAAGTAGAACACACTAGCACAAGACATGGGACAAGTGTGTCCACCCCCTACCCCATGGAACTAAGTGGAACAAGGAACTTATTGACCAAAATACCCCTAAAATAAGAAACCTAATCTAATATCCCTTCTTTTTTCTTCAACCGCTTTCTCCCAAACTCCATCTCCTCTTCGATTTCACGACCTCAGATCTACCTCCCTCTCCGGCGATGTCCGGCGACCTGCGGCTGTTAACTCCGGCGACCTCCGCCTCCCTCTACGGTGATGTCCGACGACATGCGGCTGCTACCTCCGGCGACGTCCGACGTCCGGCGACCTCCGCCTCCTTCTCCGGCGACCTCCGACTGCTACCTCCAGCGACGTCCGACGTCCTCCGCCTCCCTCTCTGGCGACCTGCGACTGCTACCTCCGGCGACGTCCGGCGACCTCCGCCTCCCTCTCCGTCGACCTGCGACTGCTACCTCCGGCGACGTCCGACGACCTCTACCTCCCTCTCCGGTGACCTGCGGCTGCTACTTCCGGCGACAACTTATAGACTTTTATCAATAAAACAGTATTATAAGGTTTTAAATTCTTTGTTATTATGCATTTAAATTGATTATTTATTAATAAAACTTTAAACAACTCATCAGGGGTGAACTGGTCATTTTAACATGTTCTGGCTTGTCCTGTCCTATGTTGTTCTAGCTTACCAAACGCTGGACACCTGTCCTGTCCTGTTCTGTCCTGTCCTGTCCCGTCCCGTCCCGTCTGCGTACCAAACGCACCCTTAGAGCATATTTGAGTAGATATCAGCAAACAAACACACAAATGGGAACTAACATCTACACATGCTTATACACAATGGACCTTCCATTCACAACCCCCAGGATGAGCCCACTTTGAATGAAATGACTTATAAAGCCTTTGTTATTAGACCAATATGGGATGAAAGAAAACCTTTCAAACTCACAAATGGAACAAGATTTTGTCGAGCCATATATATATAGAGGAAAGTTCAAATGTGAACCACTTTTTGGTTGTGAACGTGAGGACAACCGATAGCGCGACACGTGGCGGCTTTGAGTGTGGTCCCCCTCTTTAATTCAATGCCCTCCCATGAATCGCGCCTAGTCATCCGCCGTGGACCTGACGTGGCGCCTAGTCATCCGCCACGTGTCGCGCTCTCGGTTGTGCTCACGTTCACAACCAAAACGTGGTTCACATTTGAACCCACCCCTATAACGGCGGATGAATAATATAGGGGAGACCAAGTTATATATATATATATATATATATATAACTTCCAAAATCGATATATAGACTTAGGATCAGGTGAGACCAAGTTGTTACCGTGAGACCGCGTGAGACCAATACCTAACGTATGAAACTTCACAAAAAAACACCGTGAATGTACATAAAACTCGAATACGCAGACCTAAAAATCACTTTTGATGTAAAAAAATATCGAAAACAAGCTAAAAAACGAAACCTTCACAACTCAAGTTCTGTGAATGTTACATATATATAATGCGAACCTTCACAAAAAAACTGCTGTGAAGGTTTCGTTTTTTAACCTTTTTTTGGGAAAAAAATTTCAATAGTGTTTTTTAGTATGTTTTAACGATGAATGTTCAATTTTTTTTTACCTTCGCAAATGTTTTGATGTGAATTTTCAAGTAAAATATGTTGGTCTCACCAAAAAGGCTTGGTCTCACCAGAACTTATATATAATTTGATTATCTAATTATATATATATATATATATAATTATTTAGTAAATAAAAAAAACCGAAACCGAACCGAACCGAGAAATAAGATTTGGAATGAGAGAACGATGGATGGAGATGGGAAAGCCATAGATGGAGATGGGAAAGTCATAGATGGAGAAAACAAGAGGGAGGAGGGATGATTCCAATGAATTCCATGGGTTATGGCTTTGAATGGCAAATTCCTTAATTCAAGGAATTTGAAGGAATTCAAATGATTTCTTAGCTTTCATTCCGCGAACCAAACAACAACATGAAATTTGGTCAATGGAATTCGTCATTCCAATTCCTTCGAATTCCATCCAATTCCGCGAACCAAACGCCCCCTAAGATGAAAGAGAATTAAATCCATAGATAATGAAAGTTGTGTAAGTTAACAATTTAGAACTCACAAATCTAAAGCAATCATATCATTGAAGATTTGAACTCCTTACAAATTCCGTAATTACACAAACACACACATATATATAGGAGTAATCTTAAGTTTTACACTTATTAAACAAATAAAAATTGATTGCCCATATAAATTGTAGCCACATACAAAAGGACACAAATATAAATCATACTTGAATTGGAAACTTGATGTTTTTCTGTTGCAAAATCTCTTCCATATATGGCCTGTTGCATGAAATATTTAAAACTATTACAATAACATACACAATTCATCCCACATATATATATGTAAAAGCTAGCCTGAATGTTGTATATAGTTACCACCTTACAGGACCTTTGCTTAAGAAGAATTATTTTTGTATAATAGCATGGACATTTATAGTACTCTAGACTTATGAAACTTGCATGAAACATATAATACATATACATTCTGATAGTTCCACCATGCACTTTATCCATCATCTAATAAACCAAAAAATTTGTTCTTTGAATTACTATAAAGTAAATGTGAATTACGTGACCAAAAAATATCAGTCAAAATGTACATTTGTTTCCTATTTGTAATCATTAGTAGAAAGGTTTCTCCAAATGTTTTCATTTGAGGTTAATTTTTCTTAAGTATTCAAACCATTCTAAAATCAGACATTACATTCATTCCTAGAGGGAAAGAGTTCTGAAAGAACCACTTGATGGAAAAATAGAAGCAATATCAAGTATGAATGCAAGCTTTAATGGAGACAAGTAATAACGAATGTTATAATTAACCTTGTTACGTCTCTGAATTTGCATGCATACAATACAACCTTATTCTCCTAGTACATCTTTGGAGGACCTATACACGAGTGCAATATCGATAGTATTATTAACGTAACTAGAGGCTAGTTATCCATTTTTTTTGGAAAGAGGTTGCACCTAATACAGTTACAATAAAACAAAGGCAAAAAGATACACATATGTAACTTGGGATTCTCAGTCGATAGCAAGATCGCTATCCATAAAAGACGGGTGTACAAGATGTCTTAGAATACATAGTATGATAAAATTAATAGTTGGTATATCCCAAAGGCTTGTAGCCGAAACAAGAGTAATCTAACTATCGATCAGTAATATTAAACATTGAGTAAGCATTAAAGATGCCCTACCTTGAAAAAGCGAAACATAAAGTTGGTTAGAATGTAAAGTTGTTTACTTACCTAAAGTGTTACATAAAGTCAATAAGATAGATTTTGGGGTTGTTTGCTTAACTCTTAATAGTTTTATTAAGAGGCAACCTCTGAAGGCTAAGAGGTAAATATTGTTTGGAAAAAACAATGGTTGCCTCTTAATGGTTCTAAAACCATCTGAATGATTTTGTATCTTGGTTCTCTCTTAACCATTCAGTACACTGATTTCATTCTCAACAATTATGAAAAACCCATATTTCATTTTGCAATATATTATAAGAGCCTATTAGTCATTCTGACAAATTAATCATCTAACACCAAACCATTCAACAACATCCAAACAACTTCTAAGACATTCTAACTATTAAGTTATTGGGACATATCTGTAATAAAATAACATATTATGTATATTTTTATTACAAGAAATCATTAAGAAGTTGAATGAACTTGTCATTTTACTCACGTTTGTTTTCAGAAGATAATTTTTCAAGTAATGTTATAAAAACTAATAAAACTTTTTTTTACAAAGTGTCATCAAAACTTGTTACCACGCCCAAAAAACATTATATCAGCTTTGTAGCACTTCTACTATGAGACACAATGTTTTTCCAAGGATATTTTGGCAGTGACTATCTATGGAAAATCAAGCCTAGAGATCTAGAGATGAAGATCAAGAGTTATGTATTTTGTCTAAGTACCAGCTTTGGAAGAGCATGTCTAGAGATCTTGAATTGACAAATCAAAATTTGACTAAAGTCAGTTTTTTATGCTAGGTATTAGGAGTCTGGATAGGAACATGTAGAGTTCGGCCAAACTACCAAGTACTGAGGACTTTAGAGATCTGGATGAGAAGATTTAGAATTTGGATAGAAAGCCTAGACTCTTTGATTTAGACTTGCACTTGGAACTTTTCTTTTCTAGAACCGACTAACTTTCTTATCTTTTAAAGACAAGACCTATGGATATTAGAACATATGTCAATGTTTTGTTTGTCTTTCATCTTTATGACATGTAGCTCTAGTCTTTTTGTTCTTGTATATATATGTTTATAAATAGTTAGCTATATATAGTATCTTTTGATCATTTTAGACAGTTGATTTAGTTGTAATATTTTCTCTCAAGATTCTCTATATACTTAGATATTCAATCAATAAAGGTTATACCTAAATTTATGATCCAGTTTCTTCTGATTGTGTAAAATGTGATTGCATTCTTGTTCTTGATTGTGTTTCAATCAGTATTTGGGAGTCAAAATTGGTATAAGAGCCTACGACTTCAATTTAAAAGAATTTTTTTAAGCCAATCTCAACATTCCCAACAATAAGTGAATACGATCAATTGAGAATACGGGTGATACAATTTTGGTGAGTTACACTTTGTCAACTTTCTAACTCTTAATGCTCCTAAGCTTTTTTTGTTTCACTTCTAAAGTTTCAAGAGAGGAGAAATGGATATGGCATAAAAGATTATCACATCATAACATTAGAGATTTCAACAAGTTAGTAAGTAGAATCTTGTAAAGGGCATAGCAAAAATGGGGTTTGAGAAAGATTCAATGTGTTTTGCTCGTGAGATACAGGATTAAACAAAAATCTATATAAAGAGACCCATTTCGTAAAACCCAAAATCGGAAGGAAAATAAATGAGGATTTAGTTGATGAATAAAATTATATAAAAGGAAAAAAAGGTTTTTGAGCAATTTGATCGCAACAATGTGGTGAATTTATACGAGTGAAACATTGACTATTTTAATTAGGATTGAATTAAATAAAGATTGATTAATAAAAATCAAATTTACTTGGCAACCTGTTACAAGAGGTAACTTATATAGGATTGAAACAAAAAAGGAAAGTTGAGTGGTTTTTGTTGAACAAAAAACATTTGAGTGACTTTAGGAGAACAAAAATGAAACTTGGTTACTATTCTATAAAATAAACCCTTATTTTTTCTATTATTGTATCGTATTTTTGAGTTGCGAAATAAAGCTACCAGATAATTTTTCTATCAATTTGTTTTCTTTTATTTTTCTTTTTGTGAGTTTGTATTTGGGTTTAGCAAATCCTAAGCTTTGATCGCCAACAAACTTTGGCTTTGGGTTAGGCTCAATATTGAGTCCGTCCTTTTTGATATTGATGTTCGTAGCTTGTGTTCCATATTTGCTCATACACTCATGGTTGTCTTTAGGCCGGACATGTCATGGCTATGTGGTTGAGATGTTGGTTAGTTTGGCCGTCAAGTTAACAATTGTGTGCTCGGGACTCACCATGGCAATACGAAAATTTTGACCATCATGCTTACAATTTGTCTTAGGAACGTCATCTAGTAATTGTGTACTTATACGAAGGAGAAGCATTAATATCAACTTGGATTATAAGTTAGGTTCAAGAAGGAGTCTACCGTTTACCGACACTAAAGCATGTTATCGTGAGTTAATCCTTAATTGCCACAATCTGGGAATGCCTGGATTCGAACCTGGGGTATAAGGGTTAACTAGTCACTTCCCCCCACAAGCCTCAACGAGTACGCCACAGCCTTGTGGTTGTGTATCTTTGTTTTTTGTAACACATATATATCCTTCCATCACGGATATTAGGTCAAGATGGAGTTTTTATTTTGTGAATTTAAAATCTCATCATTTTAAACTTGATGTTGAAGGATTTATAACTTGTAAGAAGTATTATTAATTATATAGAAAATAATATATAGATATAGGAATTGGTAGTGTGTACAATCATGCATTATTGGCTTTACTGAAAAGATTAAACCTAGTGCTACGAAATATTTTGACCAAAACAATATAAAACGACAAAGTTGAAATACCCCACAGAATCGGTTACAGACGACCATCAATCTAGTAAAAGTGTGCTAAGACAAACCCATAACTATTCATACTCGTCACTCTTCAAGGTAAGCCATTATGGCCCTGTCGGCACCCAAGCAACTTGTGTATATTAATTTTTTTTTTTATTGAACGACAAGTTAACACACACGCTCCAGTGGTATTAGGCCTCCAATTGGGCAATCCCACTAATCCGCTGCGACCCGGCCCAACCTATGGCTGAACCTGACCGGCAGGGAAGTGGATCTCATAGACTGGATCCTCCCGTACCGGCCCCGAACCTGACCCAAATGACCAGATTCAAAGTCTGGATATCTCAAAAATGTCACCCGTGGGATTCAAACCCTTGTATTGTGGCTTTCACCCCACAACCCTTAGAAATGTTACCTATCTAATTGAGCTAACACCCTTTAATAACTTGTGTATATTATATGCTATTATATTTTATATGTATGACGTCATAAAAGTACTGAAAGGAAAACGAATAGTTTTTTTTTTTTTTTCGAAAACATATTAGGGTATTCTGAATGAAAATTGTGATTTCAAGTATTCATATTAGGGTCTTTTTATTAGGTTTTCCTTGACCAACATTTGTAACATGTCAAATAACATGTATTCCTAATTTCCTAGCACTCCGTATTTTTTTTATTGCTTAACTTTTATTAATGTCCTCTCATCTAAATAAAATCTGATTTATAGAATAGCAAAAATATTTTAGTGTTTAGCTAGATAGATTGTTTTAATAATGTAACTTTATAGAACCAAACAATAACATGTCCATGTTATAATAAGTTTACACATTATTTTTAATAAAAGTATTTTTCCAAATTTATAATTTCATATAAGAAACGAATAGGATGGTACTAAAAAGTTATGTTGAAATGCCAAAAGATGACATATAACCTATTGCACTACTTTTATATAGGACCACAACTATATGGTTCTATGAATTTAGATTCTATTAGATAGGCTATCAAGAAACATAAATATTTTTTAAAATTTTATAAACTTAATTTTGTTGTACTTATGATTGTTGAGATCGGATATATATATATATAGAAGGTTCAAACGAGAAACATGTCAATTTAAGAAAACGTGAGGAGCAATCTTAGCCATTCATCTCGTGGTTATGGTGGACGTATCACAGAGGATCAGGGGCGGACCTACTAAGAGCTTGGGGGGTCCCGTGCACCCGCTCACTTGATTACCGCAAGAGGAAAAAAAATTACGTTTTATAATGGTGCACCCACTTAATTTTAAGAGTGCACCCTCAAATATTTTAAAACCATCAGTTAAACTAAAAGTTTGTCTTGGCGAGATGGTTAGTGAAGCGTCTTGCTTAGACCATCTCCAATGGGGTCACTAAATCTTACACTAAACATCAATTTTGATGTAAATGTTACTATTAACATCTCCAATGGGGTCACTACTTTTCACACTAAATTTAGTGTGATGAATAGTATAACACCAAATTTGATGTAACACTATTTTTCACACTATTTTTTACACTACTTTTTTGGTGTAAAAAATAGTGTTGCCCATTGGAGAAGATTTAGTAGTAACACTAAATCTTACACTATTTTTTACACTATTTTTAATATTTGGAGTAAAAAATAGTGTTACCCATTGGAGATGCTCTTAGTAGAGAATGCATGTTTGAATCCCACCCAATGCACAGATTTCTTTTTTCTTTTTTTAATTAAATTCTCTTTTCATTTATCTTTTTTAATCATAAATAACATTAAATACTCTATTAACGTCTAAATTACACTCCATAATATTCTAAATTTTAAAAGGGTTATAAGGTGCACATTAATTGTTTATTTGTTTACATGGTTTGTTTTTTTCCCTAGTTTGATATTTGTTATTTGCAAAGTTTGATTTTCGTCTTTGTTGCAAATTCACAAGTCACAATGTTAAGCAATTATGTTTATACAATTTTATTGATTTAATTACATAACTTATTTGTTTGTTTTGAGTTCTAATATTAGTTTTTTTATATCTTTCAAAATCAACCAAGAAACTAAAAAGTCACTTGAAATCAACAAAAAATTGGATTTTTTATTTTTGAAATATATCAAAATACCGAAAAAATTTCTCGAAACAAATAAAAAACTAAAAAAAACCCCACTAGATCAACCAAAAAGCTTTAAAAAAATCCTTCAAAGGCATAATTCGGCTAAAAACACATCGAGCGGCTTTCCGAGTATTGAAAGGTGCACCCGCTCGACAAAAATCCTGCGTCCGCCACTGCAGAGGATTGACGCAATTCATTGGAGGGTAGAGATTATTAAAGGGGGACTGGTTAAATCAGCCTTTGTTGACCGAGAGGAGTGGCTGAGATTGCTTCTCACGTTTTTTTTAAATTGATATGTTTCTTGTTTGAACCTCCTATATATATATATTATAAGCTTTTTGCTAATTAAGTCATATGAACGTTCAGGTTTAAAAAGAGTACCCAAGAGCATTTCTAACAATTTTTTAAAATATATAAAAGAAAAGATTTTTTGTTCTTTGAACTTTTTCATAACTTTTCTATCTTGTTTTTTATATCACATAAAACTTGAAAATTTTTCATGTTTTTAGAAATTTGTAAAACTTGAGGGTGAAAAAGAGAAATAATTATTTTATTCATTTATATTAATAAGATTAAATTTTAACTATTTTATATAAAGTGTTTTAAAGAATAAGTTATATTAAAATGACAAATTAAAGAATATTATGTTAATATAATTTGTATTAAATCTTTAAAGTAAAAAATCTATGGAAATTAAATATAATTCTTTTTAAAAAATTTAAGTCTTAGTTTTCTATTTAAAAGAAAAATTATAAAAAAAATTTGTTGAAAGTTAACTAGCCTTCCATTGTGAATTAGAAAATGTTACCATCCCAAGTTCCGAACGTACATTGCCCAAATATAGCTATACTTGTTTCTTTCCTATTTTTTTCTTTTCTTGATGAAAGATATACTTGTTTGGCAAACTAAAAATAACGAGTTCATAACTTTTACTATATATCGTACAATGAATTACTAATAATAGCCTAACAAACATATTAAGATGCAAAAATTGTATGATTAGAATTACCAATACTTTTTCAGAATAAGGTTTCATTATATTATGCTAATGTTATTTAGTAACAGGATTGTTCTATTATTTATGGAAGCTTTTCTATATATACGGTCAATTATTTTATATTTTTATCGTATATAAAATAAAAGAATTTATACCAAATATTGAATTAATAGTCTACGCTTGCAAAAACAGATGGCAACCAACTCAACAAAAGATACAATTTTTACTAAAAAGTAGCAAGGTTGTCAAACTCGCGACCAAGCTCGTAGGCTTGTACGAGTTTACGATCCTAGCCTACAAAAACTAGCCGGCTCGCTTATAGGATCGTTTTTAGGTAAGCTCGTGTAGGCTCGTAGGATCGCATCGTAAGATCGTAAGCTCGGCTCGGATCGTAAGATCGTGCAGACTATATTATTTTAAAATTTTGGAGCTATTTTGAGTTTTTGACTATGGTATTTTGAGTATTGGTAAGAGTTAAGACTTATGACTATGTTATTTTGAGGATTGTTAAGGCTTAAGAGTTAAGACTTAAGACTATATTATTTTGAGATGTAGATGTATGTTATTTTGGATGTGGATGTATGTTAATTTGAAATTTAGATGTTGAAATATGGATGTATGTTTTCGAAATTTGAAGTAGGATCTGATAAAATTTATACTGACTTGCAGTAGGTAGGATCTTACGATCCCGAGCCCGAGCTTACGATCCGAGCTTGCAAAGACAAAAACGATCCTAACTAGGATCCCGATCTTAACAACCTTGAAAAGTAGTTAAATGACTATTATACCCTTTTTTATTTCTAATCCACAAATATCACATATGCCTTTACTAATAGTCATTTAACTACTTTTTATTATTAACGTTGATTTAAAATGATTAAAAATTGTTATTTGGGTAAATATAATATTTTGATATATTAAGAAGAACATATATGATATTTGTAGTTTAGGTTGGGTAAATATGATATCTTGAGGTTTTATAAGAGCATATATGAAATTAACCCTTTGTTTCATAATGTATTTGTTTCACATGTATTTTGGTTTACGATGTGCACATTTTTATGTGTCTCTGAAATAAAAAGTACACATAAAATTCACATTGTACTCAACAAATATATGTTAATCAATACATTTAATTTTATCCTTAGATTAAAAAATCTTGTAAAACAAAACTATAAGGTAGAAGTTATCATGGATCTTATAAATTTTGGTCAATAAAAGTGACTTTGACCGCAAAGCACCGGACAATTCCTTGCAAGGGCTGTAGGACACGGAGGGGTAATTTCGTAAATTTTATAAATATTGCAGATATGAAGATTCATATGTGGACACGTTCATATATGAAACTTCATATGTGAATCTTCATCTGGTCTATTTGTAACATTTACAAAATTACCCCTTGTAGATGCACGTCCATGTGAATTTTGACTAGTCAACTTTGATCTCAACCGTATCAACGGTTGAGATCATTTCTCTACTCCGTAATTTTTTAGCACTTCTTATTTGAACTCTCTCCCTCTCTCTCCCCCCCTCTCTCTCTCTCTCTCTCTATATATATATATATATATGGTCAGGTTCAACAACCTCAAATAACCGAAAAAATCGAGGAACCACCGTATGCACTTGTGCATAACGGTTAAAATGATGTTTTTTGTTTTCTGTTTTCATTGAAGAAAATTAATAATTTGTTATGAGTTTTTTTGGGTTTTTTTTATAGTACTTGTATGCACTTGTGCATATATGGACATACGTGTATGTTTTTTTTAAGGGATTACTTTCTCAAAATGTATCCAACTATCCCTAATATATTATTGTATGCGTCCACCTAAAAAAAATTCTTTTTGTATATATCAAACTTTATTTTTTAGTCTATTGTGTGTATTTTTGATACACACAATAGTATATTGGGGGATAGTTGGATACACATAATAGACTCAAAAATACACATAATAGACTAAAAAATAAAGTTTGATATATACAAAAGGAATTTTTTTAGGTTGAAACACACAATAGTATATTGGGGATAGTTGGATACATTTTGAAGAAGTAATCCCTTTTTTTAATGGTTGCGTTTGACTTGTACATACGTGTACATATTAATTACAAATTGCTCGTATACATAAGTGTAATTGTGGGTTTCTTAGGTTTTCAGTTATTTAAGGTTTTTCCTTGACCTATCCCCTCTATGTGTGTGTGTATGTGTGTTTGTATAGTCATGTTCAATTGAAGACTCATTTTTCATTGTGAACTTGAGGATATCCGAGAGCGCATAACGTGACATATTCATTTTGAATAATCATGTGTTATTCATCTAGGCTTTGCCCAGACTACATCTTTGGCAATTTGGAAATGAAAATCCAATCGTCTGCGACTAAGCGTGGCCACAAGATGTGCAAGAAGTGAGTTGAACCTGAGGTGAATGAGATACCATCTGCATCCCCCACAGGCCTTACCGCTATGCCACAAGCCTTGTGGTTAAAACATCAGAGTTATTCAGAGTGAATAATACAACATCAGTGTATAATACATGTATTATTCACCATAAATAACACTGAATAATACATGATTTTTTAAAATGAATATACCACATGGCGTTCTCGACTGTCCTCACGTTCACAACGCAACTTTTATCTATATATATATAAAGTTCCCATTAAAAATATCATATTTGATAGGAGTGTTAACCTAGTGGTAAGGCTTGGGCACTACATAGTGGTGAATCCAAGTTCGAGCCCTAGGGGACGCATTCTGGAGGTACGGGGGGCTTTGACCCCGGGCTGCATGCTTTAGCAGTCGGGTTTCGGTCCAAAATTGCCGAGGATTAGTCTGGGCCCAATGTGGTCTGGGATACCTCTTCCAAAAAAATATATCATATTTGATGAGAAATGTAGAAAATATAACATTCATATAAAATAACATAACCTACACATAATATATACCAATTCACAGGATGCAACAATTTGAATTAATGTAATTTTTATCATCTTCATAAAATATAATTTAACATTCATACCATATAAATCTACTTTTACATGTTCTTATGTTCTTCTTGGAAGTCTTTTTTCCCACATATTTTTAAACCTCTTCCTATTCTGTTGTGCTTTTATTATAAGAAAATGTATTTTAGAGGGTATTTGGCAAAACTTTTTGAGTTCAAAAAGGACTTTTAGGCAAAATGACTTATTGACTTTTAGGTTTTGAAAAGGAGTTTTGAAAAAAGTGTTTGGATAACTTATTGACTTAATGTGCTTGAAAAGTTGATAAGTCAGGTTTTTCTTACTTTTCCAAAATCCCATTTGCTTTCTTGTCAAAATGGAGTTTCAAAAAAGACTTTAGATTGCCAAACATGATTTTAACTTATTGACTTTTTTAAAAAGTCAATAAGTTAAAAAGGAGTTTTATAATGGAAAGACAAACACCCTCATTATACTTCATCGTCTTAAATAAAATAGATCCTTGGAATCAATATTTAAAAAATAACATCATCAAACCCTAAACCCGACATCATACAATTCGGTGTCATGTTACTTTCCTTTCAAGTTTGTCAAAATATATGTAGCAAAAATCAAAGATATACCTTTTAATATTATTAATTTATTATATTCATTTTTTTTGTAGCAACAAATGATGTATCTTTCCTGGAATGTTAAAATTTGACGCAATTTTGAGATAAAAATGTCTACATAAATAGTATTTGACGCTAGAGGATTTTGTATACATCATTTGCCCAAATTACGTTTATTCCTATATCTATAATAGTATTTCTCCCTAATTAACATTGTAAAAAATATGTTACACCTTAATATAAATAAGTTAGAAGAATAACGATAAAAATGAAATAATGTTTTAAGTAAATGTCTATCACTTTTCATTTAAATCTTATGAAATTGTTTTACATGATCATATTTTTCTTTTTACACCATCTTCAAGACTTCAACTATTAACACCTTTTTTTTGTACATTTTGGTTAGTTTAAAAAACCCACATTATACTGAAGTGCACGGTCTTTTACATGAAAAACATAAATCTCTAGACATAATATTTATTATTTATAGGGTCATACCTACATATTTTCTTATTAATTACAGTAACTTAATAATTGAATTATTATAACAATTTAATCGATCCAAAATTTAATCCAAATTTAAATCAACTTATCTTTTTATCTAAACAATATTCAATTGAACTAAAAAAATAGTTAAGATTATAAAATAAATATAAACATTTAACCCACACTGTAAACTCCTTTAAAAAAAATTAAGTTTATATACAAACCATGAATAATTCGAATTAAATTATCTGGTTATATAAAACAATTATTTAGTTAAACTAAAAATTTAGAGCATCTTCAATAGGTTCTCTAAAGTTTTTCTAAAATAAAGAACCAAAAGTCAAAATCTGTAAAATAACTTATATTCAACTCCAAGATATTTTCTATTTTAGAGATTTCATCATCAAATATATTATTTAAATATTCTTTAATTTTATAATTCTAATAAACTTTTTTTAAATTATTTAAAATGATATTCATTTACATCTTATTGGCGGAGTGAATAAAAAATTATTTCTAGCAAAGATATAGAGAATTATCTATATGTGGAGTTTTTCCTTTAATTCTCTATTTTAAAAAATAAAATAAGGATGGTGTTGGACCATTGTAAAGAGCAAAAAATGAGGTTTCTCTATTTTAGAAAAGTCATTCGTGATGAATACATCTAAAAAGTTAAATATAGACTAACAAAAATAGAGAATCAACTATCTTTTTTATTTTGAGCACATCAATTATCATTACTACATTTAACCATTGTTTTAAAATTCAAATTAAATACATGCATATACAATTTTTTAAGACATTATGTCTGAAATATATTTAACAAACTAATAAAGATGTTTTTTTTGGAAGAGGTATCCTAGACTACATTGTGCCCAGACTAATGCACTATAGATTTTAGATTTATTCTTAATTATGAATTCTATTTCAAAAGGAATATATGAGATTTATGAATTTTTTTATAGCTAATTTATAATATGATTTGCACATTTTGTTACATTAAACGAGTAAATTACAACCCCGTTTACTTGTTCTAAGCTATTGGTTCCAATTGAGTGATCGGTTCCTTGATGAATTTATTCTTCCCAAAGATGTATGTGCTAATTGAAAGCATTAAAGCACTACTAGAAAAACGGGCATCAGCGACGGACTATTCCGTCGCTAATCCGTCGCTGTTGCTAAGTTCCGTCGCTGATCCGTCGCTGAAGGGTTGTCGCAGATCTGGCCGTAGCTGATACTATCAGCGACGGATCAGCGACGGATATCAGCGACGGATCAGCGACGGAGGGGTTTCAGCGACGGATCAGCGACGGGCAAGCATCAGCGACGGATCAGCGACGGGCAAGCATCAGCGACGGATCAGCGACGGGCACGCATCAGCGACGGATCAGCGACGGGCATGCATCAACGACGGATCAGCGACGGGCACGCATCAGCGACGGATCAGCGACGGGCACGCATCAGCGACGGATCAGCGACGGGCACGTGTCAGCGACGGATCAGCGACGGACACGTGTCAGCGACAGATCAGCGACGGGGAGACAAGATCGCAATTTTATTTGTAAATTTGTTTTGGAAATTTAATAAGCAATTATATTTCATCTCGGTTGCAATGCAACGGGATATATACATAACTAATAATAAAATAAAGTAATCTCACATATACCTTAATATTGATGGATCAATTTATAATAAATTAACCACACCAGTCTTTAACAGAAAATGATATATAGAGCATAATGTTTTATTATTAATAATATAATTACAAAATGTAAATTAGTGTGTTTTATAGACCATCCACAGTGGAAGACTGTCTTGCCAATGGTACCAGTCGCCAGATCAGTGCCATATCAGCTTTCTACAAATTTAACCACACCCGTAAACTCCCTTCCCAAAAACATTTTATTTTTATTTTTTAAAATACTAAAATACATATATTAGCACAAACATTGTGCAAAAATATAAACTTTGGTGAAAAATTTTGTTTCATGATTTATTGATATTTGATTATCTTAAGATTAAATTAGAAAGGAAAAAATAAAAATTTAAAATAATATCATGTACATACATTTTTAACTATGTAGAGTTTTGACCTATCATGTTTGCGTTCTCAAACTTGCTTATGAATTTTGTTGACGAAATGTTTTTTCAAGTTGGAGACGAAAAAAATCATATCAACAACTTATTAACTCTAGCGTAGTGTTCAATAATTAATTCATTGATCATTCATGTAGAAATAGAATAATTCTAAATGATTTTTAAAATAGAAAATTCAAAAGTATAATTTAATGGAAAAAAAAATAAGACGGATTTATAATACTTAAATTGATGCATATGATGAGTAGAATGCCACTACGGCAAGGATAACCGAAATTTGAGCTCCCAGTGAACATTCAGCAATAATAATTTTTTTATTATTATTTTACCGAAAATAAGAGAAGTAATGCTAAGATTATATTATTCATCATGTTTTAGTCTTGCAAGCATTTACTCAAAAAGACTTATTCACTAAAATTTCTGTTGTTTTTACTTTAAATTAACACTCTCTTTTATAACTAAAATTAAATTTTGATTTAATTCAGACCATTCATAAACATATGTTATCCATTAGGTCTTTATTTCTTTTTAACTTAGATAAGCAAAACCATTCATTGAAATTAAATAGAACATAAATCATGTTTTTATAGAACTTTTGTAAACGTCAGTGAGTCTATATATATGTAGTAGTTTTTGAGCATATTTAATTAACCTAATCCTCCTACTTTGCTTTGGAAAGTCTAACCCTAATTAGTCGAAATAAGCGAATTATAGCTTAAATCCCAAAAGTAAAATAAAGAAAACCCAACAAAATAGTGGGTTTAAATGTGCTCATCTATCCATGTGAAAACAAGAAATGTAGATCCTGGATGAGAATATGACTTGCACTTAAATTATTACAATTCCAAATATTCACCGAACTTTTAACTTGGTCTAAAATTTGGATTAGAAAATATTTATTTAATGTTAAATAATTGGAGAATTAGCTAATTAAAATACTTTTTAAGATCTGAAGATGATGCTCCTATAGATGGATAAAATTTATTTTGATTCCAGCGTCCACCCACATATATATAGGGAAAGTATCCGTTGCAAACCAGATAGATTGTACAAACTATACAAACCTAATGTTAACCATTGATTTTGTTTATATATACACACATTAGGGCACAAGAACTGGCAACCTATATGCTTAATTGATGTGTGCATGTCCAGATACCTACTAAACTTTAACTTGAAAAATCCTAGCTTGCTTATATAAATGGATAATTCTTTTGATATAAAAGGAGATCTGGGAGGATTTGATATGATCATGGATGAAAATTTAAAGCTTATATATAAATGAAATGGAGGGCAAAAGAGTAACTTACGATAGATCAAGAGAAATGCAGTGTGGAGCTTGAGTCTTCTCCAGTAGTAGTACCCATGGTGGTCTTCTTCTTCTTCTTTTTGTAAGGGATTCCCCTAGCCTTAGCTTGACACTCCTTGACTTCTCTAAGGTAAATCCGAATCGTGCTGCTAGCGAAAGGGTTTGATTCGGGCGATCCTCCGTTTTCTTCAAAGGCAGCACGGAGGCGGCCGATGAGGGCGTCTAGGCTTCCCCAGGCTTGTCTAAGTGGGCAGGTACACGGAGCCGGTGGCTCAGGCTGCCCGTAAAAGATACAGCCTTGCAAGTGAACTTTGGTCTTGCCGAACTGATCGAGGTACCGTAGAAACTCGAGCACATGGTTGCTGTTGCAATGGGAGATATGGATGGGAGGCCTTTGGTTCCTAAGGTACTGGCCAAAGGTGTTCCAGTCTCTACGTTTCTGGGACTCGTAGCGGCTCGGGGAAGATGGCGGTGGATCCCCGGAGGATCCGTGATCGGCTGCCTCCTTTCCTCTGTCAAATGACATCTTTAGATCATCAATGACAGGTTTCTTTTGATGATGATCACTTTGCTAAATAAGGGAAGGAAGATATGATCTCAAGTAGAGGAGGTACTGATCAGGGATGATGAAAAGGGAGGTGTATTGGTGGCACATCAATATGACATATGAGGTTTGTTGAGAGGCAATGGGGGCCATATGCATCAAGTGCCCTTTCTCTTTCCTAATTGGTCTCTCTTGATCACTCTCCATATTTATGTATTTTTGTAGGTGGTGTGTGTTGTGCTTTATAATTCAAATGAAACAAAATGTATCTTCAATATACCTTCCAGCCATATTGGTTAATTTCCATAGTAGTTGAGACTTGAGAGTGTTTTCTCCAGATAAATACGGGATTAGGACTATGACATGTTGTCGCTGTAGGTTTCCTCTAACTTTTAACCTATCTTACTATGACATGTTGTTGCTGTCGGTATGTTGTCAATTCACAATTTTGATTTGATTTCAAATTTACGATTTGTTTTAATTTTAGGGTTCTTGGTTTTTATATTTATATTTCCAATTTACTATTTATTTTGATTTCACCATTGACGGTTTTGTTATGATTTCATACTCACAGTTTTGTTTTGTTACCATTCGTTGTTCTTAATTCACGGTTTATTTTTTGCTTCCGGATGCATTATATATTCTTTTATTTATGTTGAGCAAATTCCCCAAGCGAGGCCATGGTGCTAGTTCATATGTAAAGGGGAATTAGGGAAGAGGCCTCTCATGTAAAGCCTATTATTGAATTAAATGACAGATGATTCATAGATGCAATCACATTGATTTAACTGCACCATCTTGTAAACTGTAGATCTAGTGAAATTCATAAAAAAAATAGTATTTTTCCATTTCTGTTTCCAGGTCTCTCAAAATTCCCGTTTTCTATTTATAATGATGAGAAGACAACGGAAAGGGGAGAAAACAACGAACTCGGGTTAACATCCTAGTCATTCCACGAAATTAACCAACCAAAACCCCTCCAATTTTAGACCCAAGAATAAGTAATCAATTGAACCCCATTTGAAACAAGCAACGGTTTGAAAGCAACGTCAATATAAAATATTCCGCTCTTCCCTTTCCACCTAAGCCAAAAGTACGCCTGGGTGATCACAACTTTAATACGAAGCATGGGACAAGTCAGTTATACAACTTCGACCGTTTCTGTCCATCTCCAAGTAACAATCGTTTTATTTATTATTACCAGGTGAAGTCGATCCATAGCTTAAAGTTTCATGCCGCCAAATTTCACCATTTTTACCTCCTAATTACTGAGATTATAGTCTTCCAACCAGTGTTTATGTTAACATGGTATTAAATTAAACACCATGCATGTGAACTTTATTGTAATGTTTAATTTTGCTATAGTCATATGAATGAACTTAGTGAGCATCCAGTATCAATATACCAGATGCCTTTACTCTGCAAGTCTAAGAAGAAATTAATTTTCCTTTGGTTCTTATTTTACAATGGGTCCAATTGTGTAAGTGGACTTGGAAGATTTAGCTGAGGAATCTTCGATTGATGATTCAGTTTTGGCAATTATTCATTCCTTGGTTGATGTATCAACTCTGGTAGATTTCGCTTTAGCTACATTTTTGTTTCATTAGCTTTATTTACCTTAGCTAACTTATCAATATTGAGAGAGATCTTTATCGCGGCTAATTTTTCATCCTTAGTAGCAAATAGATATTTACTGGCAATGTGATCGTTATTACCAGAATGATAATATTTTTTGTAGGTGAACTTTTCCTTGGGCCTCTTGAGTTCATGAATTTTGAATGAGTTGGCCTTGAACCAAGCATTCCTTTTCCATAGAAATAAGAGGAACGAAAATTTCATCAGGTTTCTTAAAAGTCAAGTCAACCTTCAGTCTTGGGGTTTGTTTTTGGTAAGACGAGGATTTTGTCCCTGAGACTAGAAGTTGTGAAAGTGAAGGGTTACAAATAGTTTTCTTTATTTTGGGCACGATAGAGGTTTTTGAATAATCAATGAATATGGCTTTGCCTTTAATTATCTACTTGTGTTGAAATCTTATGAGTTCCTTGTGTTTTAGTTGTAAATAGAAACTGATGAATATTTAGTGGAGAAAGAATAGGAATCTAAGAGATGAAGTTATTGCCTTCTTTTATAAAGTTATTACCTTTATTCTAGCTTAGTTGTTTATTGCATTTTAATTATTCGTTATTAATTATCAAAACCCGCAAAAGATATTTCATTAGGTTAATTAGTATAATTGTTAAACTAGGATGGGTAGCTTCACTATTTCCTGTGGTAAGAACGATACATGGACTTACCAACACTATATTATTCGCAATCTGGTACGCTTACGTGTTTGTAGTAGTTTAGTTAAGTGATTTTAAAAAGGGTAAAACGTAATCAATATTTTATATGTATATATTTACCACATCAGTAACCTTACGAATTTAGAGTCAAACAACAATGTTTTTTAAGAGTAGTTATTCCTAAAGACATCATCAATTACCTATAGCTTTGGATAGTGTAACAATGTAACCATTAATGATCAACATCTCCATATTATCCTAGCCATGAGTTCCAAATTCTTACAAAGTTAAAGGTGTTTGACTGATTACATTTGTTAGCTCTCTACCGACGAACAAGACAAAGAAAAATGTGTCCAATCATTTATCTCTTTTCATTTGTGTTGAAGCAAACTACAACAAAGACCACAATGATGGGGCCTCCCTTGAATATAATTGACATTTTTACTGACAACGATTGGTTAACCACTAATGCATTAGGGATGCAACATTGCCTTTTTGTTCACATGACTTACACTATCACCTATGGGGCCAACTCAATTAAATTCATCTCTTATTCACCAACAAACCAAAACCATCGCTATTATTGGTAAAGATTCATTATTAGAAGAATCACTTAAAGTCTTTTTATTATATATGTTAATGAATAAAATTTATATGTTGTTTGTTACATTATTAATATTAAAAATCTTATTTCATGTTTTTCAACAATATGTTAAGGGGTTGCTATTTGGACCCCCCTTACTCACATAGATATAATGGATCTCACCACTGGGACCCATCTGTATACTCTCACTTTCATACAAGGGGGGCCAAATAGAATTCACCTATGTTAAATGCTAATCGAAACAAACAAAAAGTATTCAAATTTGATTGACGGCAAAATGAATATAGTATAATAAGTATAATTTCTCAAACAGGGAGAAAGTTAGTGTTATATTATAGCAAGAGATACCCATTTCAAATTTAAGGTGGGTTTGTTTATTGTGGGTTTTACTTGTTTTAGTAATAAAAATTGCTTACCTTTTTAATAAATAAATAGATAAATTATCAAACGACACTTGAATTATAAATAACTAGAAAAGAAAATAGTTCAATCTTAGGAAGTTATAATAAGTTGTATACAAGAGACTTAGGTTCGCGTGAGATCAAGTTGTTTTCGTGAGATCGCATGAGACCAAGACCTAATGTATATAAGTTCACAAAAAAAACACCATGAAGGTAAATAAAACTCGAATACGCATAACTAAAAACATTTTCAAGGTAAATTTTTTTCCAAAACAAGGTAAAAACCGAAACCTTCACAGCTCAAATGTTGTGAAGGAAACAAATAAATAATGCGAACTTTCACAGCAGAAATGTTGTGAAGATATAAAAAAATCGAGCTTTGACATCAAAAAACACCGTGAACATAATATTTACATTGTTTTTGTTAGACCAAATTGTCCGAATTAGAGAAAGTTATATAAAGAAAGTTTTGAGAAGGATTAATTTGTAATTAGCTAATTATAGCTAATGGGCTTGGGCGTGGGCTTGATATAAATAGACCCTATATAAAGGGTATAGGGTTTGGGAAGAGAGTGAGGATCATTCAATGAGAGTCGACTTCAGTGTTTAGTTAGTGTAGGTGTGTGTAACTTGAGAGCTCTCCTAATAATACACAAACCTTTCTTTTCATCTAATTTCTTCTCTAAATCCTCTTATTCTTTGATTTTTTGGGACCAACAAATGGTATCAGAGTCAAACAAATCATTAGATTTGTTTGTTCCTATGAAATCATTCAATTAGAGATATTTTTTTGGATTTTGGAGCACTGTTCTTGAAGAAAATTTTGGATCTGGGTTTTGCTTATAGAGGTTCCTTATTTTTGGATCTGGAAGATGAAGATGGTTGTTTGGGTTGAGATTTGAAGCAACTTTAGGCTTAATTTCTTGGATATTACAAGTCGTTTCATTCTTTGTATTGGATCTGGAATGGATTTTGGGTTTGGCAAGCCGTCCCCCGACTCTTCAAATCTGAAATCCGACTCAGACTTCACCCAAAAGTCCGACTCGGATTTTAAAGTCGGATTTTGGAGTTGGACTTTGGAAATAAATTAGAGTCGGACGTTGAATTAAATTGGAGTCAAAATTTGAATCGGGATTATTTTAGAAATGAAATTCAAGGCCGACTCAAAATTTTGGAATCCCAAAAAATTGCCATTGGAATTGAAAATCAATTTGGTAATTGGAATCAAATTTTGGAATCGAATTACGTCAAAATCAAATCATATGGATTTGGAAGTCCGAGTTCCTACTCTCGTGAAAAGAATCTAGTTTGGGACATTGGCGGATTTTGTCCATGTAGTTTGATTTGTTTGACACTTTAATTATCAAGTTTGAAGATTTGATGCTGCCAGTCCCTGAAGTTTGAAACTTATTTATTTATCATCTTTAGGCAAAATGTTCAAATCCAGTCCCTGCACTTAAAGTTTCAAATATATTCTGATTTGGTCCCTTGAGTATGAGATGCGCTTTCAAGACTATACGATCAATCGGGCTTTCGAGTTTTATTCTTTTTGGGCCATAATTTCTTAGTGGGCTTTGATGTTTATTATGGCCCAAATGATTGATCACTTTCAGTTGCGCTCCAGATCCATGCAGATTCAGATATAGATACGCTTTCAAAATCCTTGTGCTTAAATAGCCACGACTCTTTCCAAATTGGTTTGTGAAGATCACATCAACCCGCTTTTAGCCCAATTCAGTTTTCAATCGCAAAAATTAAGTTTCTCTCATTTTCCCAACTGTTCCAGATTTTTTAAAGATATGTCAGATTTCTAACGAATTTAGAAAGAATGTGGTCGGATTCTACATTTGGTTAGATTACTCATAAGGCTGACTCTCTGCAACCATTATTCTAGAGTTTTTCTTCGATGAAATTATTTCTTTTAGGAGTGGAGACAAATTTTTTCTTTAGATGCCAGCTTCGGTGATGGTACTATTGTTATGTGTTCAATTCCTAAGCATTTTACTGTCATGGAGATTCGGTTATGATCTAAAATTTTGAGTGACAACCGTCATCCATTTGACTAAGAAGACTAGATCTGGATATGATTACTTGACATTTTGGAGGATTTCAGGAAATCGACTATTCTCTGAGCAGAAGAGAGATCAAAGCTGAGTATCTCGTTCTGTATCTACTCCCAGCTTTTCAAGCCATACGGTATTTCGGTGATCCAAGCTTCAGTGTTTCCCTATTGTGAGCTTTGTAGAGTTAGAGCTCTTTTGCTGAATTCCTACTCAACATGCGGGACAGATCCTTTATTTTTCTTGCTGATCTGCATTGTAACTCACACGTGCATCTATCCCTTTGTTTTTCTTTGTGATCTACATAGTTGGATGAATCAACATGCTCTGGTGACAATTGTGAGAACAAATATTCAGGTAACAATAAAGATTTAACAATCAAAGGTTCATAGATTTCTTGATAGAGAGATTGATATACATATGAGTTTTGCTCTTCTCTCTTGCATCTCTCACTCAATATGTTTCTTTCACAAAATGAGAAGCTTACCCTAAAAATAACCTAACATATTCTATTATACCCTATTACAAAATAAAGCCCAAAACTAAACAAAGCCCAAATAAAAATTAGTTAACTAAAAAATAAAGCCCAATAATTAATTCTAAACCTTTGAGATTGTTTTCTCGAATTGTGATCTCGGATACAATAAATTCGGGTCTAACAAAAAGAAAGTACAAGTTAACTAAAGCTTGGTTATAACAAAAAATGTTGTGCACTAGCCCCTGATAAAACAAAAAATTGGAGTTGTAGGTATTAAGTTGTGTATGAGTTTCGGGGATATTTTTGGAACTATATTATATAGAAGACTAAACATATCTATTTTGGGCTGTGTCATGAATGCTTAATTTCTGAGATCAGGTCAACATTACCATGTATATATACTATTAATTGTGAATGGAACTTTTTGAAGTAATTCAAGCATCTTAATTTGTTGTAGTTGCTAGCTAGCTTGTTCTATATATATAAATAGTCTAAGAGGAGCTTTATCTGTTTACTGGCCAATTAGATAAATATTAACCACTGAAACCTTTTACTTAGTTACTCCTATTGACAAGTTTCTTGAGTTTATATGTCCTATCAAACTTCAGCTTCTGGATATCTTTTTGTGTTCAGAAATGGATTGAAATTATTTTAATAACTTGTAACATTTAACCAAAATACATTAATAAAATTCAAAGATGCAGCTGGGTAAAGATTAATCAATTAATTAATGGTCTAAATCTGGCAGATTTCTTGAATACAGACAGACTTAAACAGTTGTAATGGGAACAAATTATAAGAGTTGAGATACTGATGAGAGGTAGATCTGAACTCTTGATCTCAACACTATCTTCGTTTGCATGTCTAAAACCCAACTTTTCATCAACAAAAACACGATGAAAAATCATTAAAATAAAAGAATTGACGACTAGTTAAAGATTTAAACAACGGTGGAAGCAACAGAATGAGCCCAAAATCTCAGTAGACCCTTCACCTCCACATCGTTTCGACAATCCATGATCGCCAATGCTGCGATGATTTCTTCATCTTTCCGTTTATCGGTTGGCCATGACATTTGTCGCACCGATGATGCTTCTTGCTTATGTATATTGCTTTTCAGAATCTGGTGTTTGTACCAGTATGAATCCAAGAGCTTGCATATGTTTTCTTCTCTACCAGCTGCAGCCATATTATATATTTTGATCAGATAGTGAAATGTGATATCCAAAGTCTCTGATTTATATGCATCTAGCTAATTACATAGATACAGCTTTATTTGAAGAAGTTTCCTAAATGGGTTATGTCCAAGAACTTTCATTTTGCTTATTAATCATAAACATATATAAATAAAATCACAAGGAAAGGAAGAAGAAAAAGGGATCCGGCAAGCAAAATAAGATGTCTGACAAACAACCAGCCACACTAATATTTTATTCTTATTATAATCTTATAAAATTGTTTTCAATTGTTTCATGGTACTTTAAATCTAATATCATAATATATTTTATTATAAAAATGGTCATTAGAATCATAAGATTATTGGAGGATTCAAAGTATCAAAACTTTATAATAATAAATAATAGTACATTAAAGAAAATTCAATTTTAAATTTGCTTTATTAAAAGATAGATGTTGTAGCTATTTGTGACAACACGTACTAGCTGTACCTTTGTTAGTGCTTAACACGGCATATCACAAGTGTTGAAGAATTACTTAGAATTTATTTTATATACACGGAAACGGAAAATACCCTTTGGTTGTTGAGAATTTTGGCTAGAATGAAAGAAATTTTTTTGGAAGGTTTGTCTCATATTGGTGAAACAATGAAGGTGTAGAGAGACGTCAAGCTTATAAAAGGAGGTCAAAGGCTTTGATTTCAAGGCATCCCAATAAAATACACTTTAAGTATTTTATTTTATTTTTCTTAGTTTCTTGTTTTAGAGAGTAGAAAGATGTGAGTTAAATCTTTAAGAGTATATGTGTTATTGGATGAGTCTTGAGAAGTTAGAGATGTGTGATTGTAACATTTTTTCACAAGTGGATTTTCTCTCTGGAGGCCTATGGTTTTTCTCTAGTTTTGGAGTTTCCACGTAAGTTCTTGTTTTCTTCTTTGTCTTTTATTTTTCTCTATATTTGTTCATTGTCTTGGGTTATTGGAAAAATATTGAGACCAATTTTTCAACATTGGTGTGTTGTATATTAACGTCACCTATTATTAATACGAGGATAGAAGAAATTTCGCATGCAAACAAAGTATTTTGGAGATCAGATCTATTATGTAGTAAAAGTGGTACAAACCTATTTATGCACAAGTTTACCACGATTAGCTGTGCTTAAACAATTACCAACTAGGCATGGTCGGCCCAAGTGGTGGGCGAGCTGGACGACGGTAGATCATCCTTTCTTTCGCTCAAAAGCGGGATCTACTTTGACAGCTGAAGGTATTCTTCGCATGTAGTGATCGTTCTTTCTCGCAGCCTTAGAGCCATTTCCATCCGACGGTAGATCATCCTTTCTTTCAGCTTCTTCTCTATCTTCTTTACAACATCGTGAAACTTTATCAGTCTATCTTCCCATTTTGCACCTGGGGTCTCATTCTTTAACAATTCAAATTGCTAATAATAACTTTGTATTTCATGAAAGGACAACATATTGAAATAGCATCAAATTAGGAAAAAAAATCAGTTGGAATTATTAAACCTATTGAAATTGAGTGTGTTGAACATAACAACTGTTTTTTACAAAGTCTCTTTTGGTAAATCAACACCATCATCCTTTATCTATAATTAATCTAATTAATTATATTCTGGATATTATTTAATTAATTATATTTATCTTCAATTGATAAATAAATTAATCACTTTCACCCCCTCTAATTTTCTAATTGTTTATTCGGGTCTTAAGGGCAACCCAAAAGGACTATCAATATTAAATACTATCGGCAGTTAATAATTTGAACACCATTTTCAGCACATTCTACTTGAAGATGCATAGATGTTCCATTTGCTCTTGATTCAAGGTACTTCCTAGTCTTTTCTTTTATTTCCCTTTCCATCTTTTCTTCTTCTTTTTCTTCTTTTGCCTCTATACTTTTGTTATTTCTTGAAATGAAAGGTATGTCACACTAATTGGGCTTGTTTATAAAAAAAAAGGCAATAGGTTATTACAAAACTTTTGTCGAGATTTTTATCTTTTTTATAGTTTTACACTTCATTGATTGTCGTGTAGTCACCATCATTAATTAGGAAACGTAAGGGATAGAAGAGGGAAACCGTTTTGCCGTTAGTACAACCCTTGACTTTTGGTAGTGGAATTATATGTATATGTATATACATATATTGTTAGAGAAAGGTTCAAATGAAAAGTGTTAAAAAAATACGAAGTAAAGAATAGCTCATAATATATATATACCACTTGTATGATAAAAGATATTGTATTTGTTTGAATTGGTTTAATTGCTCATAACCATAAAATACGTTAGATAACAATCAGGTTACATCAAACCAACTATATTTTATTTTATTTGATTTTTATTTTTATTTCTTTTGAAAGCAAGCAAGGTTCAAATTTACAACTGATCGATCGAAAGATACTCCCATAATCAAAACGGTTGTGAGGCCATGGCTAAACGGCCCCCATATGTTCGAAAGGGAACCAAGTCATTAGTTAACACATCATTGCTCGTTGATGAAACTCCATGTTTCTCTTCATAGAATGAAAACCTACAAACAGGACATCGACCGTGGCTTTTGACCCAGGGCACGATGCAGTCCTCGTGAAACATATGATTGCAAGGTGTCACCATAACCACTTCTTTCGCTTCAAAGTCTTCCAAGCAAACAACACACTTTTTGTCATCATCTTCCTCCGGTTGTTTTTTGTGTCCGGATATGTTTCTAGCTTCGTTCTGTCGATAAAACTCGCCCAACCGTCGTATTATCTTCTTTGGAGTAGGATTGTAAATCTCTTTCTTAAGCTTCTCAAAAGCTTTCCTTTGCTCATTTAAGGTAAGGCTAGAATTTGCTCTTTGTGATTGTTCCCTTGGCCTTGACCTCAAATTAGGATCATTTTGAAACACCACAAGCCGCATACGAGGCGGCGGGAATCTGCAAATCGTCTTAAATAAATATATTTAAGAAAACAGAAAAATCATTTTTAAAAAAAAACTATACATGATTCACATACAAAATCATATATGATTCACGCGACAATGTCCTGCGACTTAAGTTGCACCTGAAGTTGTCAGTGTCCAATTCTTTGTCGCCAAAGTAAAATCACGAGTGATTTTGTACATCGACGATTTTTTCCTTTTTTTTTAAATAGTTAGCGTTCTTATTTGAACCTCCCTCCCTAAAGTAAAATCACATGTGATTTTTTCTTTTTTTTTTCTTAAATAGTTAGCGTTCTTAAAATTAACCAAAAACTTAATTATATGGTGCCACCGTTTGAAAAAATGTTTTGGCTCCGTCCCTGGGTGTTCGACACTAGTGTAGGAAGGTCAGGAGGGTTGGAGGGTGGTGCTAGTCGATGTACGTAGAGGGTG
Source organism: Centaurea solstitialis (assembly GCA_030169165.1). Lineage (NCBI taxonomy): Eukaryota > Viridiplantae > Streptophyta > Magnoliopsida > Asterales > Asteraceae > Centaurea > Centaurea solstitialis. Next base: position 87,054,471 of record CM058041.1, read on the forward strand.
GAACAAGAATATTGGGAGAAAGAAGGTTTGTAGCAAGGGGTGAAGGGAGAAAGGTGGGACATGGTTGAGGGAGGGTAGCATAGGGACGAAACCACGGTGACAAAGGACGATGGTTATGGTGAGTGATATCATGGTGACAAGGGTATTATAATTGGGTAATGGGTTTTCACCGATCAGAAAAGGGAAAGGTAGCGTTTCACCGATTAGAATGGTGGGCACTAGTTGGAGATGAAGCCCCTTGGTTATGTATTTGAGTGGTGATGGTTTAACAAAGGTGGTGGATTGAAATGGGAGTAGGGTTTTTGCCAATGGTTGGGGATGGAGGTGGTTTCACAAGTGTTTAAGGAATATATAAATCTAGAATTTGTTTGAAGGAAGATGTAAATTGTCGATCGTTAACTTTTTCCGTTAAATCTAATTAAATGAAATGTATGATAGTCATATTTCATTTTCCATATTTAAACATTTTTTAATTAACTTTTTTTTAATTTCTAATCGTTTCCTCCGACAACTTTCCGGTGTCACCTGCAAATTCGACCGACCCTTCTCCTACCTTCACTTTTGACCTGCCATCGTCATCGCCACCCTCCACACACCCAAACACACTGACACACAACACACACCACATTGACACCCTTCACATACACATACACATACACATCGACACCTTCCACACATCCATATACTTGTCCACCCATCTACCGGAAAAGGAAGGAGTCGAGCACCGTGAACCAACCACCAAGTTTTAGTCCTTGTTGTTCATGTGGTCCTCTGTGGAGAAAAAAGAAAGATAAGAGTGGTTTCCGAGTTTTTTCTAACAAAGTTGGGATGATATTGATGGAGTGAACCGAGTGGCGGTGGTAAGAATGAAGGCAGGAGGAGAAGGAGAAGAGGGTGACAAAGGAGAGAATGGGGAGACAAATATGATTTTTGTAGGTTTGCTGAAAGGTCGTCGGAATTTGCAAGTTCGTTAAAAAGTTTGCATGAGTTTTGCCGAAAGGGACGAAGTAAACGGCCTGTAGATTACCAAGAATATTTAAAAAATGATTTAAAAATAAACTACATTATTGATCCCTATGGTTTACAAAAGTAATATTTTAATACAAAAGAGTAAAGATTGCAAAATACCACCTAAAGGAAAAAGTTAGTTGGAGGGACAACAACCAAAAGTGAAATTTGAACGTGAGGGACCAAATCCAAGTGTCAATAGTTTAGTTAGGGACAAAAAATGTTGAAATTGACAAACGTTAGTAATCAAAAGGCAACTTTACTTTTTTAAAAATGTTAAAATTGTAAAAACGCAAAAAACAAACCTCTTCTATTCTGGGATTTAACATACATATTGGATGTTCATTTGGTCTCAGGACCAAATTCAATTGGAAATGCATACCAAAAAGAACTAAATCCATAATAAATAAAGTCTAAAAAACAAATTCGAGAAAAAATAGCAAATGACGCAGACCAAATTCGTAATTTAGTCAAGAATTTTGTCACAGAAATATAGTCACAACTTAGATAGATAAATCATAAAACAAATGCATTTTAAAAGAACTATCGTCACAAATGTAATCATAGTAATTGTTATATTTCTTTTCTTACATTAAAGTGCAATAAGAAAAGTTGGGATTTAATTAAAGTTGTAAGATGGAACCTATTTTTAGTTTATCTAACATACTTTTAAACATTTATTTTAATACTATAGAAATGGGATGCAACCTAGCTTGCTTCGATTCTGATTTTATGTAACATATTTTGCTTGAAGTTTTTGAGATAATAGATATGATGTGCTTAAATGGAGATTTCCACCCAAAAAAAAATGGATCAAAATGTTTTACACTTTCATGTCAATTGCTGGCAGATCCAAGAATTTTTCTAAATGGGCTTACCTCTTTGATTGACTTCAGTTAAAAAATCCATTAACTCAAGAGCCTTTTGTTCTTTTTAGCATTTTTCTGTTTTGTTCTATTATTTTTGTTTGTCTTTTAGTACCCCCATCCTCTCCCAAGCCAGCAACAGCCCTCCCCCTTTGGTTCTACGCTCATGCCGGCATGCGACGACTCCAATCAAAACCCAAATTCAACATCAAGGAGCCGTTTACTTAAACACTTAACCAGTAAGTGTTTACTGGAAAAATTAAATACTATCTTCTACCATATCGAACAATATTTTAGTCTCTCAAAATGGTATTGTATGCATGATTTACCCGGTAAGCGCTTAGCGGATAAGATTCGTCAATTTCAATTACTAGGTAAGACTCTCAGTTCATGTCATCGCTCTTGTCTGGTAAGATTCTATTTCTTGTCATGTTCTTCCTCTAAGGTAAATTCACCTAATAGGCACTTACCGACTCATCAGAGAACAACACATGGCAGCCAAGTTACTAAAGGGATCGAACCAAAAGTGCTTCTTCTACACTCTGTACCACAGGAAGTGGTTCACTTGAGTTCTAAAAAGATATGTTTACGTTTGTTTATAAGTTTGAGCTTGAAATTAGTTTTAAGTTTGAGAAATGATTATGAATAACAGGGTAGGTAATAGATATATGTTCGAGAATGACCGACCTGATCGTGGAAGAAAGCAAAGCAAAAATTCCATCCTCATCGAATGACGACCACCAGGGATCAACACCATATCTCTGGTTCTGTAAAATGTTATTATTAATCCATTACACATATAAAGGACCAATAATATCAATTACCATTTCTTTTAAAAGCCTAATTGGTGAATGATATCATAAGCTTTGTGCATATAAAAGTGTCGGAATTCAGAACTGACCAGTGTAGGACGTTGTGACCTAGCACCGCTGATGGCATTGCTGTTGTAGCTCATATCATATCCAGGATGAATGAAATGATGCATATCATCAATCTGGTTGGTTTATACAAATAAGCTATTTATTAAGTTAAAACAAGTATTTGTGCCTTTGTTTTTTGAAAGATTCTTGATGGGTATAGTAGAATGGTTACAGTGTTTTTCAAGTAAGCATCATATTCTCACTTTATTCAATAAGCAAGCATCATATTCTCATTGATCAATAAGAGACAAAAACTTGTTTTCCCATAATATCACAAATTTATGCACTAATCCCTCTAACTCACCTTCAACATGAAAACAAGATTTTGCAATTTGGGGATCAAAAAGAAACAATTGAACCCAATAAAACATTAAGTTGAAAGGCTAAAGTGCCCCAAAACGAATGGCCTAACTAACTAACTATAACCAAAATGAATTGACTGCGTAAGTAAAGAGCTTCATTGCCTGGACTTCCAAGTCTGCCTGCATCATTTTGTCTCAACCCAACACCTGATATATAAACATACAAGCTTCAGATACCAAGAATTCAGTTTTCAGATATTGTTTACATGCGAGGGTTGAGACGATTTATAAATGATTACAGGGTAAGAGCTTAATGGTATCACATACTTAAACCAAGAATCTTAAGCGTTTAAGACTCTTACCAACAATCCATTTTCATGGTCGTGAATGTTACATGATTAGCAACCAATACATATCTTATTGAAAAAGCCTTGTTAGGTTAGCCAAAAGCTAGCTTTTCAAAATACTACTTCAATGTGACATTTTATCCAATTAACTTGTCATTTTACTCGATTATACATCGTTAAACATGAACTAGTTTCATGAAACATAGCCGACCATCAAGTTGTACCTGAATACGAAAATCACTGGGCGAATACCTGGTGATGGAGAAGTAGAAATTCACTTGTTCATAGTTGAAGACAAGTAGAAATTCCAGAAGATAGAATTCATCGACATGAAAGCAACACGTGCTTGAAGAGGAATTGCCCTGTATAACATATGCCAAAGCAGCTTAGAATAAGTGGTTTTTGTTTTTTCAAAAAATACCTCTTAAAACCTCTTAACTCTGAAAATTAAGAGGTTTGCAGACTCGAGATTGTTTGTTTTATTTTTAAGAAAAAGCCTAAAACCTCTTACCATCCTCTGAAATTTTAAGAGGTGCACCATCCACCTCTTATTTTTTAGATGTGAAATCAGACTTCAGACCTCTTAAAAAACAAAGGACACCTAAAGCTTTTCAAATCAGACTTCAGACCTCTTATTTTTTAGATTTGAAATCAGACTTCAAATCATCCCAAGCAATTTAACAACACGGTGATCTAAAACAACCAGAAAGGTCCATTAGTCACTAAATCTTTAAGCAATTTTGCTAGATTTAACAGAGATAGTTTGCAAGATGGACTAAAAACTTCAATGATCAGCAGCATTTTCCAAAGTTGAGAAAAAAAAATTAATGTTGCTAAGAAAATAACCAGCGATACTAACACAATAAATCGAGAAAGAAAAATACCAGAAATTAACCACGCTAACAGGAATCCAGAATCTAAATCCTGCAAAGGAATTGAAGGTGGTTTCTTCACTATGTTATTATCAGTAGCTAGAAAATAAAAGAATGGCAAGTGAAAAAGTGTTACCAAAAAGTAATGTAGGAAGAGCGTCTTTCTGATACTTATTTGGAAGCTCTGAAAGCTTCCCTAGCCACAGATTATTCCATGCAAAAACAACAGCAATAACAGACGGACCAAGAACAATTTGGTTCAAGACTACCTGTGTAAGAAAGCATAAAAAAATTGAATGAAGCTTCATTTCTATTAATAAAAACTGGAAGTTGTTTTTTTACCTTAATCAATATGTTCTGTGCTGTCTGCTTCGGCATGCAACGGTCAAGATACTGATACCAGACATAAGAGCCAGGTCCATAGAGAAGGAACCCATATGAAGTCATTCGGAGGGCACGCAGCCAATTATGGTCTTGGAGAACCCATCTCACATCCTAATACATGAAGTATTAAAGTCAAATCTCAACAACATTACAACAATGCATTACAACATTCTAGATTTGGGGCATTTGGGATTGGTTATACATGTAGAATGACCAAAAGTTGATAAGTTGTTTCAAATAAACTAATAAGTTAGAAAAGAGCAACTTATCAACAACTCATCATAGCGGTGCCAAACTGATATACACAATTTTTTTCTTTTTCATACAAGACACTAAAAAACTCCTTATTATTACCGGTACCACACGAGAATAAACTAATAAGCACTTTAAATAAGCATTCCTAAACACCCTCTTAATCTAGATTCAGTTATTTAAGTGAACAGTCTTTAACTAACACAATTATTTGAGTGGTCATGCTTCGAATATGTTTGAGCACAACAAAGATCCAAAAGCACAATATAGACAACATAGTAAGCAATTCATAATGAAGCTACAACAAACATTTTTAAATCAACAAATCTGATTTAACATTAAGCTTAACTTTATAATAAATTAGAAAAAAGACTTTAATCTATGAACTCCGATATAAGGGTGTAAATGATGCAAGTCACGCTTGAGTATTGGTATACTCTCGATAGCCATTTTCCAAGCTCAAATTTGACTTGAAACTCACAAGCAGTTAAAAACTAAACTCGATTGCACTTTTCTAAACTCAAACTCAAGTTCATTTGAAGCTCAAAGCAATTTGACAATTTCAACTCAAACTCAAATTAAGCGCAAACTTGAACTTGGTGTCTTTCTTTCGGTTCTGCAAGAAGTTCCACGTAATAGCAAAAGGAAGTACTCGCACCTGGAGCTATTATTTAAGACCTACTCTATGAACCAATTTCAAACTCAAACTCAAGTCAAGCTCGAACTTGAACTTGAACAGTTGGTTGCTACTAAAGCCAACTTATGAGCCCTATAAAAGCTAACATGAGTGTTTATGCATGGCACGAGTTCATCCCCAAGGTAATAAAGTAAATGACAAAACAAAGATTCCTATACCATTTATTTGTTATCTGAAATTGAGTTATGTGGTTTTGCAGCATGGAACATTCGTGGGGTCCAATCATTCATGTAATTATGCTTCTTCCTTTACTTATCTCTTTTTGTGTAGCTCCTAAAGCTTAGAATGTATACAGGTGTATTTTATGGATACCTAGATATGGTGGTATGCTATATTCTTCACATTATTTGGTGGTGTCTAAGGCTAACCCCCATTAGAGTAAAGGAAGTGACAATGGCCAACAAATTCAAGCTTCTAGTTCAAAAAGTACGCAGAGGAGTTCACTTGTTTGTGCTAATTCCAAATGACTTGGAAAATTCTTTTGTAAAACAAAGTGCTGGTGTTTATTAATTCTTTCAAGAATGTGTTGGCTCTTCCTAGAGAACGTCCACCCAAGAGATTTCTTTCTGGGAATACAATGGTTTGTCCACCTTGGGGAGTATTAAGTGCAACTTCAATCAATTGCCCTTGAAATTTTAGTGAAGGGGGCAAAAGGTTAACCTGAAGACATATAAAAGCATTTGTAGTTAACTGTAGTTAAGGCTATACGATTATTTTGATGAATTGAAGTGTGATTTCAGACAGAGCTCTTGTATGTGGTGGTTTGAGCATTGAATTCATATTGTTCATCTATCATGCCACCAACACTATATCGAGTTGAGTTCATTCCCAAAGCAAGTTTATTACGAAATGCAAGGGAGCGTTTGTTATCATGAAGACAAAATTCAAGAAATCGAATTGCATTTCTGATAATGAAAAGAAAATCAAAGAGAACAACTGACCTCAAGAGAATCGGAAGGGTGTTGGTTATGGAGAGCTTTGGTCTTTACCCATCTCTCGCGAAGTTGAGCAATGGTGTCACCGGTTAGGGCAAGAGTAGCGGCTGTGGCCGCTTGCTTTACAGGGAACCACCCACCTGCTTGTCCGGAAGCTCCATCCGATGATGATTTCGGTGAATTTCTCCTTCTTCTTCCTTTATCATCTCCTCCATTTTGAGAATCAAAAGGCCGCATTCCCCACATTCCAAAACCACCACCACCACCACCCAATGAGCCCATTGTTATGAAATCCGGAAGCCTCAGGTGTTGGTCAGTGGTTCGTTTTCTGTTAAGACCTCAGTTGTACAAATAAAGTTGTCTGTAAGTTAACAGCGGAATACACACACCCAACTAATCTACACCTAAAAATGGAACCCACAACCACAAGGGAGGGGCACCTTATAAACACTCCAAATGGCAAAAATTAAGTGTGTAAGTTAATAGATAAGTTGTTGTTAGGTTACTGTAATGAATAAAGAAAACACATTCATAGTATCATATCATATGATTTAGAAAACAAAATTGAAAAAATAAACATGCAAACACAGTAGCCATGGGAATCAATCAATAGCAAAACATATAAAGGAGCAGCAGATTAGATTAAAGAAAACAATGACAATGAAATCGACAACCAGATGCCCATGAACGTTGATATCAAAATCGAAATCGAAACCCTAATCAACGACAACCATGGAAATGGTACCTGGAAAAGCGATGAAGTTGGGACAACAGAATCGAGTGGACTGCTTCAGTAGGGGCTGTTTAATGTAATGGTAGGAATTATAAATGGACCCTTCGAATGGGTGGGTCCGTTATAGATTGAATTTAGGGGTCTGAATCAAACGTTTAAAAAAAGATATATATAAATAGGAGAAGGTTCAATCGATAACCACGTTAGTTTAAGAAAAAGTGAGCAGCAATTTCAGCCACTTATCTCGCGGTTACGGTGGACATGATCACGGAGGATTAAACGCGATTCATGGGAGGATAGAGATTATTAAAGGAGGGGACAGGTCAAAGTCGTCTTTGTTGACCGAGATAAGCGGTTGAGATTGTTCCTCGCGTTTTCTTAAAAGGTTATAAAAAACATTTTTCGTATGATTGTTCCTCGCGTTTTCGTATTCTAATTAATCAACAATTTAAGTGAAAAAAAATTACTCTTACTTTTTTATTAAATATTTTAGTCATATAATAGTTGTTAAAATATCTGAAATTCTTTTGTTGAAAGATTTAGATTTCGTGAATGATTCTAAAACGGGAGGGATTCTGAAAAAAATTATATAGTGTTTTTGATTTGTAGGGTTTTAAAAAAATTATTATTTATAAATGATCTATAGAATTAGTAAGATTAAAAGGATGGAATCTTTAAATTTCAAGAACATCAACAATAGCGTTTTAAATAAAATAAACTTTTATTATTTATAAATAATCGATAAAAAAAATTAGATTAAAAATAAGAATCTTTAAATTTCAAGAATATCAACGATAGAATTGTAATAAAATGTAAACAACTTAATTTATCTATTCTTAATATTTGCTAATATAAATAAATTAAAAAAATATTCAATATTATACTCATTTTGAAGGTATTGTCGAGACGATTATAAGGGTGTAATTTATAAAAACAAAAAAAACAAAAAACTTAAATGGTTTTAATTCATATACATTATTTACCTTAATATGATAAGAATTTAAAGTGAAAATTGAAAAACTAAGAAGTAATAAGTAAATTAATCAAATAATTATAAGGATACAAAATGTAAATTATAAAAAAGAAACTAATAAATTAATGAGAAATTTTAGGTATGTATATTTTTGGAAAAAAAATAGAAATAGATTATGACATCATCATTTGATATACTCAATTTCATTTTGATGACATAAGCAAAAACCTTTTTTTAATATATATATATAGATATAGATATAGATTTGTTCATTTTTTGATGTTAGATTAGTTTAGTTTAGTTCGCATTTGTTTGTATATTCTAATAGAAATGATATGTTGAATTTTGTTGAGCCTAAATTATTTTTTTGTTTAGTTTATTCTTTTAAATAAAAGAAATATCTGAATTCTAATTAAATTTTATGAATAAATTTTTTGACCTTTTTAACAACTATTATGTATCTTTAATGAATAGAAAATAGTTAGTATCACTAAGAGCATCCACAGTGGTAGAACCTCTAAGAACATCACTTGCCATATATTTTTTTGCCACATCATTGCCACCTCAACAAACCAAAAACCTCCTTAAAATTCTACAACGGAGGTTCTTACAAAAACCTTAGTTTCCTTATTCTTATTTATAAATTATTATATAAATTAAATATATACATATATATTAAAAAATTCAAATATAATTTATTATTTTTTATTTTATATTAATTTTCATTTTTTAATCTATATATTTTACTAAAATATATGAAAAACAATTAAAACACACATATAATTTTTATACTACGATCAAAAAAATGTGCAACGTTACATAAATATTATTCTAAAAAAAGAGTACGAGAAAATAGTTCATAGTAATATAGATCACTCGTAATCTCGATTCGACCAAATATGTTCAACCAAGTCGGCATGGAGTTGATGATGAACTTCATTTGAGCGTATCTCCAAATTTCTTTGAAGATATTTTTGGAATTCATGGGTGGAACCTTGAAATATTTGTGTCGAGATATCTACCTCTTCCTCAGTCAAATTGATCATCATGTCACCTTTATCTTCAACAATCATATTTGTATAATAAAGTTAATTAAATATTTAAAAATCAATTACAATATTTGTCAAAGATTACAAGAAAAAAATATCTTTTATATATTTTTTTCAGTTTAATATATATGTTTTTTTACAATATATATGTTTTATAGATTTATTAAAAGAACAAATGACTAGAAATAAAAATAATAATAAATAAAATAATTACAAAAAAGGAAAGTATCATATGAACCCGGGTTCCTGTACAAGCACCTGGGTTCCAATAAAAACCTGTGACTGGACAAGAACTTCTGTCCCACAGTAGAGGTTCTTGTAAAAACCCTAATAAAAATCCTTTGAAGAACCTCCATTGTGAATGCTCTAATGAGAAACGCCTCGTGAAATATATTTAAGTTTTGTTTGATTCACTGAAACAACACAACATCCAATTAACTATGATTTATACAAATATTGCAATGGTTAAAGTCTTTAAATAAATAATGATAATGATATTAAATCAAAGAGATTAAACTTTAAGCTTAATTTGACATGATTTTTTCAATTAAATTTTTATTTTAAATAAATATTTTGTTAAGGGTAAAAATTAGTAAAATAATATATTAAATTATGATTTTGGTCTTTATTGTTTGATATTTATAATTTTTTTGTCCTTGATTTTTAAAAACTTTTTTTTTATCTATATGGTTTTTATTCTCATTCTATATTCATCCTTCCATCCAATTTTATTTAACTTAAAGGCCAATTCATTCAAAAAAATGTTTGATTAAATTATATATTGTGTTCTTAAATGAGAGGGCAAAATGATCATTATACCCTTTTAAATCAATTGTATATTTTTTTACTTAAATATTAACGACGTAAAATAGACACCAATTGCACTGTATACCTCTTTTTTATTGTAAGCATATAAGTAAACATCCAACACAATGCACGAAGTCCATCTCGTATGACAACATATGTACATACTTATGTTTCATATAAATCTATCTTATACTTATGATAAATCTATCACACTTTATAACCCGATATAAAGCCCGAGCTGTTGCTAATTAGTTTCAACTAAAATAGAGGCATAATTTCATTGCCTAAAGAAATTAAACATAAACTATATCTTGGAAGGTTGTACATCACGGTTTCAATCTTTTAATAGTTTTTGTTTAGTTTAACTCATACATAGCCAAAGGTTCATTTCATAAATTGATGAAGGTTTTCAGGTCCCCATCATCAACAGAACATCATGCAAGAAAGGTTGCCTTTAAGAAAATTGGGCTAACTGCTATGTGTCTATACATAGGGTCAGGTTCAAATGTGAACTCATGGTTGTAAATGTGTGGACGAATCTCAGCCACACATCTTCGGTTACAATGGACGCGATCACGTAGGATTGACGCGATTCATGGGAGGGTGGAGATTATTAGAGGGGGGGAGGGGGTACCGGTCAAAGCCGCCTTTATTGACTGGATGAGTGCTGAAACTTATTCTCATGTTCACAACCAAAATTGAGTTCACACTTGAACTTTCCTCTCTATATACGTATATGTTGTATATAAAACATCTGCCATACGGTTTAAACCCCAGTTTGATAACTTAAAACTGCAAAATATCCCATAGTGCAATTTGGGGTTGCAAATGTTGAAAAACCACGCTTTTAGTGCAGTTCAATATGGGCAATCTGTACGTTATTATGGCAGCTTAGATGAAGCCCTAGAAAAAGGGTATTGAGATTAATTGTCAAATCAAAGAGAATAACAAGCAATAAGATTATATCTTTCCCAAACATACAATAAGAGGGTTTTAAATGTCATATAAGGTATCTATAATAATGAGTCTCATTTATTTGATACATGACATGCATTTAGAGGTCTGAAAGGGATTTTCCGCTGATGTAATCGACTACTTGAGTGACGGCTTTCCCAAGTGCAATGGTTACTGCGGACAAATTTTGCAAAAATTCCTCAGAAGTTGGTTTGTCTCCATCTACGATATCAGTCACCGCTTTTACAAACATGGTTGGCACATTCAGAAGATGGCTTACGTAGGCCACAGCAGCTCCCTTTGATGATCAAAAAGAATACAAAACAAAACACACTTTCAATAACTAATACAGCAAAACCCATGTTCCAAGATAAGAAAAGATAAGATAAGATGTTAGTTAATAGTTACCTCCATGTCTTTGATCACTGCATCGTTTGCAAGTATGGACGCTTCATCCTGTGGAGTCATGTCCAAAGAATCTCCGGTAGACAGTTTGCCAACCTGGAATTAACCAATTTAATCGATTGACTATGTATAATATAACCGAAGTTAAGATATTCTAATTTTACATAACAATAATAATAAAAATAATAATAAACAAAAAGGTGACCTTAAAATCAAGCTCCTTCACTAGATTTGGTGTAGAGAAACCTTTTCGCAAACCAACTCCATACAGATCAAAAACCTGCAGCAACAATCATCAGGTAATAGAAATAAATATCAAGGCAGGAAAGAAAATTGCCAACAAAATGGTTCGTGGACGTGAATTTAAATCCATCAAACCAAACATGATATTGGAAACCAAGGTTCCAAAAAACGTGAGGCGTGGCGTGGCGGCAAGGCCAAGCCTCAAGCCTTGGAAGCCACGGCGAGGATAAGTCGTTTTCTAAGGCGTGACTTATGGCGGCAAATCTCTATATCCTATATAATATTATACACATAAACATATGTTTTACTAGGATTACTCGATGAATCAAAGATAATGTACCATTTAAATTAAGTTTTATTATAAAAACTATCAAATAAGACATTAAAAAACAAGTTAAATCAAATATTAGGTTTCAAAAACCCGAGCATTACTCTATGGCGTGCCTCAGGCATAACGTGGTGTGAGACACAAGCCTTGAGCCACGGCGCGCCATGGCGGCTGTTGCGGCGAGCTTTTTCGAACATTGTTGGAAACCAAAAATAAGGGTATTCATGGAACTACAACAAGGAATGCATTTAGCTTACTGGGATTGGTATCCTTCTATCATGAAAAGCAACTTCTGATGCAACATACACGTCACCAATAGCAGCTCCTTTTGCCTGAAAACATCTAGATTATATCAAAGAACAATATTCACACAATCATCTGCAGTTTCATTTGAAACACAGATAGAACTGAAGATGCCAAGCAGTTTTCAAACCAAAATATGGAATCTGGCATACTGATTATAAACCATGAGCTTTTGTTCTAGAAAGTATCAAAATAAAGTAGACAGTTAACAATGCTGATTCTCCAACCAAACAAATGACTCAAAGTATAGTAAATTACATATTTGGTCCCTATGGTTTACAATATATTGCATTGTCGGTCCCTATTTTGAAATAATTATGGAAAAGGTCCCTTTGGTTTACATTAGATTGCACTATTGGTCCCTAACCCTAACTCCATATGAAATCAATCTGTTAAGCATAGGGACCAATAGTGCAATATAGCGTAAATCACAGGGACCATTTTCCATAGTTATTTCAAATAGGGACCATTTCGTTATTTCAAATAGGGACATTCTATAGTTATTTCAAAATAGGGACCATCAGTGCAATATAGTGTAAACCACAACAACCAAATATGTAATTTACTCAATTATATATAATGAATCAATCAGCATAACATCCATACTTTAAAACCACCAGCAGTTCCAGTATTTATAATGAGGTCTGGTTTCAAGGCTTGAATAGCAGCATAAGTCACAAGTGATGCAGAAACAGTACCCACGCTGTCAACCCCTGAAAAACAAATAATTCCAAGATAACTTCATTTACATGAACCAATTATTTACATGGTGTATTAGAAACAACATTAGTATAAATCAAAACTCGCCTTCATAAAATAATTTATCAGAAGCTAAGAAATTAAGTCATGACTGCCATGACAGATGAATGAATCATAGTCCAGAACAAAAGGTCCCAGCAAAAGCCTTTGATGACACTAGCCTTTTCTATTTTATGTCGTAATTTAAGTCCGATGACATGCATTTTGCAATAATATTTCAATCTAGATATGAAAATTTTATAAAGATAAAAAGTGTGCTTTAATGGGTTTTAAACAATAAACTTATTAATATCAGATAGTAAATATAAACCATAAAATCCTCAAAATCAAGTTCACAGAATTTTGTACCAACAATTTTTGTTTTCAGGAATCGCAAACGGTTAAGAGTTACAATCTTCCTATCCAGTTTATAATTCCCTTAAAGTCTAAATAGCAAAAAAAAAACTGTAAATGTTGTTAAATGATGCCTAAAAGAAGCATTTTTCCATACAGCATATTTTCGGTGCCTAAAACTCCATTCAGGAGTTTCATGAAGGTGTGAAGCATTGGCTTCACCTTCGTGAAAGAATTGCCCCATAAAGTACAAAAGCGACTGTAACGATCCATCTCACATGAATGTAAAACAGTAAAAGTAGATTGGTGAACTCCTTATAAGTGGACTACCAATAACTTCCACCACGGTTTTAAGTTGGTTCAAAAGTTATTGGGTAAGCATGATGCTTTGGGTTTGGAGTATTACCAATGGTATTAGAGCGGACCCTTGTACCATTGGGATGGTTAAGTTGGTTCAGAACTCCTAATAAGTTGGGGATTCTTGAACCACTATTCTCATAACCATGGATAACCTTACATATTCTACCACTCGATAACCTAGTTCATTAAAAAAGGACATGATTAATGGAGAATGAAGAAATCATTAAAATTTTATTAAAGAAAGAATTCGAGAGGAGAAAATCCCACAGAAGGCAAAACTGATAGGATTTCAAATAGGGGATAATAAAAGTTATGCAGGAAAAAAAAATCCCCAATCGGAAAGTAGTTTGATTCCAGAAACGAGCAAAGTTGAGCCCCTTCTTACAATGGATCTCCAGAAATAAAAGACATAGGAGGTGAAGTGGCTTACAGGCTAGAACTCCTGAAGGAACCACAAAACATCCATAATACATTTCATGTGGTTACCTTGAAGAAATGTGTAGCATATGAAGAAAAAACAGAGATACCGCTTTAAGATGTGAATGTAGACGAGACAATTGAGTTACGTCAAACAACCATGAGATTTCTTTAGTAAAAGTTCAGTGAAAATATAACCAAAAAATCACAGGTAACAAAGATTTTATGTAAACTCAGAACAAGAAATGAGAACCAAACACCCTAATTTGGTTGCCTAGAACAATTCTGGTGACAAAATTCTATTATGGGAAAAGTTTGTTATACCACATGATTTAATTGTTCTAATTAAGAAATTTGAATATTCTTTTTGTTGAATTAAGTTCGAAAATCAGAGAGTTGGAGGGGTGTGTATTGTGTAATTCCTTGGCTTACTACAAACAATTGGTGGGGTTGTGGTGGCAAAACTGCAACCAAAGTGATGGGGAATAGAGTGACCGTCAGTTACAGAGGCAGCAATGTTTAACAGGAGGTAGAAACATACTATTGTGACGATGCGATTATAATGTCCACTAAGAAATATTAACACTTTAAGAATGTTTAAGAGATATTAGGATTCAAAAACATAGAAGAAATTGAGCCAAAGTTTTTCATAATCAATAGCTGGAAATGTTAGCAATGATTTTTGCTAACAATTCCAGCTCTTACAAATGTTAATATTTCTTAGTCGACACTCTTGTTAACATTGTTGCTGTCATACACAACGGTCGGTTTGGATCCCAGCACTTAGATTGTGCTTTTCCACCACATCCTACCAAACAACCATAAAGCATGAAGAAATCGATAAGGGTCGGTAAGAGCAGCGCAAGGTGAGTCGGGACTATAGTCAATGAAGCCAAATATAATTTGTGATTAAAGTATGCGTATTTATGAAAAACTTGCACTTTTTGAAATGCAATTTGAAACTATTGACGATCATTGTTGCCTAAAACCATAACTCTCAATGGGTCGTAGGCTTACCCTAACTTTCTCAATACATGTGCAACTCAAGCTAGTGCTTGACTTAAAGAAGATCATGGAGAAGAAACTTGTGAGTTGAAATGTGTTGAAGTTGTAGTGCAGATTAAGCACAACTTTGTAGTTCGATATTGTTATGTTTGTGGAAATTTAATAGTAGATTATTTCATGAAAGCTGAGTTTTTATTTCCACTATGATATTATTTTGAGGGATTTGATATTCTATGATGTATAGTTATTGTCCAACTTTAGGGTCGTGAAAGAAGTCCTTCACGGTCATAATGGTTGTTTCCAAGACTTACTTTCCAGGTACCTCTTTTCATAGCTTTGGGTTTTGTCTACAAGAAACCATAATTCTTTGCCGCAAAATTGTTGGAGATTTTTGCTTGGAAGACTTGCCCTTGACGCGTTCCAAAAATACTTGCTTTTGACAACTACATCTTTCACCTATTTGGATTGGCTTATGCTCCAATTTCTTCCTTTCGAATATTTCCCCAACAAGAAAACTCTCCTAGGATAAATTCCCATAAGATAAATATTATTCTCTCATCCCCAATACTATCATTTCTATCCCTATATACTCACATTCACCATAGTTGAGTTCTTCACCTTCAAGAGCATTGTAACCTTATTTCTTCACTAGTGGATTTCTGGATGTTCTCCTTACTTGTGGTTTTCTCCCGAAATGGTTTCCAGATCAATCTTGGCTTGTACTCTAACTCTATCTACTTTTACTTTGTGTTGGATGCATATTTATTTCTTGAACCATCATATTTGTATGTTGTGAGGACTTCGTAATGTACACGGTACACCTAGAACACCCTTTTGTGTTCAAGCTAGAAATCCATTCGGATCATTAATTTATTCTAGTTAAACTTGAGCTAAACTCGGAACGAAGTAGATATCAATATGCATGACGATATAGAGTCTCTACAAAAGAATGGTACTTGTGAGCTCTTCTTCTTCCCGTTCAGACGAAGCAGGTTCTTTATAAATGGGTGTATAAGATTCCAAGGCATATTCTATGTGTGTACCTTGTTAGGCATTGTTGCTTTGAAAGATTTATTGCTTAAGCAATTAGACGTCAAAAGAACATTTTTGCATGGAAAGTTAGAAGACATTTTTATCGACCAACCCGAATGTTTGTCATTGTTGGTGAAGAAGATAAGGTGTGTCACTTGAAGGAGTCTCTATAGGACCTAAAGCAATCACCGAGACAATAGTACAAAATTTTGATTCTTTAGTGATCTCACATGGTCTTTCTTTGTTTGTATGATTGTTTTGATTACACAAGAGGTGAAGATCAAATGATGCCATTCTTTTGTTTTATGTCAACGGTATGCTTACTTACTATAGCCCAAAGAAGGAAAGAAGGAAATTCAAGTTGTTAAAAGTTTATTGAGTGAAGAGTTCGAGATGAAGGAACTTTGGCATATTGATACTACATACATGGAAGATCGTTTGGAACTGAAATTATAGAGACCAAAAGTGGGATTTTGATGCTAAGTCAAAAGGGCTACATTAAGAAGGTCTTGAAGGGTTTCAACATGATCAACACCAAAGTGGTCCTGTTTCCGAGCTCGAGAAAGAGTGTATTTCACATGTTCTCAAGTGTTGTGAAATCATTGATGTATGCATTGATATGTATACGAAGTTTACGAACCAATTTGTCCTATGTCATAAGCATGGTAAATTGTTTTATAATCACCTTAGAGAAGGAGCACCGGAAGCACAATGAAACAACTAAAGATGGTGTTGTTGGGTTGACACAAATGACAAACTATGGAGTGACTTTAATGAACGTCTTTCTCTTGTAGTCTATGTTTTCACCTTTGGCGTGTGTGCGCTTAGTTGGAGGTCATTTTGCGACCTATGGTTGCTTTATCTACTACTAAAGCAAAGTAAATTGCAAGATTTTAAAGAAGAGATGTGACAAAAGGCTTATTTGTTGAGCTTAACAATGATTTGGTTATAGACTCCGTTTATCGTACTAGTCAAAGTGCTATCTTCTTAGCGAAAAATCAAATGTTCCATAAACGCACCAAGCAAACTAATGTACGATATACTACATTTTTCCTTCTAATGTATCCCCAAAAGCAGATAACTCTCTTAGGATAAATTCCTAGAAGAAGAATGTCTTTTCTCATCCCCAAGCAATTTCTATCTCTATACGCACGATTACATAGTTGAATTTCTTCTCCTTCAAAAGCATTATAACCTGGGTTTCACATAAAGTCTGGTGTTGTCTTTTAACTCTATATCTTTACTTTGTGTTTAATACATATTTATTTCGTGGATCATCATATTTGTATGTTGTGAGGACTTTATAGTGTACAGCAAAACACCCTTGTGTGTTCAAGCTACAGATTCACCGAATCACTAACTTATCCTTGTTTTACCTTGGTTAAACTCTTCTAATTTGGGATTTAGTTAGCCTAATCTCTTTCCACTTTTGCAATACATGGCAACAAAGAAAGGCCCTTCCCATAAAAGTGAGAAATTTAATGATAATTAAGAAAAAAAATTGTATAAAAAAAAAGAACATGTTATTGTTACCTACTTGTTCAAAAAAGGAAATTGCTTGATCATCTCTTTAACTGAGTTAGCCATTTATGTTTGTATTAGATATGAGCAATATGTTGGAAAGAAAACTATTCCTGAATGGAAAAAAAAGGTCCTTCTCAGCCCGGTGGGTCAAAATTCACATAAATAAAGACAAGACTAACTAACATATAATTTGCAAGATTATTGCTGCTATATTCATGTGTAGACCCTAAAGAAGTGCTTAATGCATTCTCTTAGCCGTACATTTGAAATTGTATCATAGAAAACTAGTAACTACCAAATGCTAGTTTGCCCATTTGCTTGGAAGTTGGAAGTGTAAAATGTTTTTATAGAATGACTCGAAGCATACCCATAATTGTCACATGAAATGGTTAATTGTATACATTAACTAAAACGCTTAAGACTCATCTAGACAGTGTCCTTGTACAGCCACAAGATACATGATTAATTGGATTTGGACCCATGAAAAACACCCAACAACACTCACCTAAAACAGCATCCTTCCCTGGCCAAATGATATTTACGTTTAGAGCTTTGTAAGAGCCATGATAGCGGACCCAAGGAGTTCCTTTCGGAAATCTGCATGATTGAATTTACAAATTACATTCCAAGTAAAAATAGAAAATGAAGAGAGTAATTGCAATTTGCAAGGGAAGTAACATAAAAAAAAAGGCATACACATGACCAATCATTTAGCTTCCCAACCCATCAAATAAGGTAAGATTGAACACGGAGACTCATTATTTCCAGTTAGGCATTGTTTGGTAAAAATAAGCTAGCTTATAAGTCAGGTACATGTTTGGATGGACCATAAGCTAGCTTGTTGAAAAGCTACTCTCACTGGCGTTTTAGTGACTTATGGGACTTATTATTTTTTTATTCCAAATATACCCCTACTAAGTTTTACACTACCGATAGTTAAACATGCCCTATTTTTGTCATTTTATTGTCATAAGCTACCTTATCAGCTAGTTTTTGCCAAATGCAACTTATTCATCAACTACCTTATCAGCCATAAGCTACCTTATCAGTCATCTAGTTTGCCAAACATAGCCTGTAAGTGAAATGGAAAACTAAAGTAAAACGATTTTAAACCTAAATCAACCAAGCAAGAATTGAGGACAAAATGAAACCCTTGAACCCTAAAACTAGCAATTAAAAGAAAAATTAAGAATTTTATAAAAAAAAAATAAGAAAGATGAGAAGAGAAGAGAACATACAGAAGAGGATTAGTATCCTCCGTTAGCTGAAAGGCATTGACAAGAGGAAGTGCTTCCGTCTGCATAGCTATTCAAAAGAAGTCGATCAAAAACATTAAATTACTATTTGGAAATCGATAGATAGATAAAGAGATAGAAATTAGTACCAATGATGATAACGATAGTAGAAATGGGGCGGTGTTCATCATTGGATGAGATGCTGTTATCTTCATTAGGAGGAGGAGGGGCCATTATCAGGGTTTACTTTTCTCTCTAGCCCAAGAGAGATAGAAAGATAGAAAGAGAGAAAAGGGTTTTGGTTGGATTTCAAGAATGCTGAAATATCAGAAAGGCTTCTTAATTTCATACAGCCAGGACAGGACAGGAGGACCCACACAAACTCAGATCATAAGCAGCCCCTGCTTTTTTAGATGCTCCAAATTTTAAAATATCCTACAGTCAAATGGAAATCTTGTATATAAAAAAAATGTGTTTGGTGTTTTCTTAAAAAGTTATCCTTTTTGTTTGAACCTGTTTCTTCTTTTTATCCATCTGATATTTTTTTTTAACGACAAGCAAACACACACACGTTCTCAGGATATCCGAGCTCCCACTTAAAGGTCCCACCCGACTAACCTTTGTCGACAATGACCCAACCCAATTAAGGATAACATTATGTGGCAGGGTCATGATCGGATAGTTAGGGATGTCATCCAGTGACCCTACCAAAAATGTTAAGTTACCACTAGCTAGACATCTTTTGATTTCCATATGATACTAGTTGTATATGTTAATTGAATATAAATTTTGAATACATGTAAATAAGGATACATGTGGTACAAATAGGATATTTATCAAATGTTGAATAAGTTACATTATTGGTCTCTATGGACTATGGTGTATGTGTATTAACACTGTGGTCCTACTTTGAAATATCTACAAATTACATCTTTATAGTTTGCATTTTATAATGTACATGGTCTCTAAATTTAACTTCATCTAGAAAATGGCGTTAACTTAGTTTAAAGGGGTTTTTAGCTCATTTAATTTATTTTTTATTTTCAATTAAAATTAACAAGACCAAATGATATGATCCATCAAACCACCATATGATCCATCATATCTCCAAACACCACACTTACCACAACCAAACACCAAGCGTTTCTTCCATAAATGCTCTCTTCATTCACCATTAATCTACCATATGATCCATTGTACCTAGGACGTTTTATTCTCTTCCATCGCATACCCAATATGCCATAACTATCATCTCAAACCCTACACGATCTAATCTTAAATCATCATCATCTTTCTTTTCATTTCTTGACAACGATGCTCGATGTTCACTCGATTCAATGAAGTGATTTTAGAATTAATTATATGTCGGGTAAGTACTCCTCTTTGTCTACATCCTTGATTTCTCATAACAATTCGTTTATCAGTTGATTAACTCATTGTGATTTTAAATCCAAAATTCATCCTATGTATTTTTAAAAGGCATCCCTTCTAATATATTTTTGCCCAAAGATTGGTGATTCATGTTATATGACTATAGGGATGGCAAA
This sequence comes from Centaurea solstitialis, assembly GCA_030169165.1. NCBI lineage: Eukaryota > Viridiplantae > Streptophyta > Magnoliopsida > Asterales > Asteraceae > Centaurea > Centaurea solstitialis. The sequence goes on from CM058041.1 coordinate 87,075,061, forward strand.
AAAAATCCGAACCCGACGGGGAAATCCGAAACCCGAAATAAATGGGGCGGGTTTGGGGACGATAAACGGGGACGGGGACGGGGATGGGGAAAACCCGCTTATTTTAAACGGGGATGGGGACGGGGACGGGGGACCAATCCCCGACCCGATTACCCGATTATATCCCCGAATATTTCCCCGATTATATCCCCGAATATTTCCCCGATTATATCCCCGAATATATCCTCGATTATATCCCTAAAATTATTTTTATTTTATGATTGTTTAGTAGATAATATATTATATATAGCTAAATGGTTTTTATGTTTGGTCGTATATATATTTTAACATCCCAACTGTTAATATTTTGGATGCATTTAAACTATCTATCTATATATAATAAAAGAGTAACTGATTTGCCACGTGTCGTGCTCTGGTGAGCCAAATTGCCACGTGTCGCATTCTGGTGATATCAAAAGAATAAATAAAATAATGTAAAAGACATAATTAAATCAAATATTTTAATCCAAACTATAGATAAATATGAAAACAATAAATAAAATAATGTAAAAGATAAATACCACTTTCAAAAATACATAATTAAATGAAACGATAATGTAAAAGATAAATATCACTTTCAAAAATACATAATTAAATGAAACAGCTTAAAAAACCCTCTACATATATTTGTGTAATATTTAATATAATCAATACACGTATTAATATTTTTCATTGGTGATATAAAGAATTAAAATATTCTCTCTATTTTCAAAGTACAATTTTATAAGAGTTTTCCAAAGTTGAAAAATCTTACTTTTCCTATTTTCTTAATTGTTAAGAAAATTCCATATAACTTGTTGAAACAAAAAAACATACTCAAACTCTTTAAAAATTTTCATTTTTAATCCAAACTATAGATAAATATGAAAACAATAAATAAAAAAATGTAAAAGATAAATACTACTTTCAAAAATACTCTACATAATTAAATCAAACAGTTTTAATCCATAAATACACACCTCAATCTCAATCTATAAATACCCCTTTCAATCTCTCAATATCAATCAATTGCTGCAACTCTATTAATTAAGTCACTACCAATTAAACATACACACACAAAGGTAATTAATCAAACGCACTTTAATTTTTATTTTTTTCCTACACATGATGATATGATTATGATGATTCTATTCATGTTTATAGTCCAAGTTGGAGTTGTTGATTTCTCGTATGTGACTTTGTATTTATGGGATTACACTTTTTGTGTTATTTTGTATTACAAACGCTCTTCAATTTTTATTTTTTCCTACACATGATGATATGATTATGATGATTCTATTCATATTTATAATCCAATTTACTTATATGTTTTACAATATTAAATATGTTAATTTTCGTAAAAAATAATTTATTATACATTCATATATACATATTGATGGATGTTCTAAGGATTAATTAAAATGCAAATAATAGATTATATAATATAAGTCTATTGTCAATACTTTCAAAATAAACAAATTACTAGATATAATACTTTTAAATATAAATTAAATTATAGTAAATAATTTAAATTAAACAAATCATATTTATAATATTAGTTTTTCTGGTATGATTTTTTTTTTAAAATTATCCCGTGTAATACACGGGATCAAATCTAGGTATATAATAAAAGAGTAACTCATTGACACGTGTCGCGCTCTGGTGAGTCATTGCCATATCATATGCATATGTGTCATGTGTCATATGTTGACACATGACACTGATTCAAAATTTAAAATTATTAAAAATTAATCCAAAATTATCTATTAAATATAACAAACTTTATCTTTATCTATTGGTATGAAGTCATCTATATCTTTATCTCTCTCCCTAAATTGATATTTAAATACTAAGCATTAAATATAACAAACTTTATTTCTATCTATTGGTATGAAGTCATCTATATCTCTATCTCTCTCCCTAAATTGATATTTATATACTAAGCATTAAATATAACAAACTTTATTTATATCTATTGGTATGAAGTCATCTATATCTCTATCTCTCTCCCTAAATTGATATTTAAATACTAAGCATATTCAACAAAAACCGTATAAACCTTACCTTTTCCATTTTATTTTTTCAAGTTCCTCCATTACTCTTTTTGCAAACGTCTTAGGTAAGTTCGTCAACCATTTTTTTGAAGAACATTCATGCATAATTTTTTTTATTGTTTGCTTTTGCAATTATTTGAAGAATGGTAAGAAAATTTGTGTCATTGTTTTCTTATAATGAACTAAATCATATGGTTTGATTTTCTCCTGATTTACCTTTTTAAAGTTTTTTGATCTACATCAGTAGAAGCATAACTAAGTTTTGTTCTCCACATTATATAATAATTTATATTTGTATTCATGTAACTAATTGATAAACGTCATCAAATAGAAAATAAATATTTCATTTTAAATATAATGAAGATAATCATTGAATTTTAATATAATAGTTAATTAATATTTTTATAACAAATTATTGTTAAACGTATCTATTATTATATTTCAATCCAAGTACACTTTTGTATGTATACCTTTCTCTTTATATGTGAAAGTATATTAACGTCATTTTAAAGTCAAAGATAGTTTATAGTTTGATCTATAAAATGTCTTTGTTATATTTTCGTTGTTGATAATTTGATATCAATTGAATTAAATTAAAAATAAATAAAGTTTGTACTTTTTTTAATATAATTAATGTATTTGATAGAAAATAATATTAATGTTAAAAGATCAATAGCACAACAATTCATATTTGTAATATAAGGTTTTTGGCATGACTTAATTTCTTGAAATTATCCCGTGTATTACACGGGATCAAAACTAGTATATATATATATATAGCTAAATTGTTACTATTTTGGATGCATTTCAACTTTAGGACTTTAATTTTCTTTCGAATATGTTTAGAGAATGGATTCGAGAATGTTATGTAATTTAATATATATTTTTCCGAGACTTGTAGATTTGTGGTAAAGTTTAAACGATGACGGGGATCCCGCGGTGAAACCCGTTAATTAACCGTTTATACTAAACGGGGATACCCGTTTCCCCAATTACCCGATGGGGATCCCCGTTTAAATCCCCGCGGGTTTTTAAGCGGGGACGGGGATGGTTTTTTTAAACGGGGACGGGGACGGGGGGACCAATCCCCGCCCCAAACCCGCCCCGTTGCCATCCCTATGTTATATGACTATCAAATACATAGAATTAACAAAATTTGTGGCAACTCGATTAACTCCTAATTGCATTCCTCCAAATTGCAACATATTTAAAAGATAATATTATGTCATTATTAATTTGTTTACAAACACCCAATTTGGTCAGTGTATTTACAGATACTGAATATAAAATTGCAACATATTCAAAAGACAAAAGTTTATGAAAATAATTAATGAAAACAAATGATGTTTTTTTTCTCCTCCCTAAACATGAATTTGATCAGTGGCTATGTATAATAATTTTTGATTTTTTTTTTTATAAGGTTCACCTGGGTTTGCCCAAACTACATCCTTGGCAATTTTTACCGAGAGCTAAAGCATGCTCCCCTGAGATTAATACTCAGTGACCCCTGGTTGCTCACCCCCGAATTCGAACTTGGGTGGGTTTTCCCCAACACCAAGCCTTAACCAGTAGGCTGCCCCATTGGGGTTGATAACTTTTGATTTTATCAAGGTTTTTGTGGAAATGAAGTGTAGACAAAGCTGTATATGAATCAAGCAACATATCCATTCAATTTGTAACAAACTTAGCTACCTAAATCAAAATGTTTTAAACAAAAGGGATTTCCTTCAATACAAATTTTACCACAACAACTACTACTACTAAAGCTTTAGCTTTTACAATTACTCCTCTCTATATATGACTAACAACTGTGATGACAATTGACATGTAGAAAAACCATCACAGTTTTGATGTTGATGTTGTTAAACTGATGCATTGGGATAAAGCAGATGTGAGTTTCCTTATGTCATTTCTAGTGTGTGCCGCACTCAAAGTAATCCGCAACCTGCAACTTCAAATGCACACAATCAAATCTTCTTCTTCTACACTATTTATTTATTTATAACAAACAAACAAACAGTAAGGAGGAAGAAGAAAGCAACACAAACGTACCTGCATAAGTTAGCAGGCACAGTTGGGGGCCTGATTGCAGTTATATGAAACCCACATTTCAGCATGTGCCTGTGCATTTAAAAACACAACTATCATCAACTAAACAAGCTGATAGTATGAATAAATAATTAAAGAAAAAAAAGAAAAGAAAAAAGAGAGGGACCGGCTGGCTTGCAATGCTTGCTCCTCGCTCCCTACTATAAGGGAGATGATGGGACTTGCAATAGGAATTCCAGTAAGAGTGCGAAAGTCTTGCACCCGCTTCCAAATAGCCTTTCTACGCCATGTTTCCTTCTTTCCAACCACCATAGCCGCTATCATATTAAATCATCATCATCAACAAAATAAATAAATGAAAGCCTTCACTCGGTTCAACTAAAGCTATGTTTGGCAAACTAGCTGATAAGCTAGCTTATGAACAAATTATGTTTGGCAAAAACTAGCCATATTTGGTCCCTGTGGTTTACACATAATTGCACTATTGGTCCCTAGTTTATAATAATTTGGAAATAGTCCCTATGGTTTACATTATATTGCACTATTGGTCCTTATGGTTTACACTATATTCCACTATTGGTCCCTATGGTTTACACTATATTGCACTATTGGTCCCTATGTTTTATACATTGATTTCACATGAAATTAGCGTTTGGGGACCAATAGTGCAATCTAATGTAAACCACAGGGACCAAATCCATAAATATTTTAAAGTAGGGACTAATAGTGCAATTAAGTGTAACTGTAAACCACAGGGACCAAATATGTAATTTACTCTCAATATTAATAAGGGTATAATTGGACAAAAAGCTACCTCCAAGTAGCTTATCAAAAAGCTAGTGTATAAGCTACTTTTTGTCCATCCAAACATGTACACAAAAAATAAGATAACTTATAAGTTGCTTTGTGTTTACCAAACAATGCCTAAATAAGTGAGATTTCTTTACCATGTGCAGCAGCAGCGATTGGTATAGGAGTACAAGTCGAAAATATAAAAGCACGGCCCCTTGATTGTATCAGTTGTTTCCACCTTTTGCTGGTAATAATAGATTTAATTCAGACATAAGTAAATATCCACTAAAACAATATCATCAACTGAAAAAGGAAGGGAGATTAGGATACAAAACCTGCAGGCAATGAAACCACCATGACAACCTACAGCCTTGCTAAGAGTGCCTATGCATATATCAACATCACTTGCACAATTGAACTCCTCAGGTACACCCCCACCATTTTTCCCACAAACAAGTGTTCCATGAGCCTACACAAATAAATTTTAAATGTTTTCCACTCAGACCTAATGAATAATCATCAAAGATCATCAGCTAATAAATATGAATAAACGTGGTAAATTCAAACACTTACATCATCAACTACCAACAAAAAATTATGCTTCTTGCGAAGCTTGGAAAGTTGAAGCATCGGTGCAAAGTCTCCATCCATACTAAACAAGCTGATAAAAGTCACAAAAATACATCCCCTTAATACACCTATCATAACACAGATGCAAGCAAATAGTTATCGTGTGAACACCCCCTCCTAATACAAACAACACTCAACAACAAGAATCAAATGAGATGCATCATGTTATTCATTAGAGTCAAATAGAGTAGACTATGGTGCAAATGTCTAATGAAAAAATTTGCAGCTTTAGATAGTATAAATAAACGAAGCATGGTTGTTAGAAGGTTTTCGATCAATTATGTGTGTGTGTCTGTTTTTGAGCGAAATCCTTTGGAGTCATCCGACATTTAAATTAGAGCATAAGGATTGTACAGAGATTGCATTTAAATATTTCCAAAACACTACAAATGATCACACCATTGACAATCTTAATGCTATCTGTACTGTAGCTACTATGAATATACTGCATCGCAATTAGATACTATAGTTTGTTCTTCCATCAGTTCTCTTTTTCTACACGTTACATACATAATCAAAAATACGAATGGAGATCGCTTTGATATTTAAACTACAAGTGTAACATATTAATCTTAAAAGTCAAACAGTTAATACTGAACAAACACAAGCACCTTACCTGTCTGTCACAACTACTTTTTTCTTTGCTGGGCAATTTGATCTGGCAGATAGAAAATGTCAGCCATAAGACATAAATGTGGAAGCATAATGAAAAAAATAGAAAACTTACAGCAATTCATTAAGGTGGGCCATGTCACAATGCCTATAGATAAAAACGTGCAGTCTTCCTTGTCGCTCGGCAAGTCGAATACCATCTATTATGGATGCATGATTTAGAGCATCAGAAAATATTGCAACACCAACCTCCTCCGAAGGTGTTTCATTTACAGTAGAGAGAGAGGCAACATATCCCACTACTGTCATAAAGGACATATTGGCTGAAAACCCTGTCGGACATAAAAGGCAATCCTACAAGTAATCATGTCAGCTTCCGCTTAATAATTTTGAAATTGTAACCATAATTTATATATATATATATATATATGTATAGAGGAAAGTTCAAATGTGAACCACTTTTTGGTTGTGAACGTGAGGACACCCGAGAGCGCGACACGTGGTGGATGACTAGTCAATAAAGGCGGCTTTGAGTGTGGTCCCCCCTTTAATTCAATGCCCTCCCATGAATCGCGCCTAGTCGCCCGCCGTGGACCTGACGTGGCGCCTAGTCATCCGCCACGTGTCGCGCTCTCGGTTGTCCTCAGGTTCACAACCAAAAAGTGGTTCACATTTGAACCCACCCCTATATGTATATATGTATATATAGGGTATGTTCAAATGTGAACTCAATTTGGTTGTGAACGTGCGGACGAATCTCAACCACACATCTTCGGTTACGGTGGACGAGATCACGGAGGATTGACGCGATTCATGGGAGGGTCGAGATTATTAAGGGGGGGACGGGTCAAAGCCGCCTTTATTGACCGGATGAGTAGCTGAGATTCGTCCTCATGTTCACAATGAAAAAATGGTTCACATTTGAACTTTCCTCTCTCTCTCTCTCTATCTCTCTCTCTCTATATATATAAAGTCAATCACTCTCCGCCACGTGTGAAGTCAACCACTCTCCGCCACGTGTCGCGCTCTCGGCTGTCCTCACGTACACAACCAAAAAGTGGTTCACATTTGAACTTTCCTCTCTCTCTCTCTCTCTCTATCTATATATATATATATATATAGAGAGAGAGAGAGAGAGGGAGGGAAGTTCAAATGTGAACTCAATTTTGGTTGTGAACATGAGAACGAATCTTAGCCACTCATCCGGTCAATAAAGGCGGCTTTGACCGGTCCCCCCCCCCCCCCAATAATCTCTACCCTCCCATGAATCGCGTCAATCCTCCATGATCGCGTCCACCGTAACCTAAGATGTGTGGCTGAGTTTCGTTCTCACGTTCACAACCAAAACTGAGTTCACATTTGAACCTGACCCTATATATCAAACGAGAAACATGTCAATTTAAGAAAACGTGAGGAGCAATCTCAGCCACTCATCTCGCGGTTACGGTGGACGTGATCATGGAGGATTGACGCGATTCATGGGAGGGTAAAGATTATTAAAGGGGGGGGACCGGTCAAAGCCGCCTTCGTTGACCGAGATGAGTGGCTGAGATTGCTCCTCACGTTTTCTTAAATTGATATGTTTCTCGTTTGAACCTCTCTCTCTCTCTCTCTCTATATATATATATATATAGAAAGGTTCAAATAAGAAGTGCTAAAAAAATACAAAGTAGAGAAGTGATCTCAACCGTTGATGGACACGATTCACGAAGGGTGGAGACGATTCAAAGAGGGTGACCAGTCAAAGCCGCCTTTATTGACCGGATGAGTGGTGGAGATCACTTCTCTACTTCGTATTTTTTAGCACTTCTCATCTGAACCTAATACTATATATATATATAGGAAAGTTCAAATGTGAACCACTTTTTCATTGTGAACATGAGGATGAATCCCCGCTACTGATCCGGTCAATAAAGGCGGCTTTGACCCCCCCCCCCCCCTTTTTAATAATCTCTACCCTTCCATGAATCGCGTCAATCCTCCGGTAACCGAAGATGTGTGGCTGAGATTCGTCCTCACGTTCACAACCAAATTTGAGTTCACATTTGAACCTGACCCTATATATATATATATATAAGAAAGTTCAAATGTGAACTTGTCTTTCATTGTGAACGTGAGGACCACTAAAATCACGCCAAATAGCATATTCAGTCTGAATATTTATGTATTAATCAAACTGAATAACACTGCATTCAGTGTTATTCATTTTGAATAATGCATGAATATTCAGATTGAATATGCCACATGGTGCACTCTCGGCTATCCTCACGTTCACAATAAAAGATGAGTTCACATTTGAACCTGACCCTATATATATATATAAACAAATAAACTATAAAGAGCAAGCTAACACCTCTTTGTTCTTTGACTCTGCCAAACAGGATTCCAGTAGCCTGTGATAACTTGTATAACCGCATATTAGAGCAGAGCCTCTAGGGCCCATCCCATGTTCTTGAACTGCCTATTTATAAAAAGTTGTTATCAATTATATTAAAAAAAGAATATTGGGAACGAGGAATGACATATAAATACGTTTGCGGCAGCCTTGGCAACAGTTGGATGTGAGCTTAAACCCAAATAATCATTCCCAGAGAATAGAAGTAGCTTTCTGAATGGTGCCACTTTGGTATCTGGAACTTGAATGAGCTCATCATCATCGCCTGCGAAAATAGCGAGTAGCTACTTAGTCATAGCTAAACATTGACTGGAAATATGAAGAAGGTATTAGATTGTACCACCAGAGCTAGGAACATCTTGGAGCCATCTCTGAAATGTAGAGTCTGCAATCTGTATCTCAACGGAAGCCCTATCCCATTGACGAATACCATCAAATACCTCGAAACCAGCATTGGGATCAACATCTTCTTCTACTTCTTGTTCGGATGGAGGATGATAATGAATTGGTCTTAGAGAGCGTAAGACTTTCATAGACTCCAATGTTGAAAGCGCCTGCTCTACCCATTCATCCCAACAACACATTTTATTCCAACAAACTGCCTCTCTGCTAGTACAGTTATTTAAATCATTGTGAATTAATTGCTCAAACTATGATTTTTAAGCAGTCCACAGTTAAGAAAGAAACAAACTGTCAGGCAAACTAGTTAAGATTTAACAAAAATACACCATGAAATGAAATTCCATAGTTTGCATAATTTTCACTTGACTTGGTAGTTGATTTCAGTGAAGGGATTATTTATTATCATATTAAATGAAGAAAATAACTAAGTAGATTATTCATATTCCATCCAAAACAGGAAGAGAATGCAGAAACGCTTGGCCTTTGAGTTGAACGAAAATTTAAATATTCAACCACTGATTGATTGATTTCGGGGCTGTTTACCAAATCTTTTATTTGAATGACATAAAAAGACCAACATACCCATCAATCAATTTTTTAACATATTTTTTGAATCAACGGTCTGAACCAAAAAGATAATCTTCTTCAACCAAAATAATTATAAAAAAAAAAAAAACTACTGTTGCACGAATTGAATCAGAAAAACATATACTAATCAACAAACAATACAAAATATTCAACAAAACTCTCCTAAATCTGAAACCTAAAACTCTCATCTCACGTCTAAAATCTGAAAATTTTGAAACCTAAAACTTCCCCAAATTCCAAATCGAAAATTTGAAGATCTAAAACTCTCTAAACTGAACTTACAGGTCGAGTTCCTCCAAATCGATCGTGTTTTCCCCTCCCAAATCGAACCTATTCATCTAGCAAAGAGACTTGTATTGAGAAATTTTGCAGTTACCGGATGATTTAGCACTGATGATTAAATGGTCAGTATGGTTAAGAGACTCTGTATGATTTAGGTGTCAGATGTAAAATGTTTATTTGGAAACAGTTTTGAATCAACTGTCTGAATGACACCAAATTACCATTTTACCCTCAGTCATGTATGGAAACAGTTCTAAAATGTTTGTTTCGCACCATATATACTTTCTTTTTTCCAATTTGTTCTACGTCTCTTTTGTTGTGAACCTTCACCAACATTGTCCATATCTTAAACTTTTATCCAATAAATACCAAATCAATTGAACACATTCATAGATTATGATGGAAAAACATTTATAGATTGTACAAGATAATGTACACAAATTATATTGGAGAACAGTGCACAAATGCCACTGTATGATGTTCCTTTCACAGTATATCCATGAATAATAAGAGCTTTGCACCATCATATAAAGGCATGTTTGCAGCATGTTATATATCATATACAAATGCCACAAGAAGGAATTAATAGACAAATCTTAAAGTCATGTTTTTTTGGAATACATGACTTTACAATAGAAAAAAAAAATTTTGAACTCAAACAAGGAGGCATTTAAAATCACAAATATTTTGCACAAACTTTACAAATGAATCAAGATTATAACAAGGTGTGAATCACCAATAGCTATATAAAAAATACACACATTAAACAACAATATAAAATCTAACAATAACAATAACAATAACAAATTATGTTATAAAAAAACAAGATACTACATTCAAATTATGTTATAAAATCAACAAAATAAAATCTAGGGTTTTTTTTTTTGGAAATACCATTCACAGATTAGACTCTGTTTTGAGAATGTTTTGTTTCCAATGTCTAAATCGATTTGGAGAGAGGAACCAATGAAGGAGAAATGAAGAAGAAAAGAATGAAAATAGTACCTTGAAATCCGACGTGAGTGATTGAGAGAAGAAGGAATCGATGTGTGCTTTTACTTAGGGTTTGATTAAGTAGGAGGAGTAATCAAGAATTGAAAGAGAAACCAAATTAGGATTTAAGCGTTAAACCCTTCCCCAAGAACTCTTTGGAGTTGTTGCAATGCAACTTGTTTTAATTTGAGTAAACTACAATTTTAATCCTTGTGGTTTATAGATTTTTTTTTGAAAGTGGTTCCTAAAGTTTTATAACTCAAGAAATGGTACCTGTGGTTTGAATTTTTGCTTTGAAAGTGGTCCCTGACCACTAACGACGTTAAAAACCTTCGTTAGTGCCATGGGTATTTTCGTCAAAGCATGGTTTATCTTTCTTTTTGAATTGTTTTTGTTTTTCTTATTTTTGTATAAAAATCATTAAAGTACATGGACCATTGTGTAAATATTTAAAATAGTTAAAAGTTAATAAAAATTATTATTTGGGTAAATATCATATTTTGATAAGTTAGAAAGGATATATATGATATTTATAGATTAGGTTGGGTAAATATGATATTTTAAGCTTTAATAAAAGCATACATGAAATTAACCCATATATTTACATAGATCGTGCCTATTTGAAAAAGGTTAATTGTATTAGGGTAAAGTGGTATACTAGAAACCTAATATAATAATTTATTTTATATTCGTTTAAGTTATCTTGTCTCTTCGTTATTATTATTTATTAGGTTGTCTAACTTTGTTATAGATACTATTTTTTAAATGTTTGTGAAATGGTGAGTAATTGGCAAAGAAAATGATATATATAGTAGAAGCAACTAACAAGAGCCTCCATAAGCATGAGAGATTAACGATAGTATAGGGAAATGTAGTTGTAAACTTGTAATGGATAGTAAAGTGCATGAAAAAACACTTTGCTATCTATTTGTCTAATTATATATATAGAGGGAGGAAAGTTCAAATGTGAACCATTTTTTGGTTGGGAACGTGAGGACATCCCAGAGCATGCCACGTGGCAATGTGAAATTTTCTCGACTAAGCTTTATACATACTGCATAACGTTATCATTCAGACTGAATAAAGCGTTATGTAATATGCATAAGACTTTGTCGCACTCTGACTCGGGCAGGTTAGCTTCATTCAAGGCTTATTCAGTTTGCATAATAGCGTTATGCAGTATGAATAACACTAACCCGCAGGTTTATGCAGACTGAATAACCCTTGACCCGCGGAAGTCAGATTGTCACGTGTCGCGCTCTGGACTATCCTCACGTTCACAACCTAAAAGTTAGGAGATAAACAAAATATAAAGAAAATCAATGATTAAGATTTGGTTTGTATAGTTTGTACAATCTACCTGGTTTGCAACGGATACTTTCCCCTATATATATATATATATATATTTGCGAGAAGCATATCAATTTAAGAGAACGTGAAGAGCAATATCCGACACTCATCTTTGGTTACGATGGATGTGATGACGGATGATTGACGGGATTCATTGGAGGGTAGAGATTATTAAGGGGGAATTGGTCAAAATCGCCTTTGTTGCCCGAATGAATGACTAAGATTGCTTTTTACGTTCTCCTAAAAGGTTATCTTTTTTCATTTGAACCTTTATCTATATAAATATGTGTGTGTCTGGATGTCCCTTCCGTGTCCTCTTTAATTCTATTCATTTCAATACATATTTATTATTTTCCTCGCGAATATTATCATTTAACAAGTAGGTATCAAAATTCAATTAATTGATTTGATGACCACATGAAGATGGACCTAGCTTTGATTAACAGTTGACGTTTACATTCTCTCTCTTTCTTTTTTCTTCCATCATTAAGTAAGTAATAGGGATGTTTAATTTAATGCTATCTAGATTTTGTGTGCATACAAAATCAAATAAGAATGAGATATGCTGCTAACGTTAAGAAACTATTATTATATGATTTTGCATATTTGTGGTTTGTTAATAGATTGATTTTTGACCCTGGGTTTTTAAATTATGATTTTCTATCTTTATATTTTTCAATCGATTGTTATTTTTTTCTTCTTAAAATGAACTTTTGTTGTATTTTGCTGTTTGAGGTTGCTTTTTGCAACCTGGAAAGCTGGTATATGTTTTGGTTTTAATAAAATTGTTGTCTTTCAAAGAAAAAAAAAACAAAATAATAAACAATTATAAACCACCGAAACAATGACCATGTCTTGTAAAAAAATTTAACCGAGTAACGGATCTAAGTAAACATTAGGTTTCTTAAAACTAATACAATTATATGTAATACATCATACCCTAAGGTATTGTTTGGTTCACATAATTCAAAAAATTTCAAAGGAAAGCAGTGGCGGATCCAGAAATGTTGGTGACTGGGGTCAATCGTTAGTTAAGTAAATAATATTTTATTTTACTTTAATTTCTTCGACTAAGGTTGACAAAAGTCTAACCACAAAGTTTGTGGTGTAGCGGTAAGACCTGTGGTGGATGTGGATGGTATCCCATCTACTCCAGGTTCGAATCCCTTTGTACGCATCTTGTGGCCAGACTTAGTCTCAGACGGCCGATCTTTCATTTCCAAATTGCCAAGGATGTAGTCTAAGCGAAGCGTATATGAACCTTATCCAAAAAAAAGGTTGAGAAAAGTCCTCTAATCAAAATACTTTTTAGAGGTTTTAAGTTTCGATTCTCTATTTTATAAATTTTTTGAAAAAGCTCTTAAAGATGCTATTAAGCATCAAAAAGTAAAACCAAGTCATGAAATATCACCACTACCGAGTTCCAATTTTGATATTTTTCAATCTCTAAATCTTTTATTTATTGAGATAAATTTAATTAGTTAACACATTAACTTTCATTCCATATTAAAACTCTAAATATCTTTTATTAGAAGCAAAAAAAATCATAAACTCAAATAATAAACAAACTTAAACTAATGCATAGAGAGAGAGCTTTAGTCAAATTTCCTTTTGGAAGAGCATTTTTAGAGGAGTGTGAAAATTTTTAGTGGGGTCTTATAACTAAAGTTGTTTATCTATTTAAGTTAAAAGAAAAAACTTAGGGGGTGCCTGGTTTATTTTAGGGAATTGGAATGAGAATGAAAATGGGAATGCAGAAAAATGGGAATGGAAATGAGCATTGTATTGATGCTGTTTGGTTAACGCACTATAATCAATGAAAATTTGTTTCATATTAAAAAAATATTATTCTCTACTTCGAAAATATAAAAGATGTTCCATTTAACATCAAAAGATGTAATGACATATGGAAAAAAGAATTGAGTAGAAAGAAAATTTTCATTCCCCTCAATTTGGTCAGGAATAAAAATTAATGGATCTGCATGAATGATTAAATTATATAATATCAGACCAAGCAGCAGTTTTCATCATCATTCTCATTTCTTACCCTGCAATACCACCAACCAAACACCCCCTTAAACTAAAGAATTGCTCTCCTAAATGTTTGACTGGGGTCAAGAGACCCACACCACAAGGAGTAGCTCCGCCCGTGAAGGAAAGAGAATGATCAATTCCTTTTTTTGGTTCACATATTGAAATGGATGATTTCTTTGAATTCCACAAATTAACGAATTTATGATTAAGTGGCATAAATGAAAGAATTGAATTTCATGTCCTTGCATTCAATTTAACTAGCACCAACTCCTCGTCCACACCACCACCATGCTACTAGTGTCATTGTGCCACCATCCTTAACCCTACCACTACACGACTACTATTATCGTCACAACTGCTACCTATTCCTTACCCCTACCCCTACCCCTACCCCTACCCCAATCGTCCAACCCCCAAGCCATCACAACACTTTTCATTTGTGTTACCTGTGAAAATGAAAATACTTGGACGTGAGACCAATCAAGATCAATGATATGCTATGAATGATGATTTTGACGCCAACAACAACAATGGGGGTTCTTACGACAATCTTGGGGAGGTATGTTTGTCAAATCTATATCTATCTTTTTTATATATAAAAACCATCAACAATGAGGTGGTATCCTCTAAACATCCTAATCCTATATATCTTTTTTCTCATTTTTTAGCCTTTTCTAATTGATGTAATATAAACAAAATTTTATTTTCAAACTATTCATCTACTTCGGTTACGACTTTCTTTCTATCCCTTACTATACTTTACCTTCATTTAAAATGTAATAAAATAAAACTTATAATTCCAAACTATTCATCTACTTCGATTATGATTTTCTCTCAATCCCCTACTATATAAATGGTTTTTTAGTTTTTATAGCAACCACACATAAGAGAAGGCTTCTTAGGTCTTACTTCAACCACATATAGAATTCTGATCAGTGTTCTCTTAGTCTAATTTGTTTTCGTTCAATATTTTAGGGGTTGGGGAACTAACATCACTAGATAACCAAAACCATTCGGTTCTAATGTTGTTGATGATAATTGTGATATGTGAAGGACGACATCGAGAAATATATAGTAGAGGGTCGAAATAGAAGGTTTCTTGGGTTTTACAACAACCCCATGAGGTGAGTGGTTTTCTCTCAATTTGGAAACACTCATGAGTGTTGGAAACATTTTATAGCCTATGTTTTGATTTCAGTATAGTATGTTTTCTTTTTGAAGTTAAAACTATCATGTCAAACAGTTATTTCAATCTACATCTTAGTCGACTTGAAGACAATTAGTTGTTTTGAATGTGCTAGGATTGGATTTTATCCTTACTCTTTTATATAACATGACGGTGGTTAATTTCTCTTTTCATTTTTAAGGCTTGAATTATTGATTTGTGTAATCCAATTATTGATGTTATCGCAAGAGCCTCCCTTTAATATACGATATATGACTAAAACGTTTTGTAACACAAAATAGTTCCAAAATAGTTGTCTTCAAATGATGGGTTATAATATCGTGTTTATAATGGTTTCGTCGACTTCTAAATTTATAAGTCTAATAAGTGGATTGTTTTTGTTTTTATATGTTGTAACACCCGTGATTTCGGTATAATATCGACTCTTTGTTTAAATATGGATTTTTGAATCTTAGATCAAATCATGCGTTTTATGGTCTAATGTATTAGGAAATCCAATTACGAGTCCAACGGTTCTTTCGGAATCGAAAACGGAGCTATAACGAATAAGTTACGGCCAAAACAAAATTAGGACTAAAATGATCAGATGCTAGCGATCGCTAGCCATTACCCTAGCGATCGCTAGGCACAAAACACAAGTCTGCTGTTTTAGTTCGCGATCAGGCTAGCGATGTGGAGAAAAGGGAGCTAGCGATCGCTAGCCCTCACAGCTAGCGATCGCTAGGTAGCTGTCAAAAAGGGAAAACGGGTTTTAAACCCTTTCAAACTTCATTTCTTCACAACACTTTCATTTCTCATCCATTTCTCCTGAATTTTCTCTCTACCTTCTCCAAATCCAAAACCCTACAAGATCTTGAGGTCAAATCCACACTTGGAGCTAGCTCGGGTGGAAACCACATTTCACTACTTCATCTTCTCCACTCATCCCTTCTACACCATTGTTGCTTGAAAGGAGGGAAGCTCAAAACCTAGGGTTTCGGTTTGGATCTCACTCGGTAAGCTTCCATTGAACCCTTGTAGGTTGGATCTATGTATATAATAAGGGTTATGAACTAACCTAGGGTTCGATTTACTTGATTTAGGTTTGTGCTCGTTATTTGACCTAATCTTGGGATTTGGGGGTTTTATCACAAAACCCTAAGGTGAGTTGCTAAAACTATTTTGTTAAAACTGAGAGCACATCATTTTGATGAAGTCTATTCCTTGCTTTATTATGTGGATATATGTGAATTTGGTATAGATTACTTCTCATGTTTAGTTGAGGATACTCATGGTATGTATGAAGTGCTATACTAGTATGAATGACTTGGATGGTGTTACTCCTTATATGAGATGAAATTACCGTATGCCTTTTCGTATGTGTTAAACCTACGGGTTGTGTGATAAATATATTTGTACGAAATGCACGACATGATACATGACTTGGGATTATGTAAGAATGGAATTGATATCCGAAATGGGGCATACCCGAAATGATATAAAGGGCTTGAGATCCCGATGTATACCTCTATAAATGACGCTATGCTAAATTCAGTGTCGAGGTTTATATGTAATTGATATGGACTAGATGCTATGCTAAATTCAGTATCTAGGTCTCGTGTGGAAATGATATGGACGTGACGCGATGCTAAATTCCGTCTCACGATCCTAAATGATAATAACATGGACGAACCAACGCAATGTGTCCACACCAAACAGTCTTGGGAGGTTCTGAAATAGGAATGCCCCTATGTCGCCGGCCCTCGGGTTGCTCCTTGGTGCGCGGGCCTCGGATGATGTTGCCATGCTAAATTCGGGACATCGAGGTGTTTGGAATCAGTGAATGTCGGGGCATTGGTTGGTGGAGGTGGGTCGCGCCCACTGTTTCCGCAGATAAAATAATAAACCGGTTTAACATGCTATTTTGTGTTGCTAGCATAATCTTGTATATCTCGCATGCATTATTACGTTCTTCATGTATGATATTATTTGTACAACTCACTAGGCTCCTTTAGCCTAACACTTGTTTGGTGTCGATGTGTCTCTCAGGTGCTAGGGACGCGGTTCCCAAGTAGGAGCCGGAATTAAAGAGTGAGCCTTGGGGGACGGGTGAAGAGTCCGGTCATTAGACCGCGTGCACATTGATAGATCTGACAACCCTTTTGTAGTCTTTTTCCTAGATAGGATTTAGACTAGACGGTTGT
This sequence comes from Centaurea solstitialis, assembly GCA_030169165.1. Classification (NCBI taxonomy): domain Eukaryota; kingdom Viridiplantae; phylum Streptophyta; class Magnoliopsida; order Asterales; family Asteraceae; genus Centaurea; species Centaurea solstitialis. Next base: position 87,092,629 of record CM058041.1, read on the forward strand.
CGTATACTTTAATTGGATTTACAAACATTGTAAATTATACACTATTTATACCCCTGTTTTTGGGATGAGCTCACGCCTTGGCGTACATTGTATACCACCTTTTGTGCAATTAAAAAGTTTTTTGTTCGCCTGATTTTTAGGGTGTTACATATGTTCCCTGAACGGTGACATCGGCCGTTCTTAACCATATTCCTATAAATTTAGCCAAACTACCACAATATATACATGTATCTTATCACATAACGTCAATACCACACCATATCCTATAAGTAATACCAATAAATCTCAATGACCTTACATATAAACATAATAAAAGACAATGAAATTTATACCTCTAGCAAGGTTTCGTAGCAAGGATTCCGAATATTTTTTTTTTTGGAAAGGTTCATCTAGGCTTTGCCTATACTACATCCTTGGCAATATAGAACAGAAACTGAAATTTCGGCCGTCTGAGACTAAGCCTGGCCACAAGATGCGCACGAGGGGATTCGAACCTGGGGTGAATGGGATACCATCCACATTCCCCACAGGCCTTACCGCTACGCCACAAGCCTTGTGGTTAGGATTCCGAATATGTAGTTGTATTAATAGTTTCTTTAACAATTGAAGAGTAACCTTAGAGAGAAGGAAAGAGTTTTAGATGATATATAAACATAATAAAAGAGAGTGAAACTTTTACCTTTAGGAATAATTCGTAGTCAGGATTTCGAATATTTAATTTCAATATTAAGAATATAGTATAATCGGATTGAGAACAATTATTACTATTATTATAAAAGTTTGATTAATGAGTTTGATTAAGTGACGGTTTTAACCCCTCAATTATTTTTTAATACATATATAATTGTACTACATATAGTATATAACAAAATAATTAGATAATTTTTTTTTTTCAATATTAGGCTCATTTCGAAGGTATCGACGATACGATTATAACGGCGTAATTTGTTTGAATTGAAACACGTTTTTTTAACATGTTTTAACTAGTATACGATATATGACTAAAACTAAAAGATATAAAGTGAATAAAGATTATAAGTCTAAGGGGGTAAAATGTAACTTTCATAAATAAATAAACTAAAATAATATAAAGTTACTGTTAATAAAAAGAATATAAAAAAATAGATAAACTATGTTTATAATATAATAAATACATATATCCCAACCGTATGAAATCGATGGAGGAGGCTCATAAATGGAATTGAAGGGTAGGAAGGGGGGTTGGGTGAAAGCACGTACCATTTAATAATCAAAAGGCTCGATCTTCTAACTAAATTACATATGTGGTTATATAATTGCATCACTTTTAAGCCGCGATGTTAGAAATTTCATTTTTATAGCTAATAACTATAATTTCTTTTTATTTTGAGAAATCTCAGCTACTCATCCGGTTAATAAAACCGGCTTTGACCAGTTTCTTTTTTAATAATCTTCACCCTCCCATGAATCGTGTCAATTCTTCGTGATCACGTCCACCGTAACAGAAGATGTGTGGCTGAGATTCGTTCTCATGGTTCACAATGAAAAAGTGGTTCACATTTAAACTCGCCCCTATATATATAGTTAGCTAACTGTTTTTTTTTCTTCAAATATTATATTATATATAAAACATATGTATATATTAGTTGATTAATGATCCAACGGTGTACATGGTTTTGATGTGTATATAAATCCCTTGAGTGAGATCTCATAACATCTTGCAATTAAAGGAGGTGTTTCTAGTAATGGCAACAAATGGTGGGCAAGTGGTGGTTGATGAAGAAAGCCTTTCATTTGCCAATAGAGTTCAACCCTTTTCATCCACACCTTCTTCTAGGCATATATGCAACTCCCACATATTTCCATTTTTAGCCCTCAATCGTCTTAATTTCTAGTTACTCATCATAGGGCAATTTTGTCATTTCACTCTTGATCTTGTTTTGCAGGGTAGAGCCATGGGAAGTTGATCAAGGAAAGAAGGGAATATCAGATTCTCTTACTTTGGGAGAAAGGCTGGGTTTGGAGGATCTTTACTCCTTGAATGTCAGTATACTATACATACATCTTTTTTGTGTGTGTTTTTAAGATGTCTGCAGAAGTCTAAATTTAAATCTAAAAAAATAAGAGGGGATGGTTCATCTTTAATAAAATTTCAGAGGACGGTAGGAGGTTTTCAGGTATTTTTAGAAAAATAAAACATGCAAATGGTACTAGGTTTGCAAACCTCTTAATTTTTATGCTTAAAAAGGTTTTATTTTAAGAAGTAACTTTTAAAAACAAACGGCCCCTAATTGTATGATATTATCATAAAACTTCCATATAGGTTTGGCGGGCATCCATCGGAGAGTTACTTGGCACCGCGGTTCTGGTGTTCATGTTGGACACGATAGTCATCTCATCGTTTTCGACCCAAACAAAAACACCAACCGTTCTAATGTCTGTCCTCATTGCCATCACCATCACCATCCTTCTCCTAGCGGTTTGTCCCATTTCAGGCGGACACTTGAATCCGGTCATATCTTTCTCAGCAGCCCTCGTCGGTCTCATTTCGCTCTCCAGAGCCTTCATCTACATACTCGCACAATGCATGGGCGCCCTACTGGGTGCCCTAGCTCTTCAAGCCGTTGTCAGCACGGACATTGAGCACGCTTTTGCGCTCGGAGGGTGCACTATCGTTGCACCTCCGGGCCCAAAAGGAGAGATGGTCGTTACGGGTATCGAAACGAGCCAAGCCCTTTGGCTCGAAATCATATGCACTTTCGTCTTCCTTTTCGCTTCTATTTGGTTGGCATACGATCATCGACAAGCGACGGCCTTGGGGGGCGTAGTCGTGTTTTTGATAATCGGAATCGTGTTGGACTTCTTGTGTTCATCTCAACGAGTTAACGGGTAAGAAGGGTTATTCGGGTGTAGGGATGAACCCAGCGAGATGTTTTGGACCAGCCATGATTAAAGGAGGGTATTTATGGAATGGTCACTGGGTGTTCTGGGTGGGGCCTACAGTCGCTTGCATGGCGTTTTATGTCTACACCAAGATTATTCCAACCAATCATTTTCATGCCAATGGTTATAAACATGATTTTTTAATGTTTTGAAGCCTTGCTATGATATATACAAAAAGTTCAAATTATAAACCACATTTTGGTTGTGAACGTAGACAACTAGACGGCCACGTAGCAATGTGAAATTGTTCGACTAAACTTTATGCATCTGCATAACGTATCATCAAATGAATAAAGCTTATCATTATGCATGGCTTGTTGTACTCCGACCGGATGGGTTAACGGGGTTAGATTCATTCAAGGTTTATTCATTTGCATAAAGTTATGCATTTATAAAAAATAACACTAAAACCAGTTTATGCAGACTGAATAAGCATTTGGCCCGGAAGTTAGATTGCCACTGTCGCGCTATGGTTTTCTCACGTCAAATCAAAAAGTAGTTACGTTTGAACGACCCTATAAATATACGGTCAATCTTTTTCCTACTCCTAAAATAAACAATTGATAATGTATCAAATCGATTCATTAATTAATAATTATTCTATCAAGTTAGTTTTTTCTAGTTTATTTCTTTTTTTTTGTAATTTGCTCGATGTTATGTGATATAACATGAAATGTAATTTAAGCTTGTAATTTTTATTATCATTTGTTCTTTTAAACATTTTGTAATGTTTTTTTATTAACAAACCATGCAAGTTATATGCTGTAAAAATGAAAACAGACAATGGATATTGGAAAGAATCAAAGATGAAAAACGAATGTAAAGCAACTTCATTGATTTTTATTGCATTCACACGGCTTTGAAGTTCCATCACGGATTTAATTTTTAGTTGAGGAAATTAATCTTAAAATGCCTAATGACCATAACTTTTTGAAAAAGAAAATATTAAAGTAAATTAAGACGCAAACTAAGTAGGTGTTATGTGAGATCAAAGCTTTTCCGTGAGACCAACATCTTTTACATGAAACTTAACATCAAAATCCTGTGAAGGTAAAAAACTTTGAATATTCATAGTAAAAACCAATGTAATTGTTACGTTAATGGTGTTTTTTGTTGTAAAAGTTCGTTTTTTATATACCTTTACAACATTTCATGGTGAAGGTTTGCATTATTTATTTGTTACCTTCACAACATTAAAAAAAATCGAACATTCACATCAAAAAACACCGTGAACGTAACATTTACAGTATTTTTACTATGAATGTTCAATTTTTTTTACCTCCTTGCAACGCGCGCGGATACATATCTAGTAAATGCTTTAGATAAATCCTAATCTAATTAAAACTAATTTATCATCTAATAAAATACTTAAATAAACAAATAAACACGATCTCTTCCGGATTGTTCTGATTTAGAAATTGACTAGCGACGATCTCGTGCCGCAAGCCATAACCTCGCGCCGTGAGGTAGCCTCTGCCTCTGGTGCTGGATTTTTGTCTTCTTTTGATCACGTTTTTTGGTTTCCGAATGTCTTTAAGAAACTCCAATACAGACTGAAACCGATCTGTATCAGTCACCCCCACTTGAAAACAACTCGACCTTCGAGTTCACTAGAAAGTCTCTAAACTTCTTGGGGTCTCGATGTAACATTAGATCGTTGAGCATAATTTTCGGTTGGCCTTTGAAACTTAGAAAGGGTCAACTTCCACAGGTTGCAATCGACTCCATGTAAGTGCGACTTCATCCAACTCGTAAGGATAATAAACCAACAAACCTTATTTAGAGCAAATATTATTGTATCCGAGATCACGAGACGAGGAAACAATATTGAAGTCAAAGCAAGTCAAACAAGAAAGTCAAAGATGGAAAAGTCATGAATATTAATTTGATATAATTGTGATACACGAGCAAAGATAGGATTTTTTTTGAAAGGGTCTCCAGGCCAAAGTCCACTAATCACCGGTAATTTTGGAGGCTAAACATGACCCAACTTAAAGTCCATTAGGCATGCGCAGAGAAGCTCGAACTCGGTAGAGCACTATGAACCCCCCAACAATAACTAATCCGCCACAGCACTAGCTGGAAGCCTCAAAGATAGGATTTTGGTTGATTGTATTTTCAATCGAGGTAAAAAAATGTATGATTGTTGTATTTGCTTTGTGTTAATTCTTAATTACGGTTCCTTTTCTATAATAACAACCATCAAAATATGATTGTTAAAAAAGTGGGATATATCTTCTATTTCAACATTTAGCACTAACTAGCAGAGTAATAAAGATGCATGAAATAATAATAAACATACAGATTCAACGCCTAAAATAAACCTTGTTATTATACATATATATGTTGTCTATTGATACAAAGGCATGCATCCATGCATGATTATTGACGAGCAGGTCCTAATTAATATTCATCCTATATACATATAGGTAATCAAACTGCATGTATACAAAAACCAATATCAAAGTTGTACCTATATATATAGATATAGCTAAGGATTGATATGATATAGACCATTGATATCGGCATACATGATGTTTTATATATATATAATATATATATAGTAGCTAATTAATCGTAAGACAAATTGCCACTTCGAATGTGACGCTGCTGATCACTGATTCCTCTACCGAGAGGTGAATAGTTATGATGCTGATGATCTGTTGTTGCTGGTTTTCCACCACCAAAATTATTGATGATAGCTGGTGGAAGAGATGATATCTTAGGTGTAAGCCACTTCTTCACAACCACACCGTTGATTCGGATTTTTCCACATGACTCGTTTCCTATGTATGAAATCCTTAGCCTTCTCAATAATGCTGCAATCGCCTGGGTAACTCTGTTCATATTATAACATACCAACCACATTTATTAATTTAACTTCATATATGCATACATACATAGGGTCAGGTTGAAATGAGAACTCATCTTTCATTTTGAACGCGAGGATCGGTATTATTCAGTTTGAATAATATTGAATGTTGTATTATTTAGTCTGAATAATACATGATTATTCAGACTGAATATGCCATGACGTTCACAATGAACTTTGAGTTCGGAGCCGATTTTGTCTACATGCATATATATGATATATAGAACAGACAGGAAGCAAAACATTTTTAGAGTGAAAATAAACCATATGCTCACCTTCCCGCAACATTTCACTGTTTTATCACCTGCTACTTGTGTCTTTACTATAGGGAGCACGATGCTTATGTTGGGCAATTTCACACCTGAAGACACAATTTATCAATTAAGAAACAAAATTTTAATATCAGACACCAAATATTAATGCCTGAAAACAGCTACAGAAATTATTTAACCTGAAAACAAGATTGTTGTAGCATATTTTGACATTCATTAACTTGTTGGGTTAATCTCGTTCATGCCTCATAAACGAAGTTTAGTGTTAGATTAATCTCGATATGTAATAAAATATATATATATATGTGTGTGTGTTTATATATAGGTAGTTATTTTTGTGAAAAGGTGTGATTGTTCATTATGATGCTTCATGAAACAACACCACTATTAACGAACCAACACAATGGTTGGATCACCACCGTTCGATCGGTCGCGATGGTTTGAAGGCACCTTTTCGTGGTTTATAAATAGGAATCATATGTAACAGATTTTAGTGTGACTTTCTCAATTATTACAATAGAAACTTTGGTTGTTTATCATTTCGATCCAACATAACTTAGCATTATTGTACCCACCCTCTTGAACTAAAATCAGGTGATTTCTCGTAAGTATTTCAACCTTCAGAAACTAGCTACATAAGTGTAAAACAAAAGGAGGATGGCATTACCAGCAGCTAGTCGATGCTTAAGACCCTTCAAGACCGTCAAGAAGTAAACCTGAGGATTTTTGATAAATCAAAACAGAATTTAACGACAAATATATACACACACATATGAGAGAGAGATTAGCGTATAATTAGGGGGAGAGTTAGAAGGTAAAAGTGGGTTCAATTTTGTCACATCTTGTCTTTTTGCTTGCTAACTAATAGCCAACATGGTGTCCTTTTGTGAAAAAACAACTTGTGGGATCCCTCGCCGCCTCCCACTTTCTGTCTACATAAAAAGGTATTTTCAACGTGTTTTCCATCTAAAAAAGAAGTATATAAAACATTTGATGGCTCACATTAGATTACATTCCACAATAGAAGTCAACTCACTACTTTGTTTAAAGGGATATGGGACAATTGTCATCAGCCATTTCTGAAGTATTTATTTATAAGTTACCAACTAATAAGACAAATTAATTATTATATACCAAATTTATTTATTTAGTATTTTGGTAAAATTTTAGGGATATAAATGGAAAAAAGTGGCAAAAGTGCCTGGAGCTTATGAAATGACACTTGAAGTAGTGTTTGGCAGCATTTCAAGTAATTGACTTTTCCAAACTTGTGTGTGTCAGCCAAGTCAAAGCATGAAACTTGCAATACAGGGTTGTGGACGTCGTCAAGCACGAGATTGATTCAGAGCTGCAATGAGGGGATCTGTTTGCAGGGTAGCACACCAGCTATAGGTATTCAGCAATAGTGTGTAACTGAACAGCAAAAGTGGTGCACATCAAAGAGAAAGATGGTGGTGGTGCTGGTTTAAACAATTCAGACTCTGACAGTCTGACACCTCATTGGAGGAACAAAAGGGACTGGACAGATCTGAAAAGGATATAGATGTTTCTAAATTAGAAGGCACTGAATATGCTCTGTAGTAGAGACAACCAAGGACCAATCCTCAGTTGATACCCAAAAAGATGGTCCTCCCTTAACCAGTCCAGGTTCTCGATACAGTATTACAAACATAGACACCTATACGCAGATTATACAGAAGGCTGTTTTCGTGAAGACCCTCCACTAAAGTGACACAAAGACATGTATATACATTTATAACTTCACCTAATGGAACTTTAAACAAGGAAAATTCAAGGATTCAAAGTGCTCACCTCAGCTGTATATATTGGTAACTTTGTCACATCCACAACTATCGGACTTTCTTTTAAAGAAACACAAGGAACAATTCCAAGTGAAGCAGCTTCCTGAAGTTAAAGACATAATGTAAGAGATAAAACAAAACATGACAAAAGAAGACAGTAGAGAACTGAGTTTTTGCAAACCTCGAGCAAAGAAAATGCACGGGGATCATATTCCCCAAAGCCTTCAATAAGAGAGCAGAGATTTGACCCTTTTGAAGGATCAGTAAATACTCCCAGGTTCTCGATCAATCTACTTTTTAGGGATGAATCCTGAGGAAGCCGCAAGCATCCTAAAACCTGCGATAATTCTTCTATCGTTGGGACAGCACCAGCATTAACTGTTTCTCTATATACCATCAACACCAATCTTGTCCTGCAAAAGATCAAATCAGGAACTGCTTTTACACTTACGCACCCCCCTCCCAAACAATAGAAAAATAATCTGACCATCGAACCATGATTTGGAAACCACAAAAAATTGATCTGACTTTGTGGTTCAACCATATTCTCCTATTCACAAGCATGTATATAATACCATCCTGCCTGCTCCATGAGTTCAGTATTTTGCAAAGAAAATTGATATGTCAATCAACGTATACTGGATAGAAGTCAAGGTTCGATCTTATAATGAAATGCAGAATACTACAGCAGGTGCAGCATCTAGACAACTAAGGACATGTCTAATTATCTTTAGTTTCTATCGGTAGTATTCCCCAAGGACATGTCTAGACAACTAGACACTTACATTGATAGTTCGATTTTGTGTTCTACTTGCTAGGCTTCATTATTATGGCATGAAGTATGACATGCGCAAGTTAGAGAGGAACACTCGCTTCATCTTATGACAAGTAAGCATTAGACGTATGTTAGTCCAAATAGATTTTGAGGAAGCTTTGTTGGGATCTAATATAATTTCGAACGATTGGCCAGATGAAAAGAAAAGAAGGATTCTAAGACACTATTGCAAATCTGACTCCCACTTGTCAAACGATGTTTCACAAGATGTTTTATTCGAAGCAACCACAATGGGGGTTATTGGTCAAGTTAGAACAATTATGCATAAATTTTCCAAACAAATTGTTGTTATTCTATTTGAAGATGGATCACTGAGCACATCAAATTTTTGTTATTCTATTTGAAGATGGATCACTGAACACATCTCCAAGTTTTAGGAGATTGTAGTTGACTTAAAGACCTTAGGAAGTTAAGTACGAAGAAGTTTTGGAGATTATTTTGTTGTGTTCATTACCATCTTCTTACGTGGGTTTTAGTGATACGATACTCTATAGTAGTGATACCCTTACGCTCGAGGAGGTTTATGGAGTTTTAAGATCCAAACAGAGCACGAAAGAAATTGCAAAACCTATTTGGGTCCATACTCCATAACCCTGATGCAGTTAGTTGGTGATATCTAAAACAATTCTATCCTTATTGTAGCATCTGATGGTTTTGCTCCTCCCCTAGTTGAGGATTACCTATTGTACTGTCATGGTCAATATTCGTAGTTGATGCACTTATTATTCTGTGATGTATTTTTCCTACTTTCCTATCACCCTGCGCAAGAGAATATATGAGAATTTAATTGACATATCGCTTTCATAATCTGAGGTGTAAATGCAATTTTAATAAACTACAATGTTTCCATCTATTTGTAGTTTCAATCTATTTTCAATTTATCTTCGGAAGCTCAACAGTTTAAAACATCATTACTTTGTACAATACTTATGTACCCAAACCAGCAAATTTTGGAAGCAATTTAGATGACAATTTAGCAATCTAGTTTAGTAAATGTCTTCAAGCATGGTGAGAATGATTAATCTAAAAATATGCTCCATCCACTTCAAAATATTTACCTTCCCAATAACTTACAAGGATATTAAAAAATTATAGTAGTCGACAAGAGGATTACCATTCGCTGTCTATCAGTAACCTTCCCGAGTCAAAAGACAAAATGGGTTCCCCAACCATACAAGCTTTCTCAAATCTCCGGTAGCACAATGCTTCAAGATCACACATTAGGGAGAATCAATTGAAATACACAAAATTTGATTCATCTGGCTGACAAATAAAGTTATAAAGCAATAACTGGTAATAAAAAACTACAGGCAAATAATTAAACAAACCAAAAAACAGAAAGAGATGCCAATGAAAATGATCAAGAATCGGAGGTGTTAAACAGACAAAATAAGTTGCTTAAAAAAACACAATAAACATTCCTCTGATATCCCAGAAATGCTAACAACAATAATAATGCCAATCACAATATATCAGATGTTTGAACAGTACCAGTTCACACTCATGCACTCATGCACCAAAGAAAGAGATGGGAATGGAAAAGTTATGACTTTTATGTTTTTATAAACATCTTCATGCCATTTAAAAGAAGCTGGCTTCACTGTTGAATGATCAGGATGTGCTTGAAATCAAAAGTGCCAACTAGTCCATAACTTAAGAACACATATGGAAATCCAATTGCAAACACATGAGCTTACCAATCAAACACCTGCACATTATAAGATTTGGGGAAATGCCATCCTTTTTTGCTTGAGAAAGAAGCATAAGGCCAACTTCTAGATCATCCTTTCTGTATTAAGTTCACACAATCACAATGTTCAGATAAACCAATTCATGAGAGTGTAATGAAGACTCAAAAGCATGCTTTGGCAATTACTTTTCACTTGCCACCAACAAAATGGAGTATGTGATGGAGTTTGGGCGTAAGCCCAACTTTTTCATTTCTGACAGAATTTCCACAGCCTTAGGAAGCTCATTTCCATCACCTACACGTTCAAATTTTTACAAATTAATCAATCTATCCACTGTTAGAAAATTCTCTAGGATGATTTTATATTATGATTATAGTATAACATAATCATACAGAATAACATAATCATTTTTAACAAGAGCAGATAAGATCACAAGAAGTTCAATTAAGTTACAGATTGATTTTACAATAATTTCACAAACAGAAGCAATTATTGTTACCGAAAAAATATGTTCAACAAAAAAGAAAAGCTAGGTTATAATTCTACTTATATCTTGTGAATAATGTAGTTTGGCATGTCATAACAGTTCCTAATAATATTCTATCAAGTCAAACCTATATAGTTTCCTAGGTTTTGTCTGGTCATCTTGTACAAACAAACAAGAGACGTTCCAAAAACAGATATCAATTTGGGTACCCGTAATCCAATACCTAGTGCAAGCGATGGAATACAGTTCCCAACCCCACCTCCCAAGAATCAGATTAGATGTACTTTAGTAAATGGCTGATCATCAATCTAACTACTTAGTACATGGGATGAATAGAGCCAGTGGCCTGCCACATCATGAAACTGTATACCATTAGGCCAACCTTTCAGCCCATGGAAGTTTGAGGCAATAACAGGCCCTTAGATGTTCTGGGCGCACACACGCAACACTTGTGGTTGCAATGGAGTATATTCAACATCTCCAAATATCAGAGCTAATATTGTTAGAGTTTCTGTAACTGTAACTAGGTTTCTAACTGTATATAACATAGATGCATGAATGCATACACATACGTGTCTGCCTGTGTGTGAATAATGTTTCTGATACAACACAACAAAGAGTGATGTTTAAGTTCTTTTCCACACAATGCTCATGTAGAGTCACCAATGGAGGGTATATGGCTATACATATAGGAGTGTTGAGTTTTCATGACTAATCATGAAGTACTCAACAGAGCACGACCCCTATGTATGCATAGGACCTGTCACCTTCTTATCTACATATATTATTTCTCTACTGTTTTGCATTGATGATGAACATGTTTATGCAACTCTCTAAATAGGCAGAAACAACAATATATAAGGGTATGTGATTGTAATGCTGCTTTACAACCTTTATACTGTACAAAGTGTATAGTTAAATCAACCAACAAAGTAGGAAAATAGGTTCAATACGATATAATCTAAAATTCAGCACAAGGTAAGGTGATGAATATAGTAATTGTACATAACAAAACAAGTGTGAAGCTGGAAGGACTACTGCAATTTCATTATTCACCATAAGATGGTTATCCATGTGAGAAGTGGGGAAGCGAACTACACTTACACAGGGCAGTAATTAAGGCATTCATCATCGACACCGCTGGTTTCATCCTCAAGCTTATGATATATTCATATAATTCCAATGCCTTCTTCCAGTTTTTTGCCTGGGAATGTGAATTAACAATTATTTTAAGACCGTTAGAGCTAGTTCCATGGCATAGAAAAAATAAGGATTGATTCAAAATTGCAGGATCAAGAAGATTAAACTAAAACACGCCAACTGTGAACTGCAGACTGCAGACTGCACAGACAATGAATCCCACAACACTATCCTTTTAATTCATTTCACTTTCTTTACATTGATTATGAATCTTTACAGAATAAAATTTGTGTCAGGCAAGAAAGGACCTGATACTAAAGAGCAACATGATTCCATGTAATTTTGCTGAACAAAGATGTGCCTTGAGATATGTAGTGACAACTACTTTGAGTAAGCATTATAGGATATATCTCCATAAATATGTATGCACATTACTCAAGAACATTTTCCATTAAACTAGAATTTTAGAGACTGGTCTAACACAGAGTATAAAACTATGGTGCACCTTTTGGGTTAGCTATACGTAACCTACAAGCCTTAAGTTCAAATCCCACTTAGTGCATTTCTCAGTGAATCAGGGGGGCATCAATAGCTGTTTCTTCCCCCCCCCCCCCCCCCCCCCCCCCCCCCCCCCTCTCTCCCCTCCAAACCAACAAAATGGTTTTGCGTATCTTCAAAATATAACTTTGTTTCTAGCCTACAGTGTAAGAAGAATAACCATAAAGGACATCCAACACTCAAGCCAACTGGCTCTCACTGTCAACAAAAAGTATCTAGCAGAAAACCTAAGTGGTTCTTGTAATCTAAATATTCCACTAGTAGACAAAAAACACTGATCTGTAATTGATCAAAAGGAAAGTTGACATACAAAAATTTAGAAATTAAAGTAACTTTGGATGTTCAAGCTTTGCTGTATTTAGTTTGAAACTTTGATAACCTAAAAGGAAAAGGAATGAAGACTTGATACGATTAACATACATTGCTACATGCTCCCATTAGTGAGCTATATGATATGATTCCCACATCTATTCCCCTCTTCCTGGCTTCTTGTAGAATCTCAAATGAAGCATCCAGCTTCCCAGCATGCCCTGCCACGTCCATCAATGCACTGAAAAACATCTGCAAGATAGAGAACACTTCAGAGTATTATTCACTTATTAAAACAAAACTTTGACAAAGATCTCAAGTGTTCCAGATCAGCCAGTATTAGTAATACTCTTTCTCAATTTAAGATCACTTATCACAGTTCCAGCACCTTGTAGCAGATGGCACCTAGTGTGTGTTGCATCTAGGTTCGACCTACTCTGAGTAGTAATTTTTCAATTATGATCTACGAAAGGGAAAAAGAAGGCATCTTCATTAAAAATTTTCTTGTGATCAAGCTTTAAAGCTTTAAAAAGTTATAACATTAGTAGTGCCCTTTCATTTTGATCCTAGCCTAACTATTATCCTTCTGGTTTGATGATATTTTCTTCCACAAAGTGCCTTTCTTATGCAGTTCTTTCAACTCAGCAATGTATATCTTATGGCAGCATGAAACCCATCAAAATGTTCTCTCTCGAAGAATAAAAGGAGAACGTATGAGTGTAATCCAGGTAATATCTTTTCTTTTGGTTGCAAAGAAAAGAAATTAAATGTTGATCATCAATCATGAAACTCAAAGTCAAATTAAGAGGATAATCCAGTCATGCTTTAATTAACTTATATATACTCAATATGAACTACACAAATTCCTTTAAATTCTGCTTATTTCTAGCCTAACACTAGTGAATTTTGTCCCAATTCGTAGTCCTACACAAGATCTGAGATTATTCGACAGGGATTTTTGTCATAGAGCCTTCTAACTCTTATAAAAACCTTTTTTGGGATAACATTCCAATTGACGAAGAAGTGTTTTCAAAGTCCTGCAGATGAATTACATAAATTTTATATGTAGCATGTAAGTTTGTGGGGTTCCAACTCAAAACCAATTGGCTATGAGTGGAGTAGCCCAGGACCCTTATAAGCACATTACAAGTTCACTTTGTGTCCGATGTGGGACATTGCTCAACACGCCCCCTCACGTGTGGCGTTCTTTTTGCCTAACACGTGGATACTTTTTTGGTTACGTGGAGTCCGTGCGGCTTTTTGACCAACCACGGGTGAACCTTGCTCTGATACCATGTAAGTTTGTGGGGTTCCAACTCAAAACCAATTGGCTATGAGTGGAGTAGCCCAGGACCCTTATAAGCACATTACAAGTTCACTTTGTGTCCGATGTGGGACATTGCTCAACATAGCAAATATATTTAGTTCTCCTTGTGAGGTGCAGAGAAAGAACTTAACACAAGATTCCCTTTACTTAATATCGTACAGTCGAACTCCTGACTTAATTACCGACTCTTGTTAATCTTTGAGCATTTGAGTTAATATTTCTTTTTTTTCCGTAATATGAGTTTGAAGTTCTTTTACTGATCCTCTAAACTGGGGACTCGATAATTTCATATTGATACAAACAAACCAAAAATTTAACAAAAGGAGCAACATAATGTTGCTTAATAGATAAAAGTCGGACACAAATCAAACAATCTATGAAAATATCTCCTTCTGAACCCTTGTTGTAAAAGGTCCTCATCATAAATACTTCTGCAAGATCATGAACACACAGTAAACAATTCAGAAAGATATTTACCTCGTCTGGGATGACCCCGTTTTTTGACATATCATTAAAGACACTGCATGCAAACTCCCAATCACCATTGCCACTGCAACTGTTAACAGCAATGGTGTAAACTTCAGGAGTGCCCTTGATGTTGAATTCTTGAATCATACCATATATCTCTCTCGCCCGTTCAACCTAAAGAGATCCAATATCTGATGTCAACTGGAACAAATCGCTAACAGTAAAATAGCTGAAGATATAGAAATTAAGAAATTGAATTCTCTAACCTGACCGGCATTCACACATGCTTTCATCAAGGCTCCAACTGTGATATGATCTGGGTCAATAGGATGTATCTCAGACCTCATTTCTGATAAGACATCAAATGCTCGATCTACTGCTCCTGATTGACCACATGCACTGATAAGCGCATTGAATACAACTCGGTCTGGCTTCACATTCTACTGCATGCATGTAGAAATCAACTCTATAAGTACAATAAAACAGGAGACTCAAGCTGGGAAATAAAAGTAACAAGATTTTGAAATCTGAAAAAATATGGTTAGAGGGTGAACTTTATTTACATACCTTTGATCTCATAATTCCATAGGCACCAAATGCTTTGGCAACTTGCCCAGCTTTGGCACAACCATCAATAAGTGCACCATATGTGTGAATATTTGGCTCAACTCCGAGGTTGACCATTTCATGGAAAACCTAAAACAATACAACAAATTATGTAAAAAAACTATGATATGTGAATATATCCATATGCAAATACAAGATAAGCTGAAGTTCAATATGCTTTTCAGGAGAAGGAAAACTATAATGTGGATCCGACCTACAGGTGCTCATGTTTTGCACATAGATTGCCAATCACACATTCACATGGGTCAGGTTTCTGTATCTTTAAAGAATAATAAATTTACAAATTGATGCATTGCAAAAATCTCTTTTTCAAACCACAAAAAGTATCTGAATCCCAACCATACTCATCTTGCATCTCGAGACTCCCATAATGCCAAACAACATAGCTGGAGAAATATAAAGGGAAAAAAAGAATTCATACCTTAAACATTGTATCAACCTTTACACTCCTAGCACAAGTAGATATTAGAGTAGTATAGAGTTTGCAATCAGCTTTTAATCCAGCTTTCTTGACAAGTTGCAAGACCTCAAAACCTCCTAAAATACAAGATATCATGAAAATAGGAAGATAATGACAGTGCAACTAGATGTACTGATTGCATATTCCAATTTAATCGATGTATAATTCTAACCACAAAAAAATTATATAAATAAAATTACCTTCTAAATCTTGAGAGCATGCACAAACAGACATAAGCATATTAAATGTGCTCAAGGTCGGATTGGGAATTAGATTGATAAAACGGAAAGCTTCCTTCACAGCTTTCTGACTTCTACACACCCGGAGAAACCCCATATGGTAAACCTAAAACCATGATGCTTTATAGCATTAGTGATACAAACTCTTCCAAAACAAAGAGGCCTTTATCAAACATAGTAGGGTATGCTGTAAATGAAACCAATATGATGGAATGGGTTAAGAAGAGGCATCCTTACATTATTCATGTCTAATAAACCTTTTCTTTCCAGATATTCAAGCTTTTCTAAGCAGTCAGTTAACCTACAAGAAAGAAAAAAAACATTGTAGATGAACCTCAAAGACAAAGAAGTGTTAGCTTATCTGAGAAATAGTTACTCAAAATGCTTGCAGCATGCAAACTACTTCTGGAATATCAACTAATTTAAAAGTGCAGCAAGCCAAGCCTCTGCTCATGTCAAATAAACCTTTTAATTGAAAGGGTTTGCAATGTTGGGATCTTACCATATGAAAGTAGTACAGTTATAGTATATGTATCAATACAAGGGTGTTACCTGCCCTCTTTGAGAAACCGATGGTAAGCACGTAACTGCTGTGAGGAATAAACTTTGCTGCTTTCTTGTTTCTTACGATCTGATATGGGGAACAAATGTTTCAGATCATCCTTAGTCAGCATAGTTTTTTCTTTGTCGCTGCAAGACATTCTTTTTTTCCAGAAGTCTCTCCTTCCATGAAGAGGGCCAGTTTCAGAATTGCCATGAGATAACTTCGCCTCAAACTTTTCTGGGAAATACATTTAATTCTCATGTCAAGTTACTAACTGAGAATATAGAGCAAAAGGGGCATGTTTGAGGCTCATAAATAAAATAAACCAAAAAAAGAAAAAAACATAAACGGCCTAAACTATCAAGTCTTTTTAAATTATAACCTGCAGCATGAAGAAAGTCCTTTGCAGAAAATCTTTCACTTTGAGATATCGAACTACTCGCTAGCGAAGAAAAGCATTTATTTCCTGAAGAGGATATCCCAGGCCTAGCTGTAAGATTTTCCATCGAACTCATTGCATTATGATTTGCCTCATAGAATGAGTGTAACCCTTGTAGGTGGACTTCATAGCTGCAGAACTATACCTACTTACCACATGTTCTTTAGTGAGCCCATGGTTTTTCTCTACTATAACATTACCTCCTGCCACCATACTGTTTGCAGGAACAGTAGCAGCAATTAATTCAGTTTCCACCATTAGCTTTGGCAGCTCAGAATCATGCTTAGTTTTATGTTTTTCATCAACACAGACAAGATGTCTTTCTGTGGCAGGAATACACAATACATCACCTGATCCAAGAAGCATGCTATTTGATTCTGGAGCAGATAATACTGTAATGCTAGAAGGTTCCTGAAACGATGATTCCAACATAACATAATCCTTTTTAAAAGATGATTTAACCCCGGATGATGCTGAAGATTCTATAATGCTAGAAGCAGTGGTGTCACAACTAGAAGAGACTGTTGTGCCTGTTTTTAGAGGTTCTTCATAAAACAAAACTGTTCCATTGAACTGCACCGGTGCTGGTTCATCAGGAAAATCATGGCTAATGTTGTTAACTTCCTTCACCATATACTTGCTCCCCTCATCGGAGTTCTCACCCTGGGAACCAACATTAGATGAGCTTTGTTCATCAAAGCTATGGTTTAGGATAGTTGAGACCTGTTGACCATCTGTATGATCAAGCCGCTTAGACGTCTGCAGAAACAGGATGAACATTAGAAACCTGGGACAGATTTTCTACTAATCTATAACATTAATGTTGTTTAAGGAATGGAATGGAATGAAATGCAGAAAAAATAATTGTGTTCCTCTATTGAAATTAGAAGCTTGCAATGTATGTAAAGTTCAAGTTCCTGTTCCTTTCCTTTTTTGGATTGGCAGATAGAATTCTCATTTCTCTTAACTGCCAAAAAGAACAACTAAGAATTGGGTTCGAAAGTGAAAGGTCATCAGATCTAAAATATGTCAAGAAGCAATGGCCAATTACCTGGATATTGGGAAACAAAAGGTCAAGCACCCACAACACATTTCAAATCAATTTAAAAGATTCATCACTAATCACTACGTGCAGAAAGTTATGTTGATTGAAAGAGAAGAACAAGTTGCCTACTTACCTCTCTATATTCCACAAAGATAATAATGCTGACATGAGGATTGAGTAAATAAAACCTACTCAAAAAAGATAAACGGACTAATAAGACATACCAATAAACAAATCTACGTTTATATTTTCACTTCTCCCAAGTTCAAAAACAACTAAATATATTTTATTTATTATGAAAAATCTTCAACTTTTATGGATCAAATTATGATTAGTTGTTTGTCGGCTCTCTACTCTAAGAAAACCAAGAAAGAGAATCGCCCTAAATGAGTAACACACAAGCAAGTAGTGACTGGTAAGGGAAGAAGCAGGAGCGATGCACTACCAAAGAATTGACCTAATTGAATTAATCCAATTGCATAAGATATATAAAAACCACTTACGGTCTTGCATACAGAAAAAAAGATGCCAAGAATATTAGTTTAGAATTAATCTATTTCTGGATGATATGAGTACATAATAATCAGATCCAAATTGAACAATAAGTCTTATAGTTACTATATATGTGGGTGTGGTTGGGAAAGCCTTGTTACATCCCCAATGCAAATACTCTGAACAATTTTACAGTCCAAAGTATAAAATATCGATCACTAGCAGTTAAAGATCAAAGATCAGGCAAGGAAATATGGCACAGCATAAAACTATAGTGAAAGTATGACAACCTATTTTCAAGATAGCATTCAATGGATTTTGTAGTAACTCAATTTGTGTATGTTTGTAAATAGTAGTTAGTGTATGCGGTGCTAATAGCTGCTTTTGTTTTCGAATATGTGTGACATCTCACGCATGCATATATATATATATATAGGGGTGGGTTCCAACGTGAACCACTTTTTGGTTGTGAACGTGAGGACAACCGAGAGCGCGACACGTGGCGGATGACTAGACGCGATTCATGGGAGGGCATTGAATTAAAGAGGGGGACCACACTCAAAGCCGCCACGTGTCGCGCTCTCGGTTGTCCTCACGTTCACAACCAAAAAGTGGTTCACATTTGAACTTTCCTCTCTCTCTCTCTCTCTATATATATAATATATATATATATATATCACACACACACCCACACACACACACACATATATCTAAATAGGGTTGAGTTCTTTTGTTAACCGAACAATTTGTGTTAACTGTGTTAACCAATTTCAACCGCATATCATACATGATCAAGGGTCATGATTAATTGTCTTTTTCTTTTAAATATTAACATCTACTAAAGTTAAAAAACCGTCATGTAACCGCCCAGTAAAACCACCAAAAAAATGCATTTGATTGGTTGCTTTAAGTTCACACGGTTAACACAAATTCATTGGTTAACAAAAGAACCTTCCTTATATATATATATATATTATATGACAACTTTATGAATAGGTCATGCTGAAATCTTAATAGAAAAATGCTATAACGAAAATAGGGTGTTACAGAAAGATAATAAGCTCATAACCACAAAATGCAATACCTCTGTCCAAAATCAGGATGCTAACTTTTTGACTTTCTAGATTCAAGCCAGCTTAATGAATTTCTTTACTTGTAATCTAGTCCTATAAACTTGACAATTCTCAAAATTTACTGAAAACTAAGACTGTCCAGTATACTTTGCTTTGACAATAAATTTGTGTCATATAGCTACACGGGAATGTATCTAAATTGCTGGCTGGAGTGTTCAAGTATTATAGTGGTTTTAAACTTAGTGTTAAAACAAAAATACCATATAATGTGGCCAAATCTCATTTTTGTTCTTTATGATTGTTCTGTTTCTTATGCAGACTAGGCTAAATTAAAAGTTAGAATAGAGAATAAAACTACCTTATTGGACTGATGGTTTCTGTTGGAGTAATTGAAATAGAAGACGGTGAGAGCTGAAACGGCTACAAAGGAAACAATAACAACAACCGTTTGTGGATCCAAAGCAGCACTTGTTCTGAAGACAAACCTCCTCCTACTCCTTATTGTAAGCGATGGAGAATGGAACCCTAACCCTAACCCTAAGCCGCAGCATTTTCTCCGGCGAGAAGGACGGCGGCCGAAGAACTGTGGCCGTAAGGAGACAGGGGGAGCAATACAACAAGTGAAGGAAGGCGATAATGGAGGATGTCGATTGGGTTTTAGGATGAAGACATCCATTTGAGTATAAGGGATTTGGAGGATGGATAAAGAAGTGAAGAAGGAATGAAGAAGAAGAAGAAGATAGATAGATATATCAGATTATATCTCATCATATGAAAGAAAGAAGAAGAGATGGTTAATCCGTTGGTGTTGCTGACGTGTCACTGATTGGTGGTTGATACTGCGAGCCGCGCCCAATCAATCAGTTGTTATCTACACTGGCCCACCCTTCAAGATGTATGTTTATCTTTGTTACTATTTTTATTTTTATTTTTTTAAGAGTGAACTACATATTTGGTCCTTGAGGTTTACCCAAAACAATACGTTTCGTCCTTGAACTTTAATACCTACAAAAAGACGTACCCGAGGTTTTATTTTTACAATGGATTTCGTCCCTGCTCACTAACGTTGTTTGAACTCAGATTAAGAGAAAACAACCCTTTCCAACCACCATTTGTATTTTACATTCCAATTTTACTTTGCTAATCCCTCTCTTGGCCAGTTTTTTGTTTTACAAACCAAATCACACGATGCCTAAATACAATGATGAATTTAAAGATGGCTAGTTGTATATCAACAGTTCAACACCAAGAATAGTAAATAAATTAAAACCAGTGGTGAAAACTGAAAATTGAACGTTTTGGGTCAGATTCATGGACCTGTTATCAACAACAGGGCGGGATCGGGATCGGGAACTAGGACGAGGACCCTCCTCATCGGCCCGGGGTATATATATATATATATATATATATACATAGAAAGATTCAAATGAGAAGTGCTAAAAAATGAGAAGTAGAGAAATGATATCCACGACTTATCCGGTCAATAAAGGCGGCTTTGACCGGTTATGGTGGATGCAATCACCGAGGATTGACGCGATTCATGGAGGGTGGAGACGATTAAAGGAGGGTGACACAGTCAAAGCCGCCTTTATTGACCGGATGAGTGGTGGAGATCATTTATCTACTTCTCTTTTTTTAGCACTTTTCATTTGAACCTAATACTACACAAACACACACACACACACATACATATGTACTAGAGAGGAAAGTTCAAATGTGAACTCAATTTTCATTGTGAAAAATAAGGACCACTAAAATCGCGTCAATTGGCAATCTGAATCGACGCCTAAGCTTTATTCAGACTGAATACAAGTTTTATTCATTCGATCTGAATATTCATGTTTTATGCAGATTGAATATATATTATTAGGTTCACATGAGAAGTGCTAAAAAATATGAATTAGATAAATAATCTCCACCACTCATCTGGTCAACAAATGCGGCTTTGACCGCAAAGCAACATATTATTGCTCGCAAGGGCTGTAGGATATGGAGGGTCAATTTTGTAAATATTACTATTATGTCGGATATGAAGATTCATATATGGTCTGATATATGAAGATTCATATCTGAATCAGACATGACTACACAAATCATATATGAAGATTCATATATTAACTACACATATCATATATGAAGATTCATATATGAATTTTTATTCGGCCTATTTGTAACATTTACGAAAATGCCCTTCTATGAAGCGCGTCCACCCCAACTTTGACTAGTCAAAAATTGCGGCTTTGATCGGTCAAAGCAACAATCTTTGACTATTCAACTATGATCTCAACCGTATCAACGGTTGAGATTACTTCTCTACTTCGTATTTTTTTAGCACTTCTCATTTGAACTTTCTCTCTCTCTCTCTCTCTCTCTATATATATATATATATATATATATAGAGGGAGGTTCATGCGAGAAGGTAAACATTTTGCGAGAAGGAGAGAAGTGTTTAATCATATATGATTAAACACATCCAAATGACATGTAAATGATATTACGACTTCTCGCCTTATCGCAAAATGTTTACCTTTTCGCATGAACCCCTCTCTCTCTCTCTATATATATATATATATATAAGTAGGTTTAAATAAGAACATTACAATTTATAGGAAGAAAAAATAATTATAGCCACGTATCTCTATTTAGCAAACCAAAGAATAATTCAATATCAATTTAATTACTTAAAGGGGATTTTTTGGAAAACTATTACTTTTTGGCAATACAATATTCATAGCTGATTTATTTTTAAACATAAAATATCTTTACCAAATCTGATTTTCCCTTTTTTTCAAGATAAAATATTTTACCAAATTTGTTTATATATTTGATTTCCCTCTTTTTATCATTTAATATCTTAATAAATTTGATTGTAATAGCTCCATTATTTCACCAAATTCATAGTTCCATTGTTTTATATATCATCTTTGTTCCATTTCCTTGTAATCCATTTTGTTGATTTAATGATTTTGCTTGGTTTAAAATCACTTGTGATCATATGATTTTGTTTAGTTTAAAATCACTTGTAAAAACACTTGTAAAATCACTTATGATTTTGGTTTGAACAAGAAGAATAAATGTGATTATACTTAGTTTAAAATCACTTGTGATCATACGATTTTGCTTAGTTTAAAATCACTTGTAAAATCACACAAGATTTTGTATGTAATTTAAAAATCATATGTGATATTGATATTACACGTATAAGCTAAATAGATCACGTATGAATTTTACTATTATATTTTGATAGGTGACAACTCATATGTGAAAAAAGTTTACATTTTTACAAATGTATATGTAACAAACATGTATCAAGGTGACACATTTATACACATATGTGAAAAAGTTAAATTTTTACATATGTATACGTAACAAACATGTATAAAGGTGACACCTTTATACACATAAATGAAAAAATTTACATTTTTACATATGTATATGTAAGAACTATTATACATTTTTTTCACATATGTGTTGTCACTTTTGTGAAAAGGTTTACATTTTTATAGTTCAAAATGTAACAAACATGCATAAGTGACAACACATGTGTGAAAAAAAAGTTCACATTTTACAATTGTATACGTAACAAACATGTATAAAGGTGACACCTTTATACACATATGTGTCAAAGTTTACTTTTTAACATATGTATAAAGGTAACAGACGTAACAAACGTGTATAAATATGACACCTTTATACACATATGTGAAAAAGTTTACATTTTTATAGTTCAAAATATAACATAAATGCATAAAGTGATAACACATATGTGAAAAAAGTTCACATTTTTACAATTGTATACATAACAAAGATGTAGAAATGTGACACCTTTATACACATATGTGAAAAAGTTTACATTGTCATGGTTCAAAACATAACAAACATGCATAAAGTGACAACACAATTGTGAAAAAAGTTCACATTTTTACAACTGTATATGTAACAAACATGTATAAAAGTGACACCTTTATACACATATGTGTAAAAGTTTTTTTTTACATATGTATACATAACAAACATGTATAAAGGTGACACATTTATACACATATGTGAAAAACTTTACATTTTTACATATGTATACAGAACAAACATGTATAAAGGTGACACATTTATACACATATGTGAAAAAGTTTACATTTTTACATATGTATACGTAACAAACATGTATAAAAGTGACACCTTTAAACACATATGTGTAAAACTTTACTTTTTTACATATGTATACGTAACAAACGTGTATAAATCTGACACCTTTTATACACATATGTGAAAAGGTTTACATTTTTATGGTTCAAAACGTAACAAACATGCATAAAGTGACAACACATATGTGAAAAAAAGTTCACATTTTTACAATTGTATACGTAACAAACATGTATAAAGGTGACACATTTTTTTGAACGGCAGGTTAGTTGTTAGTAAACACCCCAGTTAGATTAAATACGCATTTGCCCGGGTATGAACCCGGGACCTCTACTCCAAGAGGGTGACCCCTCTACCAACCGAGCTAGCCCCGGTTGGCAGGTGACACATTTTATACACATATGTGTAAGACCATCTCCAACCATACTCTATTTATTAGTTTTTGGAGTTTATACAACTCCAACCATACACCATACTCCAAAAAAAATTGGAGGTCATCAAAACCACACTCCAAATTTGGAGTGTTTAATTCACACTCTATATTTATAAGGCCCACCAACAACAATATTATATAGCTTTTTAATGGGACCCACTACCACTAAATTTACTTTTTAATATAAATCTGATTGTTATCAATTGTACAAAGTTCTATTTTTATATATAAAATATGTTGTTTAATATAGAGTTTATAAATTTGATGTTTTTTATAGAGTATGGTTGGAGTTGAGATTTTTTTAGTGTTAAAGGGTCCACCATTTTTAGTGTTTTTGGTGTTTTTTTAGTGTTCATGGTTGGAGATGCTCTAAAAGTTTATTTTTTTACATATGTATACGTAACAAGCATGTATAAAACGTTACACCTTTATACACATGTGAAAAACTTTACATTTTTACATATATATACGTAACAAACATGCATAAAGGTGACACCCTTATACACATATGTGCAAATTTTACATTTTTCTTGTTCTAAACGTAAAAATCATGCATAAAGTGGCAACTCATATGTTAATAGTTGAAACACTTATTTGTGGACTTAGACAATATAAGTAAAAATCATATGTTAACAGTCGGCTCGTTGGCCCAATACAATCGATAATCACTGGTAGTGCATTTTGGACTTAGACATTATAACAGGTCACACGAAATTTATTCGTGCCCCAAATGCCCTTCAGGGTCACCCAAAATTGTTTCAGGCACCAAACTATCGCCCTTCAGGGTCACACGTCAGGGACGTGCCCCAGGCTACAATCTCACTCCCAAAGAACGTGCACCAAATCTTGGTACCCTAAGTCCACTACGCAGCATACCATCAAACAATCACATATTCAATATAAGTGCTCATAATGTGAGTTTAAAAGAAAACAATTTAATGCAAGTAAACAGTTTACAAACAAATTCCAGGTTTATCAAAAAGGGGGTCTGGTAAGGGAACTCACCCGAGTCTATATCGAATATCTGATTACTACTCTCGTCTCTCGGATCAGCACCCGAGTTATAACATTAGAGACTTTTCTTAGAGAACGGTTAAACCCTTAAGACAAAATAACTCCCTAGGCAGACTTAGCACGGGGGTTTCGCTAGAAATAAATCACCACATGATTTTCCTCAGAAATCTAACCCTAGGATCGAAATTCTCCAAATCCGGCTTGAAAAACACTCAAAGTCTGACCCGGATAACCCTAAGTCCGACCCGGAGAATCTCCCAAGTCCTACCCAGAGAACTCCAAAGTCCGACCCGGAGAACTCCCAAGTCCGACACGGAGAACTCCAAAGTCTTATAGGCTTTTGAGGAGATCGAGACCTGGTTTCCAGAGTCGGGATTCCGAAATATTTGCAGGCGATAATAGGCTTTTGGGGGCCATGGCCCCCCCAATTTTTGACTCAAATATTTTAAGTCTTATAGAAAAATATGTGATGATTTGCAGCTCAGTTTGTTAACGTGCTTTGTTTTATACTAAACATCTTGGGTTCGAATCTTGCTTGTCCTATTCTTGAATTATTACTCTTTTTCCTCTCCAAAGAGTTCTTATTATAAAATGATATTAATATTTATTCATTCATTGTTCGTTCACGTTTATTAATATATTTTTTATAGAGAAATTAATTATTCTATCCAAATAGAAAACATCAATTCACCTCCTACCCTTTCTCTCTCAAAATCCCCCAAATACCCACCGGTCCGCTATCCGGCAGCCGCTATTAACGGCTCCGGCGAATTTTCCGGCCAAAACACAATCCCGGTCACCTTATTTTGAAAACTCATTAATTTGTGGAAACTTTGGAAACCATGTTTTCCACCAATCATAATCCATTTTCTTGTTTATTTTTGATAATTTTATTTATTTTATTTTTGTGATGCTTAATTATAGGAGTTGGTGGTTATGATTTTGAATTTTACAATTAATCTTGTCCATTGATCCTTCTAATCAATGGTTTATATGAGTTTCCAAAGTTTCCCACAAATTAATGAGTTTTCAAAATAAGGTGACTCTATATATATATGGAGCTGCAGATGTCTGTATATATATATATATATATATATATATATCACCGCTGTCCTCAAGACATATATAGGAGCCAGATACATCTCATATGGCTGCCGCTAATATATACACCGGTGTCCTCAACTCTATGGCTGCCGCTAATATATACACATACATATACTTCTGTTTTGGCTGCCGCTATCAAGATCGACGGCTGCCGCTAATATATACACACACAACTCTATGGCTGCCGCTATCAAGATTCATATATATACACACGCATATGTAGCTTTATATATATATATATACACGCATATGTACTTGTGTTTTGGCCGGAAATTTCGCCGGAACCGCTAATAGCGGCTGCCGGATAGCGGGCCGGTGGGTATTTGGGGCATTTTTGAGAGAGAGGGTAGGAGGTGAATTGATATTTTCTATTTGGGTAGAATAATTAATTTCTCTTTTTTATATACGTTTATTAATATATTTTTTCTTTAAATATTTCATTTTTTAAAGAGTTTTTATTACAAAAATCATATTATTGTTTATTTATTCATTCATTTTTTCTTGTCAAAAAGTTCTCAATTATTCCTTCGTTTATTCGTTACAATGTTATATACTGTTATTAATGTATTTTTTCTTTAAATATTTCATTTTTACAATGTTATATACTGTTATTAATATATTTTTTCCTTAAATATTTCATTTTTAAAATCGCTTAATGAATAAAAATATAAATATTTCCTTTTAAACTACTATATTTTCAAAGAGTCGTCATCTTTACTTATTTAATCTTTACTTATTTACAATCTAAGACACTTATCTTTAACATCATTCTTAATCGACAAGACCATAAGATTCTTTGCTCTAACTATATTATTTATAAGGTAAAGTACACGGCTCTTAATCTTTTCATACTATATTTCGAACAACCCCCCCCCCCCCCCACCCCCCCCCCCCCCCCCCCCCCCCCCCCCCCCCCACAGATTATAAGAGTCGTGTTCCGCCCCTGAAGAAAAACAACCTTTTTCTTTGAGAATTAGGGAATACTTGGTGATGATATTTTAGTCATCAATATATAAGTAGTAACTTCATATAATTACACAAAGATAAAAATTTAAATTATTTATGTTTCTTTAATAATTTAGTAACAAGAACAAGTTACTTACTTAAAAACATATGCCAATGCATTAAAAAGTGTTTTACAAAATTTGGTAGATAAGAAGGGGTAGTAGAAGAAGACATCCTGTGGCCAACATTTTAGATTCTAGGAGGAGAGAGAAACATAAAAGCAAAGAGGGACACACAAAGATAGTAAACAACCACAGCCATAAGATTGGATGATAGGCTTATCTGCCATCACCAATCTCATCCACACTTGTTTCCATAACACTATAAGCTTCCACCCACACCCAACCCAAACCTTCTCCTGCAAACCACCATGGCTTCTGCTGCTTTCTCCATGGCCAATTCCTCTCTCCAGGTTTCTTTCATTTCCTTATATACATTCCACTTTTTATAAATCTTTATACAAATAAAACCATGATCATGAGTTATTATACCAACTTATTAACATGTTGTAACAATTTTTAATATATATATATATATATATATTGCAGGTGAATGGTAAAGGGTTTTCGGAATTTACAGGGCTTCGCGGCTCGTCTGCGTCTCTTCCGTTCGGAAGAAAAGGTGGTTCCGATGACTTGGTCTCCATGGTTGCCTTCCAGACCTCCTTTGTAAGTGTACTCTGCTAACTCATCTTTGCTAAAATGTATGTGCATTTAACGTTACTATTGTTTCAAAATGATATTGTTGTGGAATGTTATATATAGAGACTTCTTTTGAAAATGTATAAATAATGAAGAAAATCTATGTATAGATGCGATCCTAAAACATTAGATTCAGATTACTAGATTTGGTGGCTTTTAGACGTTCTGTGTGATATTTTTGTAAGATGATAATGAATGTGTGATAGGTTTGTAAGATGATAATGCTAATTGCTAAAACTCCTCTACATAAAAGAGAAAAATAATATTTAAATGTTTTTCATCAATAGTAGATATTTAAAGGGGTGTTTGGTTAAAAATAATATTTAAATGTTTTTCATCAATAGTAGATATTTAAGGGGGCGTTTGGTTGGGGGTATTCCGGGCTAAAAATGGGAATAATAATGAAAAATGTTGTTTGGTTTGATATTATATAATGGAATCATTTCTGCAAATCCTTTATTTTCCATTTTTGTCCAAATTGGGGGAATGAAATTTTATTTTTACTTGATTCTTTTTTCTAAGCATAATATTCTTTTGTATTTTTAAGTTGGAGAAACATACTTTTTATAATATGAAACAAATTTTTCATTTATTATATTGGGTTAAGCAAACAGCATCAATGCAATGCTCATTCTTATTCTCATTTTCATTTTCATTCTTATTTCCTAAAATGAACTAAACGCCCTCTAAGTTAATGTTTAAGAGAGAAAAAATAATATTTTACTAGAGATATTGAATATTTAATAATATAATTAACAGTAGAATTGCTAAAATAGAGTAGCTGTTAGAGTTGGATGCAAATTTTTTTAGATCTTTTAATTTTTAGTACTCTATTTTACAAAAAAATTATAGCATAACTCTTAAAGATGCTCTTAAGTTCTTAGATAAAATTGCATAGTTAATCATTGAACTAAAATTTTTAAAATTACTAAAATATTATGAAGAGCACTTTATTTTATTTTTAATATTTTATTTTTATTTGTTACAATTATTTGTTTTTGTAATTTTTATTGTAATTCAATAGATATACTTGCAACAAATTTAACTAAAACAAAAAATTGTTCTAATAGAGTGCCATACACACTATTAGGAAAAAGCGTATTACTGACGGCCGAAACATTCGGAAAATAGTCGGAAATCGACTTACCGACTATTTCCGACTGTTTTCAGACAAAACCAGCATCGCTAAAACCTTGGCCGGTAAAA
This sequence comes from Centaurea solstitialis, assembly GCA_030169165.1. Classification (NCBI taxonomy): domain Eukaryota; kingdom Viridiplantae; phylum Streptophyta; class Magnoliopsida; order Asterales; family Asteraceae; genus Centaurea; species Centaurea solstitialis. The sequence goes on from CM058041.1 coordinate 87,121,834, forward strand.
TTACCAACGGTTTTTCCGACGATTTTACCGACTGTTTCATTTACCGACGGCTTTTCGACGAGTTACTGACGATTTTCGACTGTTTTTCCGACGACTTGTTAAAAATAAATTAAAAAAGAACAATCGATAAGCCATCGGAAAGCAGTCGGAAATTTCCATCCTCTTTTAGCAGTCGGTAATGGCCGTCGGTAATATAGGATTTTTTAGTAGTGATAGGATGTTCCTTTATTGGACCAAACACAAAAAGTCCTATCTCAAAGTGTTGCAAAAGGATTTATGACGTTTTGGGCATCGCAAAAGTAAGGTTTTTTGGAACATGTTTTTAAAAAAGCATTCTATTAAATATTTTATAGAATACTATTTGCAAGTGTTCTAAAAACACAAATGTTCTCTAAAAAGATAGGTTTATATAACACTTTTCAAAAGGGTTCTATAAACTTACCTAATACGACACTTTATTTTGGAAATGTCCTAAAAACTTGTAACCATACCCAAAAGTGTCTTATAAACGTATTGTTACACTTTTAATATGACGCTTTTGTATTTGGTTCTATAAAACGCTCTATTAGGACGAAATTTTTTTTTTATTTTTAGACGTACTATAAACTCAATTTTATTGTACTATTGTATATGTCTTCAAATTTGAAAAAGTGAATTTAGAACTTGTAACCAAAAGGAAAAATAACATAAAGAGTTTGGTGTCAGGTTGGTGTGAGCAAGGTATCAAAAGGTGTGGTGGCGGAAGCAAAACTGAAGGTAGCCATCAACGGGTTCGGACGCATCGGAAGGAATTTCTTGAGGTGTTGGCATGGCAGGAAGGATTCCCCTCTTGATGTCATTGCTATCAACGACACCGGCGGTGTGAAACAGGCCTCCCATCTTCTCAAATACGACTCCACTCTCGGCATCTTTGACGCCGTCGTAGCACCTTCTGGCGACAACGCCATTTCCGTCGACGGCAAGATCATCAAAGTTGTCTCCGACCGGAACCCCTCCAACCTCCCATGGGGGTACGAATTCGTTAATTAATTAATAGTAGCCTAGTAATCATTGGGAGGGACAGTGGATGACATCCCTGTCTACCCATGTGGCGATACCCAGACAATGGGTCCACTTTCGGGTCGCTCCATCATGTTGTGACGTGTGCATGAGTTATCTGCCATTAAAAGAAACTTACAGTCAAAGCATTGGTTCTTGGATGGGTTTGATGAGTTTGAAAGTTGGTTACATATGCAGGGAAATGGGGATTGATTTGGTGATCGAAGGGACGGGAGTGTTTGTGGATAGAGAAGGAGCCGGGAAGCACATTGAAGCCGGAGCGAAGAAGGTTCTTATCACTGCACCTGGGAAAGGCGACATTCCTACTTATGTGGTCGGTGTCAATGCCGATCTTTACACCCATGCCGAGAACATCATCAGTAACGCCTCCTGCACCACCAACTGCCTCGCTCCTTTTGTCAAAGTCATCGACCAAAAATTCGGTAATTAACTAATCGAATGCATACATATATATAGACAATGAAAGCGACGAAGGGTCGACTCAAAACTCATCTGTCTGAATAATTCATGATTATTCTAAAGCATTATTCATGACGAAATACAACATGGAGTATGAATAATAAATGATGCATAGTATTTAGTGTATTATTCATCATAAATAATGCATATAGTCTTATTACTATTGACTGAATGAGACATGTGCTACATTCTCGATTGTCCAGCAGTTCGTAATGAAATATGAGTTTTCATTTGAACCTTCCCCTATATATATCAATGGACTTGGGATCACGTAAGACCAAACCATTTTCATGAGGCCTGTGAAACCAAAACTTTACACTTGAAAATTCACACCAAAACACTGTGAAGCTAACCTTCACAATGTTTTTGCTTTGAAGGTTCGGGTTTTTTTTACGTTCATGGTGTTTTGCTATGTAATTTAAAGCGTAAAATCTTGATCACACTTGTCTCACGTGAAGCTGACCCTATATCAATATATGGTAACTGATTAAGATATATATGTGCAGGAATCATTAAGGGAACAATGACCACAACTCACTCCTACACCGGAGACCAAAGGTTGCTTGATGCCAGCCACCGTGATCTCAGACGTGCACGAGCTGCCGCACTAAACATCGTCCCAACATCCACTGGTGCCGCCAAGGCCGTGGCACTCGTGTTGCCATCACTCAAAGGCAAGCTCAACGGCATTGCCCTTCGTGTTCCCACACCCAACGTCTCTGTGGTCGACCTCGTTGTTCAGGTCTCCAAGAAGACCTTCGCTGAGGAGGTGAACGCCGCATTCCGAGAGGCGGCAGACAACGAGCTCAAGGGAATTCTGTCGGTGTGCGACGAGCCATTAGTGTCCGTTGACTTCAGATGCAGCGATGTGTCGTCGACCGTTGACTCCTCGTTGACCATGGTGATGGGAGATGACATGGTGAAGGTGATTGCATGGTATGATAATGAATGGGGTTACTCACAGAGGGTGGTTGATTTGGCTGACATTGTTGCCAATAACTGGAAGTGAGCCTTTCATTCACTTGTTTCAATTGTTTCCATTTCTTTAATGTTTCCAAGTAATCTAAATTTTTCTTGCAAATATATATGTAATGTAATGATCAGAGTTTGGAACTATTATCCTCAAACAAAATAAGAGCACTTTAAAAGGATTCCTTCCCTAATTTTCAGCTTTAATTATGCAGAGGTAGCCAAGTTTTGATCCATATACAACTGGAACATGTGGTTGCTTATCTTGTTTTGAAAATATTGGTTTTTATTGATTCTTTTTCACTATATCTTTTACCAAAGACAATAGTTAACTCAATCTTTCATACATTATGATTTTGTTGAATAAAGAGAATAGAAGGATAGAGGAAGTATTAAATACAAACCATGGACCGGTTGGGTTGCTGGTATCAACGTTTGTTCAAAATACAAACCATGAAATTGTTACAAAGACAACAGACTAAAAATCTAAGAAATTGATGTAAGGAAAGTCAGCTTTGTGAACACTCACTCTCTTAGCTGATTTGTGGAGTATTTGTGCGCCAGCATCTTCCTCATCTCCCATCTGCACCGCCGTCTTCTGCTCCATCGTATGCGCCGCCGCCTTCCTCCTCTACCGCCTTTACCGTTGGCTTCATCTTCCACCGTGTGCACCGCCGCCGCGTTCCATTCCTCTACCATCAGCATCGCCGCCATCGGCTTCCTCCTCCACTGTCGGCTTCCTCCTCCATTGTCTGCACCGCTGCTGCCGGTTTCCTCCTTCACCGTCGGCACGGTTTCTGCCGGATTCCTCCATGAATTTCAGGAGACATCGATCCGGTGGAGGAAAATTTAGATCGAGATCTAAGGCTTTCTCCGGCTATGGACGATCGGCGAAAGTATAACTGAAATTGACGACAGACGACGAATCGGAATCGCTTTGAGCTCCGCTGTACACGGCGGCGCAAGGTGCACGAATGACAAATCTCTCCAATCGGCAGCAATTGTTGTTGATTTGCGAGTGGTAGAGGAACAACGCATGGACGATCGGAAAATCGACCGGAAAATGCGAGCCTGAGATCTAGCGCCCCTGCCGGAAGAGGAGCGACGGCGGTGGCCAACGGAACAGCCGTGGCGGAGTTAGATGATGACTCGACGGTGTTGCTCTCACCGCTAGGGTTTTTTTTCGTCTTCTTTGCTGTCGCGCCTCCTCCAACGCCTGCACATGTGTTTCGTCGGAGTGCACACGTGTTTCGCCGGAGTGAACAGGAATTCGTTGGAGTGCACACGTGTTTCGCCGAAGTACGACGGAGTTTGTCGGAGTGCACACGTGTTTCGCCGAAGTACGACGGAGTTCGTCACACGTGTTTCGCCGGAGTGAGCGGGAGTTCGTCGGAGTGCAGACGTGTTTCGCCGAAGTGAACATGTGTTAGTCGGAATTTTGGATTTTGAATGTATTTCAAATTATTTGTGTTTTCCCAAAATACCCCTGTACACACGTATGTGTATTTGATCTTTAAAATTATAATTATTCAAAATTCCCTAATTATAGGGATTTGATCTTGACTATAAATTTAAATTATCAATAGTTGTGATGGGTTAACAAAGTTAACATACTATTTGTGGTCTCAGTCTATATATATATATATATATGTAATATTTGTGTGTACGTGTTTGTGCTAGGTATAATTATATAATGAGAAACCCATGAACTATATATGATGTATGAAATATAATCAATCTTTGATGAAAACTTGTACATATTAATTATTAAGTGACTGTTCATGGAAATTAAAATTTTGTTGCTATAACTATTTGATTGTTCGGAATACAACAATTAATACTTGGCTCATTGATATTTTACAATTATATCTCGTTTAAATGTAAAATTAACATTTATATACATAATATATAAACAACGTTACATAAAAGTGTAAATTGTAAAGACGGAAAAATGCCAGATTCCTTGATGAAGATTCCAATTCACCAATGGAAATGTGAAAAGGGATGAAATCTTAACAGTTGGATTTTAGAATAATATAGCATATGAAGGAAGCATTAGATACCAAACTTTCTGAAAATGCTTTTTTCTTTTAAATTGTCTCTTTCTCCCTATCCATTTAATACTTTCCGTAGCACAAAAAGGTTAACCTCTTAATCTTTCTGCTACATCAGTACCACATCAACTTTTCACTTTCTTATCTTCATAGCCTTACCTTACCTTCAAGTCTCGTACCAAAAACATTTCATACCCTCATATCCTTACCTTTTATTAATTATTATTTTAAATAAAATATATGTAGAGAGAGAATGAGAGAAAGAGAGATAGAGGGAAGAGAAAGAGTGCATAATCAACGGGTTTGGAAACCTATTGTTCAACTCGCGTTGGAATCCCACATGCCGAGTATCATGGTACCCACCGAACCCGCCTAAGTTGCTCCCTCAACCCGCCTCAACCCGAGGCATGCTACGGAAGGCCTAATACATTAAATATAAGTTTTAGGTTTTGATTTGTAAATATCATCTTCACTCTCCATTTGATAATATACTAGATATCTATAGATATATTTTCTTCCGTTTTACAGAGTAAATTACATGTTACATTCATGTGGTTTGTATATGTAGCGCTTCTGCGCTTGCATGGTTCAACTTTGTAAATTAGCTCCGTGGCTTAAGCCTACGTGAACTGTTTGGTTGGTACAACCGATAAATTCATCACATTTTTAGTACATGAAAATAAATTCTCTTTCATAGAATAAAATACCCCCTGGCGCCTACCCTTGTTAACTGAGATTTTATTTGGGTAAGTAACCACATTCTTATTTAGAGGGTGTTTGGGATTGCGTTTCAAAAGTGCTTATTGACTTATTGGCTTTTCAAAAAGCTAATAAGTTAAAAATAATGTTTGGGTATTCAAGAAGCACTTTTCAAAAGTGCTTTTTGATATAAAGGGAAAAGCTATTTTTGAAAAGCATGGAGAGTGCTGCTTTTTGATCTGGCTTTTGACTTTTGGCTTTGCACTCTCACATAAATCTACTTTTTAACCCAAACATTTTTTAACTTATTGACTTATTGACTTTTATCATAAAAAAACTAATCCAAACATTTTTTTAAAAACTCATTTTACCATCACCAAAAGCCAATAAGCACTTTTAACCAAAAGCACTTTTGGAGTTCAAAAAGCAATCCCAAACACAACCTTAAGTTAGAGAGACGCTATCATTCTTGTTATACCATTGCTCTTCACTGCCTTAATTTTCCTATTAATTACTCTTCACAAAAACATTATCTAATATCCCTCACCTAAAGAGTTTTTTTAAACAACTATTACAGAAATGGATCAATTCAAATGATTTTACAAACCACGATTACCATCTTAAAAATGGCAAACGGCAATCCATAAGGACCAATTTTGTAATGTACTATTTAATCTTTGTAATTTATTCTGTTATCTTCTATTACATCTCCACTCTATTTTTATGCTATCAAACTCAAAAGGATATGATTCTCAAATCAACCTAACAAGTGATTCGAATAAGCAATCAAAAGTAAATATTGTTACGTCATACATATATATATATATATAGGGGTGGGTTCAATTGTGAACCACTTTTTGGTTGTGAACGTGAGGACAACCGAGAGCGCGACATGTGGCGGATGACTAGGCGCCACGTCAGATCCACGGCGGGTGACTAGGCGCGATTCATGGGAGGGCATTGAATTAAAGGATGGGACCACACTCAAAGTCGCCACGTGTCGCGCTCTCGGTTGTCCTCACGTTCACAACTAAAAAGTGGTTCACAATTGAACTTTCCTCTATATATATATATGTATATGTATATAAAAAGAATCTCATGTGGGTTAAGGATGAATAAAAACAAGTGCAGTATTTCTGGTGATGGCACATGGGAAACAATATCAGCATCCTGTCTTTGGAATACTTTTCAATTTTTCATTTCAATTTCAAAGTAAAATGAAGACTTGATGTGATTGAGCTTCAATTGTAAATTAATTGTTATTGTATTTGTTAAATCTAACAATAAAACTGGGATACTTAGCATCTACAATGGAGGTTTCTCCTTAGGTTCTTCATGGGGTTTTTATAAGAACCTCCACTGTGAGACATAGGTTCTTGTCTACTCACAGCTTCTTATTAGAACTCGGGTACTTGAACAAGAACCCAGGTTCTTATAATAGTTTCCTTTTCTGTTATATAATAGTTTACATAAATAAAAATTATATTATAAATAAGAAGAGGGAAGTGAGGTTTTTGTAAGAACCTCCATTGTAGAGTTTTAAGGAGGTTTTTGGTTTGTTGAGTTGGCAATGACGTGGTAGAAAAAAATATGGTAAGTGAGGTTCTTGAAGGTTCCACCACTGTGGATGCTCTTGGGAGTATAATTCAACAAGCAGCAATCATTAAACAATTTTTTTACATTTATTTTACGGATTTCCTAAAATATGTGTATGTAAGATTTGATTTGTGACATGTCAGCTAATGTTAATTATCTGGTTGCTATGTAACTTGGTAAAGTTAATTATAATATTTTTCAGATTGATACTTTTACCCAATCATATTGACTATAGGTTGTTCTTTTTTTTTTTCTTTTTAAAAAGGATCCTCAAATTGTTCTTTTCCTAGCTTTTAATTAAATTTAACTTTTAATTTACAATAGGAATAATGAATTATATTGAAAAAGTTACTGATTACTTAAACAACAAAAAAGTTATGGTTTGCATTTTATGACGAGTTAGGTCCTAAAACTAACTCAGGCTATGTTTGGCAAGCGTAGGTTATAAGCTAGCTGGTAGCTGATAAGCTATCTGTTGATTGATAAGCTTGCTAGTAGCTGATAAGCTAGTTGTTGAACAAATTATGTTTGGCAAAAACTAGCTTATGAGTATGTAAAATGACCAAAAAGGGTATATTTGAATTTAATAATTAATATTAATAAGAGTATAATTGGAAAAAACTACAATAAGCTCTTTATAAGCTACTCAAAGTAGCGTTTCAAAAAGCTAGCTTATAAGCTAGCTTCCTGGTATATGTTTGGATGGACTAGCTTATAAGCTAGCTTATGAGCTAGCTTATGCTTGCCAAACACAGCCTCAGTCTAAAAGATACCATTAATTTATTAATTTAGAAAGATATTTTGACCATTTATTTTATTTTATTATTTTCTATTAATATCAAGGGACCAAACATGTAACTTAATCTATTTTATAGACCTAGATTTAGGCGAACTCAAGCTATTTTCGTAAGATCAGTGAAACCAATATTTTTTACATAAAACTTAAAGGTGTTTTCTGGTATGAATACTCGAATTATTTATTTGTTACATTCACAGTTTTTGAGCTCTGAAAGTTTCGTTTAATTACATTGTTTTAGATTTTTTTCCACGATAGTATGTTACGATGAATGTTCGAATTTTTTTAACCTTCGCAATGTTTTGCTATAAAGTTTTATGTAAAAAGTGTTTGGTTTCACCGGTTTCACAGAAACAACTTAGTCTCACGTAAATCTAACCTCTATTATATATTTAATAATAAAATAAAATAAAAAATAATACAACACCAGCAACATATGAACACTACCAAACATCATCTTCTCAACTTCATTTTGCATCACCGTCGGCCGTCACCACCTTCCTGTTTGACAAGTGCAACCTTCAGATCTACATCCTCCATATTTCCGACGACGATGGTGGGTGGTGGCAGTAGGTGGCAAAGGTAGCAGGTGGTGGCGGTGGTTTGCGTTTCACTGGATTTCGCAATCCACAACGAACGCCCCTGAGTTTTTTTTAAGATCGATGGGTTTGATTTCGAAAAACATTTCAAACATCCTTGGTCTTTTTGTTGTTTTTTATTAAGAAAGATTTTTAGAGTAAGGTTTTCTTGGTTCATCTTCATCTTCAAATGAATTAGGTTTATAAATCAGAGATGAATTTATAGTTGGTTTTTTGTTTTTCTTCATGGTTTCAGATTTGGGTTTTTTTGGGCATCAAGTTGGATCAATTTGGTCTAGGTTTGGTGATATCTCTTTCACAAAAGTTGTTCTAAATTTTCTTGTGATCATTTTTGTGTAAACAAAAATTTGAAATTGTGGTGATGGTGGTTAATGGTGGGTGATGGTGGGCCGCAGTGGTGGGTGATGGAGATATACAGGGAAGTCACGTGGAGGGAGATGAAGTCTCTAGATTCTTACTAGAAAACAAAATAAACTGCAAATGACTAAAATACCCCTATTTGTAATCAATCTAACAGAAAATTTTAAAGGAGTAAGAAGTTAGGGACCCAGCGCGTTATAAAATACGAACCATGAAAACCCATTCTATAGATATTTCATTTTAGGGACCCAGAGTGTTAAAACCACCAAACCATAGGGAACAAATATGTAATTTCACTCTATAAATTATACAAATTTAGCAAAATTAGGTATTTACAAAGAAACTTATGGAATTTGTATGGGTAAAATATGATTTAACTCCTAAACTTTTTTAATTAATGTTTTAAGCGCTAAACTTGTAGGGTGTTCACGGGGCGGGTCGGGGGAGGGTACCTGCAAAATCACTATCGGCGAACACGGGGCGGGTACCCAGAACTGCTACCCGAAACCGACTTGTGGTCTTAGGGTACATGCACATAATCGAACCGTAACGGAGCGGGTACCCGCGGATTGGTTCACGGGTTACTCGAAATTCATGTTGCATTAATCATCCCTATAAAATTAATAAAAAAACCCAAGCTAGACGTGGAGTCGTGGTCTCGTGGTGATGCAGTGGACACTCGTCGGCGATGAAGATGGCCGACGGCTGAAGATCACCGGTGCCCGACGGTTGAGATGGCAGGATTTTGGAGATAGCTAGAGATGTGGAGTCGTGGTGACGCGGTGGATTCTCAGTAGCGGTGGAGATCACTGGCACCCGACGGTTGAGTTGTGGCTTAATAAAACAGAGTTTCTTATTCAATCCATGGTGCCGTTAAAAAAAATCCATGGTGATCGAGAGCAACAAATCAATTGATTAAATAAATTAATACCGGTGATTGAAAGCAATATATTAAGCAACAGGAAGAAATCGATAAGATGATCAGAAGAGTCAGCAGTTTACGTTGGTGGCGAGTTGGAGAGGCGATGATACAATTTTGAAAATTAACGTTGGAGAAATTGAATAAAATGGGTAATATGGTAATTTTGATTTTTATCCCTTCAAATTAGCCCAAATCTGGGCAGATAACTTTTAAGAGAAATTGGGGTAAACTTATCCCTCCAAACCTCTCCAATTCCTTTCCTTTCCCTAAAAACTCGAGAACACACTTTTTTCCTCCTTTCTTTTGGAATCCTTCCCTTTCCTTTCTTAAAAACTCGAGAACAAGGCGTAAATGAGTAAATTCCAAGTTCCAACCTAACAATTCTATTATGTATTTGCCTATGCCAACTTTGCAGCTTGGTGCTAAAGACCGAGTCTCGTGGCTGAATTTACATCATCAAGATGTCCGTTGTTTTTCAGTTAGTGAGGTGTGGCGTTTTTTTTTGGGGGAGTTATGAGTTGGTTCCTTTGGTATGATTTGTGTTGGTTTAAAAATCATGTACCAAAACATTCTTTTTGTTTTTGGTTACTAGTTAAAATAATAACAATTTGAAATAATAAGAGATTGAATCTCCTGTAACCATTATTTTTAAATTAATATATTTGTATTCGTATAACCCAGTGGTATTTTGGTTATGATAATTAATTCAACTTAATCTAATTTAGGAATGTAAATCAAGTCAATTATACCCCATCTTTGTTAAAATCTTGACTCTTCTTTTGTTATCGATTTATATGTCTTCATATAAAAATTTGTGTAATTCATATATATATATATATATATTAATATATATATATATATATATATAGAGAGAGAGAGAGAGAGAGAAAGAGAGTGAGAGATAGAGAGAGAAGGTTCAAATGAAAACTCATTTTTCATTGTGAACTTGAGGACCACTGAAATCACGTTACGTGACAATATTCACTTTGAATATTTTACATTATTCAGAGTTAATAAAGACGCATGAGCTTTATTCACCCTGAATAATGTGGCGTGATTTTGGTGGTCCTCACGTTCACAACCTAAATTGAATTCTAATTTGAACCTAACTATATATATATACATATACATAGAAAGAGAGAGGTAGATATGGTGGAGAAAAATATCTTCTCATTATTTGTATACATATTCAATTTTTTTGTTGTATCGTGTATCACATTAAACAATAAATGTAATACTACCTTAAAATAAGGAAGTAATGAAACTAAAATCAAATCGTGAGTTTGGTGGATTGATCCTAATCCAAAACCGAGTGTCCATTTCCTAATGGATGAAGAAACTGAATTCCACTACAAACCCAACGTCACATAAAAAGTGTATCACAAATTATTGGCCTAAGTTGGAGTGTATTTTCAAATGGTTTTATATTGTATATATATCATCATTTAATTAAATGCAAGTTATCTTATTGTTAATAATACGTATAGACGACAAACATTGTCATCCAGAACTATATATAAAACTTGTATTATTCATGCAATTATGGGTCTTTCAAGTTGAGAAATAATAAATTTTTATTTACCCAAGATGGAAATAGTATCATTGTTTGAGAATAACTAATATAATATCCCCATTACAAAAGGATGTCCATTACTATTGGCAGTCAAAGAGGGCACAGTTGACTTGATTACGAAAGTGGTGATTTCAGCACTTTTATGATGTAACATGAATAGTAGATTTACTGGATCTTTCAGATGATCGGAAGAAGAAAACAATCTCAAAAGATGTCAAAGATCTTATCACGAGAACTTCAATACAATTGCTTATGCAACTTCTCACGTAGCCTAGGACGCATGCAAGGTCGTGCACACTGCGTTTTCCTATTTTGAGCGGCAAGATAAGCTTTTATACGATGGGACGCTTTTATTCAGATGCTAGTTGGATAACCGATGGAAGTGACAATAAATCCACAACTGGCTGGATTTTTACCCTTAATGGGGGTGCTGTTTTTTGGGCTTCAAAAAAGCAAAGATGCATTACACATTCCACCACGAAGGCCGAGTTTTTTGCCCTGGCCGCGACAGGTAAGGAGGAAGAATGGCTAAGAGTTATGTTGTTGGATATAGAGTTGTGGCCACTACCAATGCCAGCCATCTCCTTAAACTGTGATAAAGAGGCAACTTTAACTAGGGCTTATAATAATATTTACAATGGTAAATCTAGACATATTGGCCTTAGACATGCTTATGTGAACCAATTAATTTCTCATGGAATTATCACTATTATTTATGTACACTCTTGTAGAAATTTACTAGATCCATTTACAAAAGGTCTTCCCAAAGACATGATTTTTGGAACTACAAGAGATATGGATGTGAAACCCATTGATTAAAGTTGGCAATAACCGAAACCCAACCTAAACATAGACTTAAATCTACTTATAGGTTCAATGTGGTAAATAACCAAGTTATTGATCACCAACTTGGACATTAGTTTACTAAACGAGTGAGTAATTATAAGGGTGAGTTACATACTCTTATTGAAGTACTTCTTTGGAAATTAAAGGGGCTTCACCTATGTAGACACAAAGAGTGGTGTGCCGCTCTAGCAAGAGCAAACATTTTGGTTTTGTAGGTGTTTATGAAACTAGGACGAGCGTATGGCCATAATAGTGCTCTCTAATTCATGGACATGGAAATGACTTTCATGTGTGTTATCTCTCTGAGTCTAACTTATGAAATCATGGCTCAAATGCTTTAAGCCGACATAGATTTTGTTGGACTATTTGAAAGGTAAAAGTATGTTAAGGTTCAAAGCGAAGCTACCTTAATTTAAGAATGATGGTCAAATGCTTGAGATAAATCCTAAGTGGGGGATTGTTAGAACAAGTAGTAGCTATCACTTGTTTTAGATTAATCCCAATTAGGAGGAGTGAAGAAAGTTCGCACCTTTATTTTAGCAAATGAAAATCCCTTACTTTTTTGGTCCTAACATTTAACGGCAAGTTAACTTTTAGTTAGTTATTTTCGATTATTTTGGTAGGTAACCGAAATTGGTAGTTTATAATTATTTGTGGACCATTGCACCTTTTCATGAAAGGTTACATATTTTCAAAAAATGTTGCACCTCTTGGGAATTTATTATAAATAAGGTTTATGTTTTGTTTTAAATAATCCATTTTTTCGATCTTTTTTTTATAAGGTTCACCTGGGTTTGCCCAGACTACATCCTTGGTAAATTTTACTGAGAGCTAAAGCATGCTCCCCTGAGATTTTTTTTTTGAACAGCAGTTGGTGCAGCGGAGTATCTTGCGTGCCACCGAGGCGCCAAGTCTCTCAACCCGAGTTCGAATCTTCCCACGAAGAGAAGTGACCACCCCCAGCCTAGCCATCCAGTTTCCCATATTGGGGCTTCAAGGCATCGTACTGGGATTCGAACACGGCTGCTGCCCAGGGAAAATCCCCCATATGGAGGCCGTCTGGAGTTGAACTCCTGACCTCTTAGGAGCCCCTGGTTGCTCACCCCCAGATTCGAACTTGGGTTGGTTTTTCCCCAACACCAAGCCTTACCGGTAGGCTGCCCCATTGGGGTTTCTTCACTATATATCACAACCATGATCATGAGAAAAACTTGTAGGACCATTGCCTACAATTCTTGAAACTCGGGGAGGTCATGGGTGGAAATTAGCCTAGTTCCATCAGCGACCTAGTGGGGGCTAATATTCTTTAAAGATAATAATACAATCACGTCCTCGTTTTATTGTTTTGATCAAATCATTTCTACCCTTTTACCTCCTTTTCTTTCAGTATTACTAGGTTATCATGAAACTAGCAAGATCTATTATGAAAATCGATGGAAACACTCATGGGTGGGTATTAACTCCCTTAAATAAATTTTCATATCTAATAAATGAATGACCACTAATCAACCAGCTAACAATAAAATCGTAGGTATTAACTCCCTTAAAATTTGTTTTCGTTTTGAGACCAATGCTAAGGGATCTACCCCCTTCAACCTTTCTAAGTCACGCCCCTTTGACCCCGCCGCATGACTTAATGATTTTACTAAAATCACTAACAAATACAAGTTACGAATAATGGGTTACCATATTTCATGTAAATATTTATTTTTATAGTTATATCAGTTTTTTCTACACATCTGCTAACTATATAAACGAAAAAGATTTACAATCTTAAATTGGTCGACGATTTATAAGTATATGTCTCATTTTTTTATTTGTGATGTTCTAAACTTATTTTTTAAAATAAACTAAATCTATTTTCTGTAATGAAATCAATTCGACTATTTGTTGTTAAGCAAATAAATTTCGGAAAACATGAAAATCGACTATTACTTTGAAAAAAAAAATCATATTTTGTTACCCAAAGCATGTAAGTTAATTACTTGTTTAAATTATTTATATAAAAACATTTATTTTATTTATTTAATTAAAGTTGTGATCCACGTACTAAGGCTATGTTTGGCAAAAAGTAGCTAAGCTTATGAGTATGTCATAAAATGACTAATTAAAAAAGGTATATTTAAATTTAATAATTAATGCTAATAAGGGTATATTTGAAAAAACTACAAAAATTCCCAAAAAGCTACTCAAAATAACCGTTTCAAAATGCTAGCTTATGTTTGGATGGACTAACTTATCAGCTAGCTTGTTTTTGCCAAACACAACCTAATTCCAATTGGAGCATGGCTCCCGGCCTGTTTTTAAGTTTTAAGAACTAATCCATGCACTAGTGCGAAGTGAATGCTTTGAGAGGTCGATTGATTCGATAATTAAAGTGAATTTGATGGAATTAGAATGATAATTTATTAATGATGAATAGTTTTTGAAATAAACGTAATGGAATCATTTGAAGAGTGTGTCATTCCTATACTAAAATGAAGGAATGAATTCTTTATCAACCAAATATGTGGTCAAATTCCATTTGTTTCCAATTCAACTCTTTGAAAGCTGAATTTCTTCAATGTATGCACGTGGTAATGAGAAAATATAAATGAATAGACGTTAAAAAGAATTTACATCTTCAATTTGTCATCTAAATACTTTTTAAATTTTTTGCTTTACGTTTCTCTATCTTTTCTTTTAAAACGACATATACACCATTTACTATTTTCGGCACATGTGATATTGTGATAATCAAAATATCAGTAATGACAAATGTTAAATCGATCACAGCTTTTTGAAAAGCCTTACAAAACAAATATCTAGTTAATTACTTGTCATACAATTTTATTATTAGTATCCATTAAAAAGGAACCGATATTGGTTTTCATAGAAAGCCTAAAAAGGCATGGTTTTGAAAACCGGACCGGACCGGCCGGTCTGACCGTTCAACCGGGAACCGGCAGGGGGACTGGTTCAATATAACCGGTCAAACCGCTAGGCATTGAACCAGTGATAACCGCTTGAACCGGAAGGTTGAACCGTTAAACTGGACCGTTTGAACCGCTTTAAACCGTTTTTTTCTTCTTTTTTTCATCTACTTCCCAAATGCAAGGTTAGTATTTTCATAAACCTTTTCATCTACTTCCCAAATGCAAGGTTAGTATTTTCATAAACCTAGTTATATGACGTACGTACTTCCCAAATGTTGTATTTAAGTATTGTTGATGTTGGAAGTGTTTTCAAACATATTTATTTTTTAGTAATTTTTTTAAAAATAATGATGACGTCATCCGTTCTTTAAAACGGTCTAACCGGTCCAACCGGTTGAACCAATGAACCAGTAGGACAACCGGTTTGATAACTGGTCCGGTTTTCAAAACCCTGTAAAAAGGAATTTTGCAATGATTTTTCTATAATTTCTACGGAAATTACCCAAGTTTGTTAAAACGTAGCATATTTTGATACATCTTTTTTACTTTTAAAAAACTATAGATAGGTACCTTTACAAATTTATAAAGCTTTCTTCTCACTTCGTACTTAGTTAGCCACAAGCAATCTACGTTAATTGCAAATCTTATAAAGAATACTTTCTTTTACCATTTTTTGTTTTAAACAAATTCTCTTTTGCTTTAGATCAAAACAAAAGTTTATGATATTCCAAGCAAGTAGATCATATATTTGCATCCACTAAACCTGCAAGTAAAATAACATATTACTTAATTTGTAATCCTTATTCATTATAAAGCGGTTGTGTACTTTCGTATCCTTATACTTTCCATTTTAACAAATAATTTGTTTTAAATACGTATCCATTATTGTGGTTGTTACCCATACTTTACAACATAAATACTAAATAATTAAGATAACATATATTTTTTTCTTATTCAATCAATTTGGTTTGTTTCTTTATGCCATATAAAATAAAGAATGATTATCCCTTGTGTATATATATTGATATTTTTAAATGAAAACTTATCTTTTATTGGAAATGTGACTACTAGTATTATTCAAACTAAACATTTATGCATTATTTAGACTGAATATTGTATCTGAATAATCCTATATATACATATATATATAGAGGGAGAGAGAGAGCTAGAGAAGAAGAAGACGACGACGACCTTAAATAGTTAAAAGAAAAAAAACTAAGAACACCTCATCAACAAATAAGATTAGTTGATCCAGTAGATGTGTTAAAAGATGTTATAAGAAGATTTAAAAGAAATCTCACACATTCTATTTTATAAATTGAAAAATACAAAATATGATCAATATCTTAAGGAAGAAATTACCCAAAAATAACATTCATATTTTTCTTATCAACTTAGTCATTTATATTCATATAATTTGTCATAGTTTTTGTTTTTTATTTTTTAAACTTTTTTATGTTTTCTCTTGGACATCTTCCTACTTATACATATAAAGGAAAATTCAAATAAAAGCTCATGTTTCATTGTGAACGTGAGGACCCTATACATATATATATATATAGAGAGAGAGAGAGAGAGAGAGAGAGAGAGAGAGAAATTCACATTTGAACCTGATCCTATACATATATATATATGTATAAAGAGAAAGAGAGACAAAAACTTGGCTGCGAACTGAAATTTCATTGCGAACATGAGGACAACCGAGTAGGGGGCATGTGTCATATTAACTCTAAATAATCATGTATTATTTAGAGTGAATAACACAACATTCAGTGTTATGCACCTATGCATATGCACGTGTGCATATTACAAAATTACTTGTATGCACAAGTAATACGGTTCAGATGGAGTCTGATAACACCAAAATTATGCATGTTTGGTTGTTCTACTTTAAAAGATCTACCCCATTTATGCCTGTTTTGGTACGTTTTACTTTTGAAAAACTTTCTTCTTCGGTTTTGCAAGTTTGAAAGGTATATATACTTGGAACGAAAAATAGGAAAAAGGGCGAAAAAGCACGAAAAATGGATTTCGAAGAGACAGACCACTCTCCCGATCGCGAGATGTCAATCTCGCGCCGTAAGATGTGATGCACTTAAGAAGAGATTTCGTACTGTGGATGCTTGGCCTCGCACAACAAGGATTGAAAGCTTCTAGAATATTCAAGATTCACTAAATTGGGATGACTTTCAAGGCCTCGCATCGCGAAGCCCAACCTCACGATCGTGAGGTGCGCCGAATGAGCCTTTAAATACTGCCTTCTGCCTGTTAGTTTCAAATAATTGATACACATCACATATCTCAGAAAAGCCAAGAGGAGGAATAGCGTATGAGCCTACAGTTGGAGAATGTGCTTAAACACAGTGAAACATCGTCGGTCTACACCCGGAGTCGTCTTGTTGGTGCCCTATCTTTAATTGTTGCACCGTCTGCTTAATGTGTTCATATACTTGTTTGGTTATAGTTTCATTATGTTTAGTGGCTAGTAATCTTATAGTATTCACTATGGTTTGATGAACTTGAATAATGATTTGATTTGGATATTTTATTTAATAAATCTATGACTTTTGAATGTTTGTCTTGTGATTCCTATCTATTGTTTTAATTGTGGCCACATGAACTCGTTGATTGGGTGTATTTGTTATGACGAATTATGCATGTTTGGTTGTTCTACTTTAATAGATTTATGACGATTTCTAGCAAGGGGTATCTAGGGATACCCGACCACATCAGTAAAAGGTTGTTCCATTGTCCAATTAATAAGAAATTTGTTACCAAAATTACCACAAAAATCCGATGCCAACCACTCATTCATACCTTGGTGTTTTGTCAATTTCAACGAACCGATATTTTATTTTATTTTTCAAAATATTACCATGGTTTAAAGAATTAATATTGATGGGCATTTTAAGTTGTCAATAAAATTTAAATTTTGTCAATAAACTGTTTTTGGTTAAGATTTTGCATTTAGTAATATTTCCGCAACATTACATTATTGATAGATATATTCGTCGATGATAGTTTAACTTTTAGTAAGGTTCAAAATCGTGTGGCATTGGTCCAACAAACACCGACTTGTTGCTTCCTCTACACCAATGATACCCATAGTTTGTTTCTTTGTGACAATAATCATATTGATAAATTTCTTTCAATAAAAAGTATCATTAAAATCCATGAGGGTGTTATCTATATTGCTTTTAAAGAACACTTTATTAGATATGGTGCACCACGTAGGTTAGCTTAGTAGATGTCCCAAAGTTATGGTATATATTAATCAAAGGGAATTAACGTCACCCCCACTAAAACAAATATCAATAAAATTATATAAGGTGAATATCCAAATCAGAAAGTAGTATGCAATTATTTTGGCAAAGGGGCTTCCTCTTGATACCACCCACAATTGGTACTCCTCACAAACACTACAAACTCAACCCTACAATTACATCATCCCCACTTAACAAGAACATCATTTGGTGGCCAATTAAATCAATAACCCCACTTTGGATATCAACCAAACCAAATAATTTCATTCACCAAACCAGCCTAAGGGGATTCCTCCAACAAGAAGAGAGAGAGATCCACATGAATCATATTACTTCTACCACCTTTAATTTAATTGGCTGTATGTTTTGTTTCTAGATTCTCCCATACAAAGTCAATTGAAATTTACAAAAAAAAAAAAAAAAACATTCAAGATTCCTTTGAATATGATAATTGTAGGGTCATGTCCAAATACTACAAAAAAGTTTTGCTTCAATTCTTACCCTCTTGAATTCCTTCCAAACTGCATGCTAGCTTACTCAAATATATTACCAAGATCTATTTTTCTGAAACCGCGAAAATTTATTAAAAAACTCTAACAAGGCGCAAGAGCAAGACAGTAAAAAAGGCCCCAGGTTACAAATCCAATCAATCCATCTCTTACTACAAACAAGAGAGCTCCTAAGACAGACCCAATTTAACACCGAGGATTGAATATTGTTTGCTATCTTGAGCGGATTATCGAAGATAACGCCATTCCTACCCTTCCAAACCAACCACGTATATGCTAGGATCACCGCCTCTAAAAAAAAGATGCTCAAGTTCAATCCATTTGATGCAAACTAGATCGTAAAAGCATTCAATCTATTGTGGGAGATGATTCCGATACAAAGTCAACCAAATTTGGAATAGTTAATACATGATTCCCCTCAATCTCATTGGCCAGACTTGATAATAGCACAATAAACAGTTACTGGTCTTTAACTATTTCAAAAGGGATCGGATCGCTATGCTTGCTCATATGATCATCACTTTCATAGGGTATTCAGATTATATATGGTGAAAAATCTCTCCCACAAACAATCGTAATATTTATCCATACAACTTGTTCGATTCCCATGCAACATTAATTCATAAATATCCGTTTTTCATTTAATACAAGACAGGAATTAATTGGATACATGTACCTGGTGTTTGCGTGAAAGAATAAATCATCAACTCAAATGATAACTTTTTTCTTGTGTAGTGGTTATTTCGTATTTTCTCTCTTATGGAAAATCCACATTTCATTTCAAAACTTTTATAAACACCTTTTTTCTTGAGAATCCAACTAGATTCCCTACACAAGTAAAGAGATTCCCCTCATTTCCTTGGGGTCATGTAACTCATGTTAAGTGGTGCATTATAATTAAAGTAAATTTTAAATAGTTGTAAATGATAAAATTATGCTCTATTCTCGAACAATATCAACCACCATAAAGGACGTATGATAGAATATTTTATCACTTTATAGTTAGAATTTTTTATTTATTTTATGTAATATGTATGTATGTTTTATTTTTCTAATTAAGATTTCATTTTTATAATAATTGCATGAAACTCATTATTACCTTCCAAAAATTGAAGGTTCGGGCATATATTCTCTAACTAAATTGAAGGTTCGAACGTATATTAAATTGACAAATCTAGACTTGAGTTCTTATCTAGTAGTCGGTACTTTTATGCTCCATGAAATACGTGAACCTTTATTATGTTAATGTTTAAAAAAAACCACTTCGTTAAAAAAAGTATTAGTTTTAGTTGTCTTTTGTTTTTTTTAAGAGTTTTGAAGTCTAAAAGGTGGATGATGCATTTTTAAAAAGAGGTCGTTGGAGGTTTTAAGCTACGCTTTTTCTTAAAAATAAAACAAACTGTCTTAAGTATCTGTATCCAAAATTTTATTAGTCCATGAGTAGCACACAAAGTTGAAACCATAACCTTTTACTAGCACATCAACACTACATCAACTTTTCATTATCCTATCCTTAAACTTTCAACCACCTTTCAAATCCCGTAACACAACCTTTCATACCTCATATACTTTTTATTAATTTTAAATATAAATATAGAAGAGAGAGAAACAGAGAGAGAGAGAGAACGGGTAGGGATGGGTTTTGAAAACAGCCCGCGAACCCATGATGCGGGCTGAAATTAACCGCCCTCGTACCCGCCGTGAGCCCAAGCCTTTGCTACTTATGAAGTCTTAATTAACTGAAGTAGAAGTAGAAGTAGAAGTTGATAGGTGTAGTGTTAAAAGATTCAATATGTTATCATGGGAGCTAGCGTGATTCCATGTGGAAATGGATGAGGGAATATTCTAATGAAAGAATCAAAGTGAGTGCTTTCCTTTGCTGCAAGCATAGGTTAGGTGGTGAAATTAATATTGTGTTCCCATCTCCACTCGATATTTACCATCTAGGTTAAAAAATATATGCTTTTTTATGTGTATATAAAGCCACTCATGTATTGCTCCATTGAAGTACAAGTGAGATCACATACATAGCTCTACATAGATAAGAGAGAGAGAGAGAGAGAGAGAGAGAGAGAGAGAGAGAGAGAAATGGGTTTAGTGAAAGAAGCTTTAAACTCATCAAAACCATACCTAGCTATGGTGGCTCTCCAGTTTGGGTATGCCGGAATGTATATCATAACCATGATCGGCATGAAACGTGGACTCAGCCACTGGATTCTCGTCGTCTATCGTCATGCCACCGCTACTCTCGTCATTGCTCCTTTCGCACTTGCTTTCGAGAGGTAATTAATTGCTTTCTTACACACAAACATATATATATATATATAGGGGTGAGTTATTCTGCAACCCAGTAAAAGGTAACCTTCATGACAACCAAACTGTTTTCGTGAGAACCATAAGACCAAGTTTTTACACTTGAAACTTCACAGCAAAACGATGTAAAGGTAAATGTTTTTGCTGTGAAGGTTCAGATTTTTTTTACCTTCACAGTGTTTTGTGCTGTGAAGTTTTAAGTATAACATGTTGGTCTCACCGGTGTCACGAAAACAGTTTGGTTTCACATGAACCTTACCAATTATATATATATATATATATAAACATATTTGGATTTTGTAGCAGTAGGTAGCAGGGTTTAAGGTGATATACTACATGCACATGCACAGGCTTAATTAAACATGGATGGTCTGCTCTTATTTTGCAGGAAAATAAGGCCAAAGTTGACGCGTTCTGTCTTGCTCAAAGTTCTTCTTCTGGGTTTGCTAGAGTAATATATCTCTTCCTAATTTCTCCATGAAACAAAAACTGCATTACTATGAATTTTACTTAAATTATTCGCAAATCTGGTACAGTCGTTCCATTTTAAGCATGCAAACTTCGCATCAAACCACGCACATGATGTATCGATAGGATCTCGATAATCTTTAGGTAGCAAGTTTGATCAGCGAGGTTAAGTTAAGTTCTATTAACTTTTTGTATGACACAAAAAGCACGTACCGTTAATATTTTAACTGATCAATTAATTCACATGTATTTTACACCAATGGTCGTGAGTGATGTCACCTATGACTAATCTCAAGTCCTGGTGAAATTCGCATGAATCATATGCAATGCAACCGTTTCTTGTTCTCCTATTTAGTTATTAGAGATCGCCAAAAAACGTAACCATATATGTATATAGACACACACACACACACAAGGAAGGATCAAACGAGAATTCGAGTTATTTAAGAAAGTACGAAAACAACCAAATCACACGTAAAATCATATGTGATTTTACATTAACGGTCAAAAAAGATGTACAGGTGACCACTTTTGGTTGAGTCTTCAAGTCGTGCCACAAAATCACATATGATTTTGTAAGTGATTTAGTGTAAAATCACATCCGATAAGCGGTCGACTACGTACTTTGATGGAGCGACCAGTGATGCTATACTAAGGCATCGTGTCCTGATTCCTGAAGTATTCTCTTGGGAATCAATCATACCCCCTATCCCTTTTTGTGTAACTTTCATCAAGGTTCTTCTTTTATTGTTCCCTCAAGCAACTACCATTTGTTGATAACCCATCAAATTTTGACAACCTTGACAACTACCTTAAAACAAAATTAGGTTTATAGAACCTCTAAAGTAAATAAACGTCCTGATAGGATGGAACAAACCAAAAAGTGTCATATCTAAAATCGTTACAAAAGTTTATAGGACGCCTTTATAAGTCGTAACAAGTTTTTTAGAACATTTTTTAAAAATAAAAAATCTTATTAATTACTATTTTAGGTGACACTATTTAAAAAAGTGTTCCACGGACCCTAGTGTCATCTAAAATGACGGGATTATAGGACATTTCCCAAAACCGTTATATAATGTTAACGAATACAACACTTTATTTTGAAAAAACACAAGTAGATTATTAATTTTAGCGACCTGTATAATATATACATACAAACTTGTATATATCTAAGTTACTAACTGGTGATTTTTGTATAATTAATTACAGGCCGGTGATTGATCAAAACTTGTACTTTCTGGGGATGTCATACACATCTGCGACATATGCCTCCGCCATCGTCAATGTCCTTCCAGCTCTCACTTTTGTAATGGCGTTGGCTTTTGGGTATAATAGTCTTTTTCATTCATTTCAAATCCCAAATTAATCCCAAAACCAAACAAAACATAATAATATTAATAATATTAAAGATATAGTTTTGAAATATGAGAATATGTGGAACCCTAGATTAATCTTCAAAAGAGCCCTCGAGCAGAGAAGGGGGTTCCAACATATATAGTGAAGATTTGGTCCAAAGTCTAGCCGATGTGAGACTCTAACATGAAAATTAAATTAATATAATGCATTGCAGGATGGAGAAGGTGAACCTAAAACGGATTCATAGTCAAGCGAAAATAGCTGGGACAGTGATTACAGTGACGGGAGCAACGGTGATGACTCTGTATAAAGGACCAATTGTGGACATATTATGGTACTCTCATCATGGAGATGGAGCAACAACCGCCCACACGGCTACTTCATCGTCTTCCGGCCAGCATATGCTCACCGGAACGATTATGATTCTAGCTTGTACATGTAGTTGGTCCGGCTACTTCATTGTTCAGGTGTCTAATTACCCGTTTCGTTCTTTCTTTCCTTTATAATACAATTAATTTAACCAAATCAATATTAAAAAGAAAAAAAAAACATATATAAATACCATAAAGGAAAAAGGGAAAGCATTTGACCACGCCACAAAAAAAATTTATTCATTTTGAGGATTAAATAATTGAGTTTACCTTTTATTCTTTTTGTTATCTATGTTATATCAATATTTTATTTAGAATCTAATAATACTGTGTAATTGTACACAGTCGATGACGTTAAAAGAGTATCCTGCAGAGCTAAGTTTGACGACGTTGATATGTTTAGCCGGTACAGTGGAAGGTGGGATTATAGCCATGATTATGGAACGTGATCCAAAAGCATGGGCTCTTGGCTTTGATTCTAGGCTTCTTGCATCGGTGTATTCAGTAAGTTGTTCTTTGATTATTTTATTTAACAAAACATTACCTACCGTTATTGATATTTAAAACTTACATATCATTATCAATAATCAAATGAAACATCAACATGAATCTAAATGATATGCCACGTTTAAATAACATAGTACAATATAAAACGTGAAGAAGAATATATTTGTTCCCGTTTGCATTAATGCATACATCCCAATTCATTGTTATCGAATCTACTTTTGCACTTTAACTTTCATTGATGGAACAAGACGATAATGTTTACCGTTGGTATAAGGTTCCATAATGGTTAAAAGATAACATGCATAGTTTATATCAAAACAATTAAGATGGGTATTTTAGTACAAAAAGTGCTTAGATGAGATTCTTAGTGCATTTTCAAGAGTTATGTTGTAACTTTTTTAAAATAGAGTATATCAAAATTAAAATCTCTAAAAAAGTTTGCATCCAACTCCAACAACTACTCTATTTTAGCAATTCTATCATTAATTATATTATTAAAATATTTAATATCTTTAATAAAATATTATTTCTCTCTCTTACATAGAGAAGTTTTAGCATTTCTCTAAATATAGAGATTTCTACTTTCACTCTCTTTTCTTTTTTTATTTTAACATACATTATAGCATAGATGTTGGAGCAAATTTTTACCTAAAAACCTCAAAATCTCTATTAATTTTAGTATAGTTGTTGGTGATGCTCTTAATTTATAAGATCAAAATGCATGGATATCATATATATCAAAAGGGATTATAAAAATTAGCTAGGATAAAATTAAGTCACTTAACAAGTTTTATATTTACAAATTTGAATAACTTAATAGGGACACATATTAAACATTTTATTAGAATTTTCACATGTTAGGTAATATATACGATTTTTTTAAAGTATCTTATAAGGAAGTTAATTAACGATTTATTTATTAGTTTTTTCAACATAGAAAATTGGTGATTTTTATTTACATAACTTCATCCTAATAACTTGTAATAACTTGTAATAAAGCTTTAGATAAACCATATAATAAGTAGTATGCTATAAGACTCTTAGGAATAGTTTTGCATACTAACATAGTGATTTATTTATAAATTTGACAATTTTAAGGTGTTCAACTCGATAACTATTAACACGTATTGCCTTGTATACCATCACTAACGCTAGAAAACAAAGACTGTTTAGAAGTAATATAGACACGTACATATGACATGGTGTTCTATTTATTTAATTAAACGGGTGGGTCTACATGCAAAAAATCTATAAAAATATGCTTGATCTTTAATTTGGTGGTTTAATAAAGTTGCTTAATTAGATATTTTATTATAAAATTACAAATTAAGTATGATTTTTAGATCCTAATCACTATACATGTTAAATATTGTTAGGGGGTAGTTTGCTCTGGGATTGCATACTATGTTCAAGGAGTTGTGAATAGGGTTCGTGGTCCGGTCTTCGTGACCGCATTCAGTCCCCTTTGCATGATCATAACCGCAGTTCTTGGTGCCATGGTCTTGTCCGAGCAAGTCCACCTCGGAAGGTATTCTCTTGATGCCAAATTTGCTTTTTGATTCAAACTACACCATTCAATATTGAAGAATTATGTTTTTTTAACCCATTAACATGTTCATTTTTACATAGTATATAGTCTTATAAAAGTTAGTCTTGGTTTTGTTTTTATACTTTTAAACAATTCTACAATATATAATGTACAAATATGAAATTTTTTGCTCCTCTGTTTGGTCAAAGAACCAAATAAAAGGTCACTATGTTTGTCAAGGATTTTTTTTTTTTGAAACCAATTATAAAGATGGTGCATTTTTACATGGTTTCTTACTGAAGTTGTATAAAAATACATATTTTTGCATTGTTTCTTTAGATTTTTACGATAAATGCAACTAATTTTACATGCCAAAATTGATAACAGTTTGCTAGGAGCCATCATCATAGTGATGGGTCTTTATTCAGTGGTGTGGGGTAAAAGCAAAGATCACCTACTAACCTCAGAAAAAGACTTGGGTCAAGAGCTACCAACAGTCGACAAGAATCGTCCCAAGGCAGCTCATGACACTATGGATGCATCGTTCAAGCCGGTCACTGCCAAGGATACAAGTCTTCCACAAGAGCCTTGATTTGTCATTTTTGCTACATCTCTAACTTGTATGCTATGTATTAATGCAACGTCTCCTCTTTGTTATGTATAACCTTTTATTGCGATAATCTAATCAAATGATTATGAATGTGAGCTATAAAAACTGTCGTTTTTACAAGATATAATTAAAAACTATGTGTACTAATTGTGTAGATTCTTTGACAACTCTTCCTTCATAGCAACTTCTAGGAGCTTGTTTGACTTCATATCAATTATGTAGACATGATTCGGATTTGGTTGATCAACAAAACCTTCGGTTGGGAAAAAAAGATACAACTTCGTGGTGATGACCATAGAGAAAAGTTTTATGACGTCCATATTATAGATTGTGAAATCTCTATAAGCAGCGTACACCAAAAACTTTATAATGGCCTCAATTCTAGCTAGTGGAGAAACGTTTCATCGTAATCAATGTCTTCTTGCTGTCGATAACTATTTGTCCCAATCAATCAATAGAAGATGTAGAATAACATACAATCAAACAAGTAGCAATATATCATTCATTTCGTAGATTATAGAAGAAACCAAAATACAGTATTCTCGATGAATGACCCCAACCTCCAAAGTTTCATACATTGATTTCTAGAGAATCTTGCCCAAAGGAAAATAGCAAAGGTTTATATAGATGTGCCATATTTTCGTATGGCACCCCTCAACTATTACAACTTTAACAACAAAGGAACATAAACCAAAATACAATATATAGGAATTATACAAAAACCTCATAAACCTATCTCCACCGTTCAGAATGTAGATAAAGGTGTCTTGAAGCTACTGTCCAAAAATCACAACGATTCGACGATTCAAACCCCGGAAATAGGCAAAATGGTGCAGCTGTGTTTGCCTAAAAACCATAGACGAATTTTTTTTCTCACTTTTTGTATTTTGGACTCTCTTCTTCTATCACAAACCCTAAGATAACCCCATGAACGACTTTTAACCTATTTAACGCTATAACGAACATCCGTTAATGATTTTCTTACGAATCTAACATCATAACTCTATCAATAAATCACCTAGACTTTAAGATAGGATGTTTAATTACCTCTTGGATTTGCGAATTTCCCAATATCCTACGAACAACAATTGGAATCTTCTCGATAAACCACGTACTCGTTGGCAACGATGGGTTTCCCGACGATTTCGGCAGTGATGACGGTGTAGGGGTGGTTGGCGTTAGAGGGTGAGAGGAGAGGCTAGAGTTTCAGATTTTCTCTAAGATGGATTATGAAGGAATTAATTAGACTAAAAGGGTTTATATACCCTAACCGGGTTAACTCTCCTAATCTAAAGCCCGGTTCGCATTAAGCCTGAAATAATTAAATTTAACTTCCTTCTAAATTAAATCTTATAGTAATTAACAAAATAAACAACCCACGACTTTAAATAAATTCCAATTAACGGGGAGTTACACTTACACTCAGGGTGGATGTACTCATGTCATGCTTCTTCTTCGAGAAAATTTCATTTATTACTTGGACCTCTACTACTTCGATCTCTTTTGCACTCTTAGACTGATTTTTCTCCCTCAATCTCTCCCTCTTTTGCTCTACCACTCTCAACTTCTATCTCATTTTCCTTAGAGTCAGAAGCCATACATCTGTGCCAGTAGATGAACCATCCATCTCAGCAGCAGATTAGCTGGACGGTTCTTGTGTAACATAAGCAACCTCTACTCCAATCATGAGAGATTCACGGTATGTTGACTAGAGGATGGAACAGTGTATCGGAGAAGGTGCACGTACGGGTGTTGGTTCTCTTCCCGGAGTTGGTTCATAAATAGTTGTTGGTTTTATTTCTTGTGTTGATTCAGGTGATGGGGTTCAAATTGGGTCCCGCTTCATTAGTGCTCGAGAATGGTTGGCGTGACGAACCGGGAACACCTAAGATACTACCACTCCTTCCCCTTGCACACGTACCCTAATCACAGGCCCGCCCCCGCCTGCTCTCGTAGTGCGGGTGTCCCTTTCTCTAGTAAGGGGACCCTCACAATGAGCAAGACGTGCACCTTGGGTTTTTGTAGTTTGGTTTAATATATTAACAAAGTAAAACACATAATCAAGTTGTAAGGCTCTAATAATTTTGACAATTTTAGAAAGACTTTTAAAATAAATTCAACCAAACCCAAATTTAATTAAAAACGAACCATCGCTTAAAACAGTTGAAACAACCTTTACCGCCAAAAATAATTGTAATAAAAACCGTTATTCCAATCCTAACTATAATTTAAATAAAACCCAGGTTCAAAGTTGATAAGTAAACTAAATAAAATCTATGCCAGTCGGGATTTCGGATCCTTTGAGAGTACTGTCATGCCACGCCCTTTCCCTTCGTATCCACATTACTAGGACCTGCAACATCTGATAAATGGGGGGGTAAGCTAATGCTTAGTGAATCCCTACATCGTGCCACAAATCAATCACATGTTATCACACATAACGTGCCCGGAGACCCGGCCCTTAACCGATACCACACATGTACCTCTAAGGGGACCACGAGTCTCCACGTCCGATGTCCGACATCCAGACACCCCAAAGGCCACGCTATCTCGACATCCAAGAATAGCCGTAAACCTTTGGCTAGACAAAGTCACCCTGCACCCGACATCCAGGCCAGTGACACTTATCTAGGGACTAAGCCAACCAAACAACACATAATATCCAAAAACAAATAATAACCACACAAACAACTATTCGATGACATAAACCGCAACATACAATCATCACCAATTAAACGAGTGCGATAAACACATAATATCATCATAACAAGATGAGGAACTCACCTCGAGTCCTAGTTAGCTTCAACGACTACTTAGTTGATTACAGAACTCCCGTTTGACCTATAATCCCGAAAAAGAACCCCAGTTTAATTAAACGGTAAATCCCTAAACCCTACTACGGCTGTTTTCCGACAGCCACCACCAACAGCCAAGGCTGTCGGTAACCGGATTAGTAGTACAGCGGTGGCAGCCTTCAACCGCTGCCTGCCACGATCAGCCACACACACTCACACACACAAACCGCACACACACACACACACAGACCATATACCGATCAGATACACATACCCACATACATATCGCATACATATATACACACGCACAGCAACACACAACACACCAGCACACACACCGAACACACATACACACGACGCACAATCAACACACATCAGACCCACGCACACACAAACACAGCACACACACACACCGGTTGAATACACACACATACCCATCAGCACACACACATACCACCGCAAGGGGGGGTGGTGCGGCAGTCTGTCAAGGCTGCTGGACAGAGGCGGGCAGCCCCTCTTGGTGCTGTTGGCGAGAGAGAGAGAGAGTAAGGGAGAGAGATAGCTATACCGATAGAGATAGAGAGAGAGAGGTCTGATCGGAAAAGAGAGAGAGAGAGAGAGACTCCGGTCTCTTTCTTTGCTGCTGGCGCCGGAAAACAAGAGAGAAGAAAGGTGGGAGGAGAGGTATGGCTGCTAGGGTTTGTTTAGGGTTGACTTGTGACTCCTAGACTTCTCTAGGTCAGCATATAAGGAGGGACAAAGCCCGGTTTAAACACACACACGGGTTGCGGGTCTGACTTCTCACGCAAGTCACCCGGCCCTTTACCCTTTTTCTTTTAATTAACTAACTCACTAATAAACCGAAAATAAAAGAAATAAATAACACGAAGGCTAATTAAGGAAAGGTAACTAATTACCAGAATTCGCGGGGCGTTACAACTCTCCCCCACTTGAATCAGACTTCGTCCCCGAAGTCGATTCCGTCAAACAACTCCGGGTAGTGAGCTCGCATCTCTACCTCAGGCTCCTAGGTCCATTCCGAACCTTTCCGATGCTGCCACAACACCTTCACGTACCTGATCTCCTTGTTACGCAAGGTTTTCACCTTCCACTCTAACAAGGCGATCGGTTTCTACACGTAGTTAAGTTTCTCATCGATTTGGATATCCTCCAACGGTACTACAACCGACTCGTCCCGCACGCACTTCCGCAGTTGCGAAACGTGGAAGGTGTTATGGATCAACCTCAACTCGTCAGGTAACTCTAGTCGGTACGCAACCTTCCCAACCCGTGCTATAATCTTGTATGGCCCGATGAAGCGAGGTCCCAACTTACCCCTCTTCCTAAATCGAATCACCCCCTTCCAGGGTGAAACCTTCAGTAGGACGTAGTCGCCTACCTGAAACTCGAGGTCTGAGCATCGCTTATCCGCATAACTCTTCTGGCGGCTCTGTGCAGTAGCTAACCTTTCTCTGATCATCTGCACCAACTCGGTCGTCTTGAGCACTATCTCGGTACTCCCCAAAACCCGATGTCCGACCTCGCCCCAGCAGATGGGCGTCCGACACTTCCTACCATACAGCATCTCGAAAGGCGGCATGTCAATACTCGCGTGAAAGCTGTTATTGTAGGAAAATTCCGCCAAAGGAAGATACATGTCCCAACTGCCCCCAAAATCTAACACGCAGGCTCGGAGCATATCCTCGAGCGTCTGGATGGTACGCTCACTCTGACCATCCGTCTGAGGGTGGAAAGCTGTACTGAAGTGAAGTTTAGTACCCATTTCCTTCTGGAACCTCTCCCAGAAACGAGAAGTGAAACGGGTGTCTCTATCTGACACAATAGACACTGGTACCCCGTGCAACCTCATAATCTCCCGAACGAAGATATTCGCAAGCTTGTCTGCCGAAGAACTCTCCTGAATAGGTAGAAAGTGAGCGCTCTTGGTCAAGCGATCCACTATGACCCAGATAGCATCAAACCCTCGCGGCGTCTTGGGAAGTTTCGTGATTAGGTCCATAGTGATCTGCTCCCACTTCCATACCGGAATCTCCAGTGGCTGTAACTTGCCGTGCGGTCTCTGGTGCTCCGCCTTGACCTTCCGGCAAGTCAAGCACTCTTCCACGTACCTGGCCACGTCCCGCTTCATGCAGGGCCACCAGTAGTCCTCTCGTAAACCTCTGTACATCTTGGTAGCCCCCGGGTGAATGGAAAATTTGGACTTATGAGCCTCCTCAAACAGAATCTGGCGATTACCCCCCAGCTGAGGTACCCAAATCCTGCCGTAGCGCGTCAAAAGTCCCCGACTGTCCCTAACCAGCTTCGGAATCTCGCCAAATATCCGCTCACGCTTTGCATTGACGTCTAACACTGCTTCCTCCTGAGCCTTCTTGATTAACTCCAACAAAGGAGTCATAACCGTCATACGCAAGCACAAACCCCGAATGGGCTCACCGATCGGGTTCCAACTCAAAGCGTCCGCAACGACGTTCGCTTTACCCGAATGGTAAAGTATCTCGCAGTCGTAATCTTTCACCACATCAAGCCACCGCCGCTGCCTCATGTTCAAATTCGGCTGATCCATCAAATAGTTGAGGCTTTTGTGGTCAGTGTATATTGTGCACTTGACCCATACAAGTAATGCCTCCACATCTTGAGGGCAAAGACCACCGCCCCCAGTTCCAGGTCGTGCGTTGGATAATTACATTCATGAGGCTTCAGCTGCCTCGATGCGTATGCAATCACCTTCCCGCGCTGCATCAGAACGGCCCCCAGGCCCTGGTGAGAAGCGTCGCAATACACAACCATATCATCGACTCCCTCCGGTAGAGTCAACACTGGTGCAGCACATAGGCGCTTATGCAGTTCGTCGAATGCTTCTTGCTGCTTGTTGCCCCAACTAAAAGCGGCCGACTTCTTGGTTAGGTTCGTCAACGGTAGAGCAATCTTGGAGAAATCCTGGATAAATCTCCGATAATACCCCGCCAGTCCGAGGAAACTTCGGATCTCGGAGGGTGTCTTCGGTATTCCCCATTGCATGACTGCAGATATTTTCGCCGGATCTACCATGATGCCATCCTGATTCACTACGTGCCCCAGAAATTGCACCTCTCTCAACCAAAACGCGCATTTGGAGAACTTCGCATAGAGCTTCTCCCGTCTCAGTGTCTCCAAAACTTCCCGCAGATGGACCTCGTGCTCCTCTTTCGTCTTGGAGTAGACCAGGATATCGTCGATGAATACTATCACCGATCGATCAAGCATAGGGCTACACACTCTGTTCATGAGATCCATAAAAGTCGCGGGTGCGTTGGTTAGCCCGAACGGCATTACCACGAATTCATAATGGCCGTAACGCGTGCGAAAAGCTGTCTTCTCGATGTCCGCCTCCCTGACCCGCATCTGATGGTATCCCGATCTCAAGTCGATCTTGGAGAACCATGAAGCTCCCTGAAGCTGGTCGAACAAGTCGTCTATCCGGGGTAACGGGTAACGATTCTTTACCGTACGCTTGTTCAACTCCCGGTAGTCAATACACATTCTTTACGATCCGTCTTTCTTCTTCACGAAGAGAATAGGAGCTCCCCAAGGCGAACTACTGGGTCGAATAAACTCCTTCCCAAGCAGTTCTTGCAGTTGATCGAAAAGTTCCTTCATCTCTGACGGAGCAAGTCGGTACGGGGCTTTGGCTACCGGCGTTTCCCTAGGCACCAAGTCAATCCTGAATTCCACCTGCCGTTTTGGAGGGACCCCCGGCAATTCTTCCGGAAAGACGTCCGCGTAATCTTGCACCACCGGCACGTCTGTGGCCGTCTTCACGGGACCCACCTCGCGAGTATCCCTGACATAGGCTAGAAGGCCCCGTCCGTCGTGCTGAGAATGCCTCCGAGCCCTCCCGATCGAACGTAATGCCGCACCATGCCTTGAGGTATTGCCCTGGATGACGAGTTCTCCCCCACTTGGGGTTCGAACCCACACCTGCTTGTAGTGGCAGTCAATCACTGCTCTTACCGAGTCCAGCCAATCCATGCCCACTATTACACACAACTCCTTCATAGCGATAGGGATCAGATCAATCTTGATTTTCGTTCCCGCGAACTCCATATAGCAGCTGCGATAGATGTTCGTAACCGACACCGTACGCCCATCCGCCACGTCGACGATCAGCACATGGCCCAAACTTTTCGCTTCCCGGTCCCATAACGCGCAGAAGGATAGTGATACAAAAGAGTAGGTTGCCCCACTATCAAACAGTACAAGAGCAGGCATAGAGTTCACAAAAAAAGTGCCTAACAGGTATCAAACAATACATAATTAAATACCACAACTGAAGGCAATTCATATAAACAAGGCGGATACGTACCAGTCACCGCCCTTGGAGCTTCTTCTGCCGTCATCTGGAACGCTCGACCCCGAGCCGGCTGAGTGTCCGCCGTTCCACTACGGCCATCAGTGATGCGGAGTGTAGATGGGGCAGGGGCCCGCACATTACCACTGCCAGTCCCGCCAGTCTTCGGGTGGGGACACTCGTTCTTCAGGTGGCCACCCTGGCCGCAGTTGAAGCAAAGGCGGAGACCTTGCTTACAGTCTCTTATGACGTGGCCGGGCTGACCACACTTGAAGCACGTCGGTTGCTGACGTCCTGACCCGCTTTGCTGACCACGGCCATTACCACTGCTCTTCTTGCCATTCCGGTTATCGGCCGCTTTGAACTTCTTGGGTTGCGATGCAGAGTCAGGCTGTGCTGTAGCGGCCCTCTTATTCCCCACCTGATACTCTAACTCCAGCTCCCGTCTCCGCGCGGCCTCAATCATCTGGTTTAGGCTGGTGTGAGGTACAGCCCTCACAAATTCGCGGATTTCATCTCTCATCATCCCAGCAAACCGCTCCATCTTCATGTCCTCGCTCCTAGCGTACTCGGGGCAGAAGAGTGCCATCTCGCGAAACTTGATGGTAAGTTCCATGACAGACTCGCTCTGCTGTTTGTAACTCAGAAAATCTCGGGTGATCTTCTCGATCTCCACTCGTGGTACGTACCGACGACGGAAACGTTCCACGAACTCACCCCAAAGCAACGCTCCCAGCTGAGCCTCAGTTAATTCCGCAGCCTGCAGTTTCCACCAGTCCTTTGCTTATCCCCGAAGCAGATTCAAGGCGTATCGAACCTTGAGATTTTCAGGACAACCGCACGTATGGAAGACCCCTTCCATGTCAGAAACCCACCGAAGAGCTGCAGTGGGGTCCAGCTCCCCCTTAAATTCTGGAGGAGAACAAGCTGAGAAATCGCGATAGGTGAACCCCCGCTGCGGACCACCTCCAGCCGCGGTAGCGGTAGCCATACGCTCCTCTAGCAGAGTTGTGAACTGGTCGCGAACCTGGTTGATAAGCTCGGGAACCATGTTGGTGAATGCATGGTTCACCTCCTGTGCCACTAAATCCCTAATCTCCTCAGGAGTCATCCCCTGATTATTTCGTGTAACCACCATCTTAAAAGGGAAGAACAAAATAGTGGGATCAGTTCAAGTCCAAACATCCTACCGCACTTAATCACATCTAACGCCAAGTTATTTGATTCCTTCGAAATCTCTCGGACATTCAACATAGTTCCCGTAATGACAATGGTAGGAGCTCTTCTACCACCCTCATTACCGATCTATGGTTGGTTCCGATTGATCTCTAAGTACTCAAACAACCTATACAAATAGTGGTTTCCAGCTCAAACACCAAGTATTAACAGGCATGTTCTTCAGATATGCACGCAACAATCAACAACCAAACAAATAACATGCAAGAGAGTCATACTGCTTATCACGCAACCGCTTAGATACTCAATTGCAAAAATAATCACAACAACACTAATTAGACTTTATCAGACAGTCCTAGTCCACATGCATATATTAATACAAAATACCTTGAGCTCCGGTTGGCCAAACAGTACCGAACTCTCGATCCCGAACTCCTACATAATCGAACTCCAGCTTGAGATCAAAGACACACACCCGTGCCCCTGATTCACTCAAGCTCGGCTCTGATACCAACTTGTAAGGCTCTAATAATTTTGACAATTTTAGAAAGACTTTTAAAATAAATTCAACCAAACCCAAATTTAATTAAAAACGAACCATCGCTTAAAACAGTTGAAACAACCTTTACCGCCAAAAATAATTGTAATAAAAACCGTTATTCCAATCCTAACTATAATTTAAATAAAACCCAGGTTCAAAGTTGATAAGTAAACTAAATAAAATCTATGCCAGTCGGGAGTTCGGATCCTTTGAGAGTACTGTCATGCCACGCCCTTGCCCTTCGTATCCACATTACTAGGACCTGCAACATCTGATAAATGGGGTGGGGGGGTAAACTAATGCTTAGTGAATCCCTACATCGTGCCACAAATCAATCACATGTTATCACACATAACGTGCCCGGAGACCCGTCCCTTAACCGATACCACACCTGTACCTCTAAGGGGACCACGAGTCTCCACATCTGATGTCCGACATCTAGACACCCCAAAGGCCACGCTATCTCGACATCCAAGAATAGCCGTAAACCTTTGGCTAGACAAAGTCACCCCGCACCCGACATCCAGGCCAGTGACACTTATCTAGGGACTAAGCCAACCAAACAACACATAATATCCAAAAACAAATAATAACCACACAAACAACTATTCGATGACATAAACCGCAACATACAATCATCATCAATTAAACGAGTGCGATAAACACATAATATCATCATAACAAGATGAGGAACTCACCTCGAGTCCTAGTTAGCTTCAACGACTACTTAGTTGATTACGGAACTCCCGTTTGACCTATAATCCCGAAAAAGAACCCTAGTTTAATTAAACGGTAAATCCCCAAACCCTACTACGGCTTTTTCCGACAGCCACCACCAACAGCCAAGGCTGTCGGTGGCCGGATTAGTAGTACAGCGGTGGCAGCCTTCAACCGATGCCTGCCACGATCAGCCACACAAACTGCACACAGACCATATACCGATCAAATACACACACCCACATACAGATCGCATACATATATACACACGCACAACAACACACAACACACCAGCACACACACCGAACACACATACACACGACGCACAATCAACACACATCAGACCCACACACACACAAACACAGCACACACACACACACCGGTTGAATACACACACATACCCATCAGCACACACACACATACCACGGCAAGGGGTGGTGGTGCGGCAGTCTGTCAAGGCTGCTGGACAGAGGGCGGCAGCCCCTCTTGGTGCTGTTGGCGAGAGAGAGAGAGTAAGGGAGAGAGAGATAGCTATACCGATAGAGAGAGAGAGAGGTCTGATCGGAAAAGAGAGAGAGAGAGACTCCGGTCTCTTTCTTTGCTGCTGGCGCCGGAAAACAAGAGAGAAGAAAGGTGGGAGGACAGGTATGGCTGCTAGGGTTTGTTTAGGGTTGACTTGTGACTCCTAGACTTCTCTAGGTCAGCATATAAGGAGGGACAAAGCCCGGTTTAAACACACACACGGGCTGCGGGTCTGACTTCTCATGCAAGTCACCCGGCTCTTTACCCTTTTTCTTTTAATTAACTAACTCACTAATAAACCGAAAATAAAAGAAATAAATAACACGAAGGCTAATTAAGGAAAGGTAACTAATTACCAGAATTCGCGGGGCGTTACACAAGTTTACTCTAACGTTCAAAAAACCAAACGGAATCGAAGTTTTTTTTTTTAGAAGAGGTATCCCAGACCACATTGGGCTCAGACTAATCCTCGGCAATTTTTGGGCCGAAGCCCGACTGCTAAAGCATGCAGCCCGGGGTCGAAGCCCCCGTACCTCCAGAATGCGTCCCCCAGGGCTCGAACTCGGGTTCACCACTATGTAGTGCCCAAGCCTTACCACTAGGCTAACACTCCTTTGGTAACGGAATCGAAGTTTTAGAAAGAAAAAAAAACTAACAACGAACCAAGTAACCCCATGAAACAAGTTTGGTGTTGTAATTGAGATCTCGAATGAATTCAACATCAATGAACCACAACATAATTTACACAAGTGGTGCAAGTTTAGAATTGCAACATCACCTCAGTCAAATTTGTATTTAGCAAAAGTAAACAATGAACCCTAGCAGACTATTAGGGATAATAAAACTCTAACATGAACAATAGATTTTTAATTATTTCACACCAGGCCTTCATAAAAACATTATTCAACCATGGGGCTTTGATGGCTGGCGGATCCCTGGAATCTGTAACCAAAATTTATAGAATTAAAAGCATAACGTAGAACAACGGACATAATGGTTTAAAATTATGAAACCACCAACCTCAACTCCATAAGGACCTATTCGATTACGCGCAATGAAATTTAGTACAAGTGATGCAAATTCCTCGGGTACATCTTCCTGTGATTGATATTCAATAGTTTTATTTTAGCCTATATACATTAAATAATGGAGGATTTAGATAAGTTATTGAATTATCATCACCTGTATTGCGTGGCCAGTATGTCGGACAACCACCATTTGGAACTTCCCCTGCATTTGTCCGATTGTAAGAGCCCTGTTACAGCAAAGAGGATATCTTTCAAATTGAATAAAAGGACCAGAAACCTTCATATGGATCCCAAGTAATTATAATAGAGACATTTGAGTACTTAAATAAATAGTGAAAGCAAGGACCTGTCGAGTCTATCGGTTCCAGCTAACAGCAAGAGCTTTGGGACAGGAGATGATAGAAACTTCTCCGAGAGGCCTTCATACCTGGATGCAACCAATACGTTTGTCACAACTTGTTGTAACCCGATGCAATTCCGGCAACAATTGGCCGGCTGTTCATTGAAATTGAATAGAAAACGATGGATACAGGCTTGCGAGAGGCCTGCACTCTACAAGAGCTCACGCTCAATTACAACTTTACACAAAACAGAATGCCTAAACCAAAAACCCTATTTATCTATATATAATACCCCAATCCACTCACACACTTCACCAACTAACAAGACTAACAAGACTCTCCAAACCGCCTACAAACATTGACCAAAAGACCGACACCAAGACCTATTGAAACCAGGGTATAACACAATTGTACAAGATACCATGAGGAAAAGATGTAATTAAGCGAATAATTTAACATAAGTGGCTCCATATTATATGGGAAGCCAAACCCAGGTGAAATACATGGTTAAAGATTTCAATCCATATTTTCATGCCATTTTATCCGTAAACAATATTGTGTGCATCATATCAAATCTCCCATTTAATGCAGTAATTCACCATCTAAGAAGTTTGTGCCCACCGCAAGCATGTTTTCAGATTTTGGTTTATCTGGCGTGCCAATTCACTGTTGAAGGACACCTTCAAAAAGAAGGCCCAAGACACTTGTCGAAATTTCATAGAAGAAACTACTCATTATAGTTTATTTAATTGGCATCCTGATCCGCATCTTTTGTAATTTCTTAAAGAAAATTACTTTTTATGCCATTTAATTAATAAGCAACGTCATGAATCCACATCTTCCACATTAATGGCATGAACAAGGTACATGAACAAGGTGAACACCAAGTGGTGATCAACATCCACGTTTCTATGTCACTTTGTTTACATCCTTTCGTTCCATTCTCTTGTATTTGGTGTTTACAACTATAAGACCACCAATCTTAATAAGTAGAACTTTGGTTGTAAATGGTACAAAACGCTTCTAGGAGGGGGATTTACTCGTGTTGGTATCAGAGTCATCTTTGAAAAATTTAGACATCGGATATCTAAACTAAAAGGGTGATGAAAAGAGAGAACATCTTACATCCAACTAGAAGATATAGCTATATAAGCCAATAAACAAGTCTTAACTATACCACCATGAAATAAAAGGATCAATTGTTGTGTAAATAAGGGAAGGTACAATTATGTACTGATATAACAACTAATAACTGTGTTTGGAGACTACATAAGAGAAAACCTTACTAAAACCTCCGCACGAAAGCCCAAAAAGAGAAAAAGATGTTAAAAAAAGAATAAGATACACAAGTATGGATGTCCGAATATGCTTCCAAGGAAGCAACGGATGTTGGGACCAATTCTGTGGAAACGACAGAAAACCCCATGCTATCATGGACGTCCTTGAGAAGTTCTAATGGTTTTTTGCAGAAGCAACAAAAAGGTGGAAATATTTTAGTTGGTTTCAATGCTATCCTATCAAAGGTACATGGGTTGAAAGATGTTATAAGCATGAAATCGATGAAGTTTTGATAACTAGGAGTGAAGAATGAAAGAACCCTTGTACGTATATTGAAATGCTCTCAACTAAGCATTAGAAAATATGCAAGTGCTACAAGTAGATGTTTAAGTGCTTTTCAAAAAATGAGGTTGTTTTCTTGAAGAAGTATGCCTATACACATTACGATCATATATTGATATGTTAGTTTTGAATACCAATTATGTGTGTGTTTAAAGACAGTGGCATCCATCAACATGTATCTTAGGACTTTCCCTTTGACCTTAATGATGATTTAGAGGTAGTTGAGCAACCTCCTCCAACTTTCTGAGAGACTATTGAAATAACTAGACAGGATGAGCAAATACTCCACCACAAACTTCCATGTCCATATTTGTGTTTTATAGGATTTGGACTCAAGGAAGTTGAATAGCAGTGCGGAGACTTCAGTTGGCCTATAACACCTGAGAATGCAAGGGGCAGTTCAAGCTAATCCACATCCTACATTCATCCTATTCCAACAACCCTCGCATCTAGTTTATCTTCAACTCAAGTAATATAATACAAGGGCAGACAGTAAGATTATCAACTTATGCTATCATTATATATCTAGGTTATATCCAATGTTGGGGAATGAAATCATCATCTTCTTCAATATGATATATGCCAACTCCCAAAGCATGGTCATATCTCATATTCTCCTCAACTCACAACTCTTCGCTCTAATTCATAGTGACCTAACCAAATAAAACCAAACCAAACAAACTCGGTAGACTCCACCTAGAGGTGAAGTCTCGGAGCGATGTGCGCAGACCTGTCCTCTACCTCACCCTAGAGAATAGAGCAACTATTTCCACGAAGATCCCAAACTCACAAAAATGGGTGAGAAAAAGAAATCTTTCCCAAAAGAATTGAACAATTTGAGAAGAAAGAAGTGGTAAATGCAAAACGATTAAGGGGTTCTTTGCTAAAAAATTTGGCTAAGTGTTGACCGACAGTCTCACTATGATAAGACGGTCTGACTTAGGTAGGTGTTCGCCGAAAATTGTTGTTTACCAAATAGCCGGCCTCCCTCGCCGTCTACTGTCCTGCTGGTGGTTTTCCTTGGAAACCCTTGTAGTATCTTCATCCCATCCAACAAGAGTGTGGACAGAAACTTGTTTCAATCACTGATTTCATTTGGTTCTCTTTCTGGTTATCGTTGTATGCTACCATTGTTGTTCTATGTCGTGATTTTGACGGAGGACAAGTAAGAGGGAAAGTCTCCACTCACCGAAGTAAGCATCTATCTGATCCTTGTCTCAGGTTAGATGGTATGGTCAGCAGTCTGAGATCAGCTTCTGTTTGGTATACAGCCAACCTCTTACGGTCTTACCTAGGTAAGAGGTGGCCCTAAGGCTAAGAGAGTAAGAGGTGAACAATTAAAAGCACCAATTTTGCATTACCAAGAACTACGATCAGAGGTCATGTCCACACCAAGGCTCGATTGTTGTGCATCATTTTTTTGTTCTTCTAGAGTTGCACCACCACACTAAGGCTCCACACTTCAGGCATCTTAGCAGTCTTAAGCATACGTCGAAGAGGTCTGTCAAGCACCACACCCCATCTTCCTTATACACTAGGGTTGGTTGGCTGAACATCAATTGGGTTTGACAGGGTTAAAAATATTTGAACAACTAAACCCAATATTTGCAGTTTGAAAATTTTCAACCTAACCTACCAACCCATGCAGGTTGGGTTGGGTTAGTCAGATTGAAACTTTGGGATATTGTTTTACACTCTAGCTAAGCACTTGAGTTTAAACAAGGTAAAATCAAAATGAGAACATACAATAAGGCTAAAGAACTCAAGAAAAAGTTTTAGGTTGCAAATAAGAAAGTAATATTACGATTGAAGTTGCGATATTATTATTGTTACATGTTGGTTAAATCTCTAACGTACATGTATAATTAAAGGCTTAACAATCACATTAAATCCATGGTATAAACAAGCAAGTATGCAAATGACTTTTGCTTTTACCTAGCCCGCTAGCTTAGCTACGAAGTGCGAACTACTAGTTTAGCTAAGATAAAGCATCTATTAATTAAATTCCAAGTCATGATAGAAAAAATAAAAAATAATCAAAACCTGAGTTCCATATAATCATCCAAGCCCTTAATGGATTGTGCATCAAAGCTCATGTGTTGACACTCACAAAATGTAGTAGATAAGTGAAAAAGTAAACACCTACTTGAAACTACACAAGCTCTTCTCTTCACATCAAATGTACCTAAAAACACTAGGAGAGAAGTTGTCACCACAACCGCCTGTACTACAACCGAATGTCCTCTCCAGTATAAAGGAATCAATTCAATTAATGTCTTATGTAGCTATGCGTTCTATGTTGGATGTCCTCATACACATCTACACTAAAACATTCCTCCAAAGATCTTTGATTCCACAACTTACGTCCACATATATCCTCAATCCAGAGCAAGTTAGAACCCAACCTCCACATTCATCATCCTTGGTTATTTTCCAATCCACAAGAGATAAATGCTAGATGACACTATAACAAGAAAGTTCATCACCTATATAGATGTAAACTACTTCAAAAACAAACCCCAATACATGGTTGTTCAAGAGGGAAGTATCATTGAACATCTTTGTATGGGTGAAGGGACTTGCAAAAGATGGTGGCCATGTTCTTTGCCTCATGTAAAATCCACAAAAATTGAGCCTAAATACCATCTCTATTTCATTACGGTATCTCTTCTTTTGTTACTCTCACCAAGCGGTCTCACCCTTCTCGCACCAAACATGGTTTGACGATGGTCCATGAACATCATATTCTCTTGGTGATCATGAGTTTGTGATGATCAATAAGAAACATATTAGTAAAAAGTTTCCTAAAAAAACATCGCTATTACTTTAGAACATCCATAAATTTCAACTGCTGAAATTTATTTTGCGTTGGAGGGCGTATAAACTTTGATAAAAGTGAGCCCTTTCGTCTCCAACTGCAGAAATCAAATTATGCAATGGACAAATATAATAATGCCCTTCTATGACTAAAAACATCAGATAAAATTAATTAGTACCATCCTCGCCAATATTGTTCTGTTTCCTGCAATCGTGCTCTGTGACAATAACTGCACATACAACAACTAGATCGTCAATTTGAGGCAAAAAGAAACCTAATCTAATTAAAACAGCTATTACATCAGCAAATTAAATTATTTAAAAGAAAGAGAAATTATTTGAAGAACCAACTTGTATGTTCCAAGATATGTCATATAAAAATTTAGAATACAACGAAACACGAATTCAAGGACTTCCCAGTAACTTACCACTGCTGTGAATCATCATACTTTACGGTCCCAGGAATTGATATTCGAGCAGATTCGATGTTTCTTAAAGAGCCTCCCCTGACATTCCATTCAATCTGCATGCATTACATTTCATGACATTATGGCAAACAGACTTAGGTAAGCACAACAATTTTACCCCCAGAGATGATGCACTTAGGTATGCTCAGTAATCACGTATCTCAATCATGTTGAGCCTATAAAGAAAAATAACCAATGGAACTTACAAAAGACATCCTTGAGGAGTAACCGATGGATGAGAGTAACCAATTAACTACATGCTAGACCTACATTCCTAGACCTATAGATTTTGCCAAAAATCATACTAATGCTAAAGGCATTTTTCTATTTAGGTGAAAGGAAAATATGTAAGTTAAAATCTTACAAACAAAATCATCTTGAAAAAAAAAAATCATTACATTATATATATATAGGCAATGATCGTTGAGAAGTTGAGTTTAACGTGAGAAGCATGAGAAGTGGATCTGAAAAGTTGATCACTTATAATCCCATGCCCTCGCATGAATTGCACTTTAGAAGGGAATTAATCTGGTGCACCTTATCTCAGTGTATCTCATCCTAATCTACACCACTTTTCATCCAAAGGTTGATAAAACTTCTCACGCTTCTGCTGTTAACCTCAACTTCTCACCAGAACCCAACCCTATATATATATATATAGTATTAGGGGTAGGGCCAAATGTGAACCACATTTTGGTTGTGAACGTGAGGACAACCGAGAGTGCGACACGTGGCGGATGACTAGGCGCCACGTGAGATCCACGGCGGATGACTAGGCGCGATTCATGGGAGGGCATTGAATTAAAGAGGGGGACCACACTCAAAGTCGCCACGTGTCGCGCTCTCGGCTGTCCTCACGTTCACAACCAAAAAGTGGTTCACATTTGAACTTTCCTCTATAGTATTAGGTTCAAATGAGAAGTGCTAAAAAAATGAGAAGTAGAGAAGTGATCTCCACCACTCATCCGGTCAATAAAGGCGGCTTTGACCGGGTCCTCTCCTTTGATAATCTCTACCCTCCCATGAATCGCGTCAATCCCTTGTGATCGCGTCCACCATAACCGGTCAAAGCCACCTTTATTGACCGGATGAATGGTGGAGATCACTTGTCTACTTCGTATTTTTTTTAGCACTTCTCATTTGAACCTTTCTCTCTCTCTCTCTCTCTCTCTCTCTCTCTCTCTCTCTCTCTCTCTCTCTCTCTCTCTCTCTCTCTCTCTCTCTCTCTCTCTCTATATATATATATATATATATATAGGGGTGGGTTCAAATGTGAACCACTTTTTGGTTGTGAACGTGAGGACAACTGAGAGCGCGACACGTGGCGGATGACTAGGCGCCACGTCAAGTCCACGGCGGATGACTAGGCGCGATTCATGGGAGGGCATTGAATTAAAGAGGGGGACCACACTCAAAGCCGCCACGTGTCGCGCTCTCGGTTGTCCTCACGTTCACAACCAAAAAGTGGTTCACATTTGAACTTTCTCTCTCTTCCTCTCTCTCTTTCTCTCTCTCCTCTCTCTCTCTCTCTCTCTCTCTCTCTCTCTCTCTCTCTCTCTCTCTCTCTCTATATATATATATATATATATATATATATAACACGATTAAAGCATCATTTGACATTGGCAGCCATAGTTTGATTCGAATAAAATTTGGAAGAATAAATATTGAACACAACCAATTTTGCGCCCAAAAGATACACATTAGGAATGCTCCGCACACTCCCTCAAGCTGAAGCATGTGCCTCAATCATGTCGAGGCTCTAAAGAATACTAGCTGGTGGAAACTACAAAGAGCATCTTTGAGGCATGCCTACTGCCATGGATAAGAGTTAATAACAAATTACACGCTAGACCTAGACCTATATAGGTTTTGCCAAAAGTCATACTAATGCTAAAAGCATTAATTTATATATGTTAGATGAATGGCATATTGGTAATTTAAATCTTACAAACAAATCATCCATCAAAAAATATGAACTAATTATCGAATATATTATAAATATTAAAAAAAAAACATAATTTAAAATTTCATGGCCTCAACATTTAGTTAAAGAGGTTTTATATAGTAAACAATCTGTAAAACTACTATATAAATACTCTATAAGGGCATTATACAATAAACCTCTTTCAATTAATATTACTGAACCATGAGATTTAGTTTTAGTGTTAGTAATGTTGATATTAAATTGAAGAGTGCTTTCTATGATTCAACGAAGTTGTATTTTGATTATGTCAACAATATTGTATCTTTACTAATATATGTATGATATTCATCAAATTAATACAAAAAAATAAATTCAGCTGCATGATATTAGAGGAAGTAAATACAGTACAATGTATGATT
Organism: Centaurea solstitialis; assembly: GCA_030169165.1. Taxonomy (NCBI): domain Eukaryota; kingdom Viridiplantae; phylum Streptophyta; class Magnoliopsida; order Asterales; family Asteraceae; genus Centaurea; species Centaurea solstitialis. Next base: position 87,166,327 of record CM058041.1, read on the forward strand.
CATTGACATGGTCATTGTTTTTCAATAGAATTCATTGATTCGTATATGTAATTAATAACTAATTGTAACTTTGTAATGTTAACTTTTTCCTAACAATCAAATACTATCCATCATATTTCTACTAAAAACATGAAATGCATGATGGTCAGATAAAATGCTATATAATACGCATACAATGATCTCTTCAGATCGTACCCAACAATGGTTTGTCATCTAAAAGGAATCACAAGATCAACAAAAATGTTAAGCATTATGTGAGTACAAATAAGATCATTCCGCATGCACTCATATAAAGCCTCCCAATGAAAAAATTCATCTGAAAGTTGGCCAAGGTACAATATCGAACACACTCAAACTCATACCAAGTATCTTTCTGCCAACGTAGAAAAAAGAAGGGGCATCATGTGGCACAAACCAACAAAATTTCCACACATGGAGAAGGTTGCTTATGAGTGGTTCCTCCTGTACCAAGACAATGTGGATATAACCTAAGACCTAGTTTTGGGGAGAAACGAGATATAATGGAACTTTTATACCCTCAACAAGATTATGAGCATAAGTTTTCTCAAATTGGTTAGAGAAATTTAAGCAAAGACATGGTATCAAATCTTCGCCTTCTCAGAGTGTGTGGTTGGGTTGATATACAGGACAGAGAGAGGAAACTAGAGTCCATAAGGGAAAGAATAGACAAGTCATGAAGGATGTTTTTGATATGGGCAAAACTCGTTTGTTTTACAGTTTACAAGCTGATCATTCTCTCTTGCTACAAAGCAACTTGAAGGGAAAGAGGCTAACAGTTTCCTGCTGCAACAAGGATGGCTCTGAAAGAAAAAACCTCTATGGCTTATTGGAAATATTGTAAGTCACGTTGCTTCAAGAACGTTAACATGAACAACTTAAATTGTCACTATCGTGCAAGCAAAACAGAAAGAATGACAAGTGTGATATTTGATAAATATATTTGTTCGGTATGACCACAAAATCATGATTGAAATTTTTTGTTCGTGGTAGGTAATTATCCAACACATCTAAGAAATATTGACCGGCCACAAAACGTTAGTTGTTCCACCCAAACATGACATTAAAAGTTCAACCTTGTAATGCAGAGATAATATAAGCTTTCAAGATGCACCATCACATGAGATTTTACCATTAGAATATTAAGAAGCTATGAGTAGGAACAATATAGTTCAGAAAAGATTTACATTTTGGATCATATCTATCCTGTAGTCTCCACTTTGACAACAAATGTTATGCACGATACAATAGCAAAATGTTTTTAACATTCATGCAGAGGATGAAGTCTCAAAAATCTATTCTAACATAATCACTTCCCTTGGATCAATCAATCTAACATCTTTGGTTTTCCTTTTCTGGCATTCTCTCTAGATGTTCCTTCAGATCATGATTAATGATCTTGGGTGATGCAAGAAAATATATGGCAATAGCCTATTTACCGAGGTGAAAATGATACGAGTTTAAAGATAATGATCAAGTTGAAGACAATCCGGTACGTGTGATAGATTTTAACCTCTATATTTGGTTTGTAATAATTGTGAGCATGCAATAGCAAGTATTCAAGTAGTGTGGTTGTGACTCAAGTGGCCGGTACATAGTTACTTAATTCGCGGAACGCTTCGGTACGGGAACGAGGGTCGGGAACGCGATTCGCTAAGTTAGAAGAATCGGGTTCGTAGGGGGGTAGGCTCATTTCGGTACGTTTTCGGTACGGAGTACCAAAACTATGGAACGATGTACCCATATCTATTTTATATATATATATATATATAAGTGCAGAATCTGCACAGAATCTGCAGCAGATTGCAGATTGCAAAATGCAGAAAAATCAAATAACAAAGGTTTAATGCAGAAAAATCAAATGCAGATTGCAAAAATCAAAATTAATGCAGAAAAATCAAAATTAATCCAAAATCAAATACATTTAAGCGTTCAACGTTCCAATCAATTGAAGTCTGAGGTTCAACGTTCCAATTGATCTGAGGTTCAACGTTCCAATCTGTTGAAATCGAAGGGACAGATTCTTAAGAAATCGAAGGGTCATTCTCAAAATCGTTCCAATCGATTGAGGTTCAACGTTCCAATCGATTGAAGTCTGAGTTTGGGTCGATTGCTAGCTGAATCGAAGGCGATCCCAAATACGACCTGAAGCGATCCCAAATACGACCTCAATCGAACCCAAATACGATCTGAATCGCGTTCCGACCTACGTATGGTACGTTAACGTATCACGTTTGGGGTCGGCGAATTTGGGCCGCGGTTCTTGGGCCTAAGAGCGTATCTACGTATCTATGGGCCGGTAATCTGGCATTCGGATTTCCCACCTGACGGGAAAAAGGTTGTGATGTCTACTGAATGGTGCACAATATATTTTCAGTACAAGACAGCCATGCATCTTTGCATAATGTAAATTGATTAAAGGATAAAATGTTTATCAGGTTTTCTTGATGAACTACTAAGTGTGGCACCTAGTTGTTACACTAGCAAGGGATGGAGCTAGTGCTAAAAACCAAATTAGAAGTGAAATGCATAAGAGACTTGATTTTTCATCAAAGTATGGTCATGCAAGTTTTTCAATTCCATATACAGAAGAAACGAACTACATGCCAGATATATGAAATGGCTCTCATGGAAGCAAAAGTCAAAGGGAACATTTACCGCTTTCTCCAGGGTTGAAAAATACTGCATTCTGTTTGCAAGAATTTTCTGCATATGCATCAATGAAGCCATAGCTGTCCCCTGAAATTGTAATGTAACTTCAATAATGTTCAATTCAAAAGTTTATGGAAGTAGTTTGAGTTAAACTGCACCTCAACAACATCAACAACCACAAGTCCAGCCAGGCTACGTAATACTTTCTTTGCTGCCACATGCACTGCAACTGATCCACCCATGCTGCATGCAATTAGTACAATGTAAATTAAATCAATAATTTTCTCTTTACTTCCTTTAGGTACCAATTTAACCATACATTAACCATAGCCAAGAAGCTACAATCACATTCACTTGAGATATATCATATATGAGAAGATAACTTCAACCCCACCATAATTCTATTTACGTTGATCTTGAAAGATGAGCAACACCAACAAGACAAGATGGTCTCACCACTTTACCTAGAACGCCATGCCGATGGGGATTCAAACAAAGGTAATATCAGAAAGGCATTCCCACGTCATTTGGTTTGGTACTTTTTGTAAAATGCATATCCAGATTTATACATGTCCTCACTTTTGAGTATACTTCTATAAAATGCTTCAATTTATCATAGCACTAGCATAACTACAACTGATATCTATCAGTCTTTGTTTAAAGTGAACCACAAACCTGTGACCAACAAGCACGATTGCTGGTGGACTATCTCCATACATTGTCTTCACAACAGCAACAACATCACTACATAGGGTCTGCAATCGCATGGTACCATTCCCACTCAGAAAAGAGACGACTATATCCATAAATAATTAAATACTATTCAGTAATTGAACAATTTAAGACACATACATACATACCTCAATAGACATGTCTATTTCATTTTCTGTGGATGATTTCCCATGCCCTCTCAGGTCCATCGCAACAACCCTTGCTTTCTCCTTGATCAATTTTGCTGATATTGCAAACGAGAGCCTGGGGATAGTTTCTCAAACCATTATTTAGGCGGATTTCACTTTCTGGGTAGCAAAATAGCTATGAGGACATGAATTAAAGTTTTCCATTGCACATGTCAAATAATTATTCTCAAAACATTTTATGTTTGAAATCTCAAACTGGAGATAGTGCAATATTTGCACTCACTTTCACCTCATGGCACAAGTGCAAAAACTAAAAGAGTCTGAAGGTTCAATTTAAAAAATACTACTAAAAACAAACAATCGACTACAAAATTAAACACAAGTCAAACAAATTTGGACTACAAAATTAGCAATATAACTGCACCTTCAACCGCATTACTGATAACAAACTTCACCTTTAGAACAAGATTGCTGCAATTAAATAATTATAGAAAATACAATTGAGGATAAAATTAATCAAACATACCCAGAATATCCACCCCCATGTAGACAAAACACAACTGGTCCTTCCTTTCCTGCAGTATATATGTGAAAGACCTAAATGACACAGTAAATCAGCAGAAAATACAACCACAAACAGAGAATAAACATAAATGGCATGGGGTGAAGAAAGAAACGTTCTATTAAGTATATGAGATATATGTTACGAACATCATTTGTGTCAGGGATGCAAACGTCATCCTCTTGGTCAAAATAGCCTTTCCAATCTAATGGGGAGTACTTTTCCGAAGATGTTCTACAAGGAAAAAAGAGTACAATGGAAGAGTAAGTGCTAGAGTTTAACCATAAGATCAATATAAAAAATAAATCAAAAAATAAAAGCTATATAAAGAAAGATTACAAGACGTCTAATGATCATGGAATTTAGTTAATGCCTTAATGGTAACCGACAATATATAAATGAGAGTATCTAGTGCAATAAATCTAATCCTGTTAAAAATAAATGCTGGAGACAGAGAGCTTCATTAAAGAGGTTTTCTGAAGGTTGTCCTAAAGAACCACTTGGTTCTCAATTGTTAATTAGTTACCATGTATTTGCTCATGGTGCATATACCACTGTAATAGTGTCAGAATACCCCGAAAGCCTCAACACTTCAGCTGTATTAGAGCTAAGTTAGATTAAAACCTTTTTCTTAACACCTTAATCCACCAACAACAGCAACAACTCCATGAGATAAACAGCAGCGGTACTTGCATCCATTGTTTCCTAGAATAGGGTGTCATTTGTTTTTTAAAAGATCTCATCCGACTTTTCAGAAGAATCTCACAAGGATTTACAAAAGAGTCCGGCTTCGCATTAGAATCTTTCTCAGAAGAATCTCACCAGGCTTTTCAGTATGTTGTCAAATCTAATTTTTATCATTTGGATTTAAGTAAAAATTTTGTATATGAATAGTGGATGATTCAGTAAGCTAAATCACACACATATCGTCTTCAACTTAGTTTTCTATCAACCTATTATTTCATGGACCTTTACTATCTCTAGCGGTCTAGCCCTATTGACCTCAATATTTGAACTGAAAAAACAATTGTTCACCTAAATGTTGCTTCTTCTAGTGACTTTAGACCACTCTACATGTTGCTTCACCTGGTGGATTTAGACCACTCAATGAGAAGTTGAAATGTTGTAACATTATTGCTACTAACTACACATATATCGAGTACATCATCATTCATTAATCTCATCCTTTTCCTCAATTACCACTATAAACAAGTGTGGTTTTTCTTCTTCTTCTTCTCATCCAAATTTTCTTGGGCCGGTTTCTTGATGGGAAAACTCTTCTTCTTCTATCTAATGGCCACATCCTAAATTGCAGTAGCCATTGTACCCACAATCTTTGGCATCACCATTTCCTTTTCTCCTGCCTTCCCCAGATTAAGATTTCCTAATCCATGAAGATACATTGACCTCCTTTATCTTTTCCTAATAGATGGCTGATGGCCTTTGAGTGCCTTGGGCTTAAACCCACAAACCTCCCATTTAATCTCCTCTCCTAGCCCTCCAAAATTTGAATCAACAAAGAATGGTTTAATAAGAAAATAGTTCCTAACTCTTTCCAGTTTGGCAATTTGGTTCATTTCCTTTTCCATCTTGAGAGCACCTCATCTACGAACTTTTTCCAATCTATTCGTTGAGGTCTTCCACAAAGCTTAAATACCACTCTTCTGCTTCTCCTTCCAAATGCCTACAGCCAAGGAAACCTTATTGCTATGTGATATGCAAGTATTCATCATAATCATGTTAATATATGTATATAGAGGAAAGTTCAAATGTGAACCACTTTTTGGTAGTGAACGTGAGGACAATCGAGCGTGACGGCTTTGAGTGTGGTCCCCCCTCTTTAATTTAATGCCCTCCCATGAATCGCGCCTAGTCATCCGCCGTGGACTTGACGTGGCACCTAGTTATTCGCCACGTGTCGCGCTCTCGGTTGTCCTCACGTTCACAACCAAAAAGTGGTTCACATTTGAACCCACCCCTATGTATATGTGTATATTTATATATTCAATGCAACTTTCATTTTCAAAATAATCAGATACTTAAATTTCCATCTTTGTGTCTGCTGTTTGCTGAGTAATCAACATTCTGCATGTGAAATCGTTATATTTGGTGTGAAGTCCTAGAGATCCTCTTTAAGTAGCACTGAAATTAGAATAACTAGGTGCTTTTATCATTTAACCCAAATCCTCAAGTTCTCTTAGAGATCACAACATTTGCCTATGAGTCTAAGAAGTTTTTAGAGGAAAAAAAAAAGAAAAAAAAATTAACGCCTGAACGAAACATCCACCACGCCAATCAACAGAGTTGGATTGATCGAATGTCTTTTCTGCCATAAAAATCCTATAATCATGTGCAGTGGCCTACTTTTTTTATGTGAGCATGAGTTTCTAGTCATTCAATAAGGCTGTGAAAATATGATGATACTCATCCTATTATTGTGTTGCATATCATATACACATTCACACCACCTATGAATAATTTGTTACTAATTAAACATGAATATCAGTAATTTTGTTACTAATGACCACCAAAATCATTCTATATGTACCAATTTTTCTTGATAGGTTAAAGAAATCCACAACAATTTTAACCCTGAACAGTAGTAAAGTACAAATATAGCCAGATTGTAGTGATAACTAGTAGTAATCATGAGAATATTAGAAAAGCATAAGCTTGAAGAAAAAGAGGGAGTGTTGAATTTAGGTACTGACTGAGTGGGAGGACGAATAGGTTTGGAGGAGAAGGCAGAAGGCGCAGTCGTAGGAGGATGATCTTGATCTTGATTTTGATTTTGATCTTGATTCTGGTTTTCCTCTGGAAGCGGTGCCAGGGTTGATGATGATTTTGGTTCCATTTTAGCTTTTTTGTTTTTGTGTTTTGTTGCGATTTGTTGTATATGGAAACCAAAACGGAACTTTTGTTTTGTTGGGTCGGTCTCAAAACCCTCTCAAGATTAGGGGTGTTCAAAAAAACCGAAAACCCGAAAAACCGAACCGAACCGTGTGATCCGAAATCGCGAAAACCGATACCCGAGCAACCCATAACCCGAAAAACCCGAAAATGAGGGTACCCGCTAAGTCGCGGGGCGGGTTCGGTTCACAAAATTTACTACCCGCGGGTACCCGCCCCGCCCCGTATATACTTAGTTTATTATAAAATATATTTATTAATACTTCAAAATAAAAAAATAACTAATCTTAAAAAACTCTTCATCACATATCGTGTTTTCTTCATTCACCAATACTCTTATTTTCATTTGCTAATATTTTTTAGTGTTAATTGTTTTAGTTTTGTTACAAAATAACTTCATTTTTTAGTATATATTTTGTATACATCATAACATTCGGCAAAATGTGGGTACCCGTGAACTGAACGGCGGGTACCCGCTCATTTTCGGTTTAGTTCAGTGTGGGTACCCGCCCCGCGCGGTTCGGTTTCGGATAGTAAAATTAGATACCCGCCCCGCACATGTGGTTCTCAAAAAGTTCACTACCCGCCCCGCCCCGCCCCGCGAACACCCCTACTCAAGATGTTCAAACAATCAAAACTCATTTTGACGCTAGGTGAGAAATTGGTGACAAATGTATAATAAATTGTTGGATGAAAAATGAAGGAATCGTAACTATGAGATGTAATTCTTTTACAAGCTATAATTTATGGGGTGATTTGCAGATATGTCCATAATGCACCTCCACTTTGCACAATATACCCCCACCGTTACGCCGTTATAACGGTACGTTATGCCGTTATAACGGTCCAAAACGCCGTTATAACAACCTAAAACCCCGTTATTTGACTGAAATGTGCATAAAGGCCCTTATAACGGCCTTGTAGGGGTATTTGTGCAAAGTGGGGTGGGGCTTTGTGCATACGAATCAATTACCCTAATTTATGGAAAGGTATTTGATCATAATTGATGGTTTAAAAGTAGTTTTCGTATTTCTTATCAAAAATAGTACTTCTTATACTATGTCATGATTATTTTGATATACTTACGGAGTGTTTATCAAATTTTCTATTATGACGTGTATGGATAAATATATCTTTTTGGAAAAAATAATATGACTAGTTAAATATATGTTGTTGTTTACTTTTTGTCTGAATCAAACGGTCTAAATGATAAAAGTTACCATTTTACCCCTGGTATGAAATTCATCATTTGACGTTTTTGAATGGCACAACCGACGGGTTACCGGCAAAGCCTTGCCCGCAAACTACCCAATGTCCCATCATGTCCAGTCTCGTCCTGTCTCATCATGTCCAGTCCCATCTAACTTGCATACCAAACGCTACCATAGTAATTATCTAATTTGGAGAACCTAATTCATAATTTACATATAACCATAGGAATGAAATTTATTACTCTTCATTTTTTATATTGTATTGTAAAAAAAATTATAACATATATAGAGTTATGGTAAGAATTTAAGGTTAACATGAGAAGTATGATGATACGTGATTATATTAAAAAAAATATGAATGCATATTAGGATGAGATACGTGATTATGATAAATTAAAAAAACAACGTATCTAGGGGTGGCAAATAGGTAATGTTTGGGTTAGCGGGTCAAAAACATCAACCCATGACACGATCTATTTAGCTAATTGTGTCAAAAATTTTAACCTTAAACTGTGACGGGTCGTGTTGCAGGTCGTGTCATGGGTTGGAGGGTCAGTGGGTCAGACACGGGTTGACGGGTCATAATCCAAATTACCAAAGTTGAAATCGGCAAATTGAAGGCCGACGATGGCAACTGGAAGGCCGGCGATGTCAGACTGGAAGGCCGACAACGGTGATTGAAATCAGCGAGGAGCGAAATTGATTTGAAATTTTGAACGTAAGTATCAGCTTAGGCCATCCTTAACCGTACCCCTCATACCTCTCATTTTTGTTGCCACATCAGCGCCACATCAGCTTTACCAACACCTTACCAACACCATACCAATTCATCCTTAACCATACCAATACCATACCCCTCTAAATTAATTGAAAAAGAAAATAGAAAAAGAAGAGAGAGAGAGAGAGTGAATGAAGAGAGAGATAGAGAGAGATGGGGGTAGGGGGTGGGGTATCCAACATTTTTTCAACCGGCATTGGGGTACCGATCGGTACCACTACCGGCACCATACCCCTCATCCACAACGGTGTTCACACCGGTATGGGGGTGGTACCGATGTGGTACCGACCCGGCTAATGATGGCCTTAGGGCTTTGGCACACATGTTACTAGGCGCTCAAAAATCAAAGAATGATGTTCATGAAGCGTGCAAGAGTAGGATACCCACGTGACGACACGTGTACCAAGATTCTATAAATGTTTCTTGTACGATGCTACTAAACTACTGGCTCTTAAATTTCCATGTCACTATTTATTTTGCTGTAAACTCTCCCTCAAACCACATAAAATGATTTCCTATTATTCATCTTCTTCTTCTTCCCCATTGTTTCTTCTTTCTTTCAGCAACTAATAAAAACAACATCTTCATCTTCAACAACAACAATAATAATAATAATGGCTCAATTGTTATCTCCAGTTTGCACAGATCCAATTCAATTTCAAACCAATTTGCGTCCAAGAAGCAGCAATAGGAGGATGTTTGGCAAGAATAACAACAGCAGCATAAGAATTGGTCATCGTGAACGATTTCGCAGCCTCAAAGTCGCCACCGATCCATCGCCTTCTCTTGCTGACGATTACTATGCTGTCTTAGGACTCGTATGTCTCTCTTTCTATCTTACTGAATTCATCTTCATATTTGACATTAAAGTTTAGTCAAAATTGAAGTTTCTGTTTATACTTTATATCCTAACATTATTATTTGATTAATTGATGATGATCCACTGGTTACTTGCATGAGGTCAAATGTTCTTATTACTTTTTATTTTAACTGGAGTAATTCATTCTAACATAGTAATTGGTTTGGTTTGTAGTTACCTGATAGTGTCTTTTTTTTTTTTCTAATCAGCTTCCAGATGCAACTCCAGAAGAAATCAAGAAGGCCTATTATAATTGCATGAAATCATGTCATCCTGACTTGAGTGGCAATGATCCAGATACTACAAACTTTTGCATTTTCATTAATGAGGTTTATGAGGTGGGAATGGGATACTCTACCATCAAATTCATTATTATTACTATTATGCCCTTGTGCTTCTGCTATAAACCAAATATTGCAGTGTAGGTTCTCAGCGATCCAGCTCAACGGATGGTATATGATGAAATTCATGGATATGCTTTGACTGCAATAAATCCTTTTCTTGATGATACAAGTCCACGCGATCATGTATTTGTTGATGAATTTAGCTGTATAGGTATGTCACAAATTCTTGCTTTTACGGATAAACTTTAATATTCGGACCAAATTTGTTTCCCAAAAAGTTTCCGTTACCTTGTTACAAAGTTGACACTGCCACTCAATAGTTTCTTGCATTTTTCAAACTTACTGGACCTTGTATATGTTAGTGCATACTTGAGATATAATTCTGTTTCCTTACTATAGGCTGCAAAAATTGTGCCAATGTCGCTTCAGACGTGTTCTCTATAGAGGAGGATTTTGGTAGAGCCCGAGCATGTAACCAGCATGGAGACCCCGACTTGGTTCAACAAGCCATTGATAGTTGGTAATTTTCTGGTTTATGATCATTCTATCAACATGAAAAAATTGATGTAGTTTCTTCACCTCGACAAGTCTTAGAGATTCAGAATCTTGTTAACGCTGGATGATACTCTTTATTGAAGTTAATGTAATTGTTCACTATTAAAAAAAGTTAAACGGAACTATAAGCAGCAAGAAAGTATTATTTAAAATTATAATACCAACACACATGCTTTACTATTAAAGTAAACAACAATTATACATATCATAGCATATGCTTTCACTATGTTCTGCCATGTAGATTTTATTTTACAAATGATTAACCCTTTGTGCCTTAAAGTGTGAATCCTCTATAACAGTGTGTTTATGTTTTGCAATGGAGTCCTAACTTTTAAGCTCTTCCTTGCATATTACCTCATATGAGATATAGGCTTCCCAACAAGTTGCTAATGTTTTGGTACCTCAAGTTTCCATGGTTGAATCTTTGGCAGTTAATTTGAGAATGTTTTTTCAGCCCTGTTGATTGCATCCATTGGACTTCAGCTGCACAAGTATCTTTGCTTGAAGATGAAATGCGGAGGGTAGAAAGAGTAAATGTAAGGAATGCTGTAACAGATTTATCTCACATCTTCGTTTATATCAATCTTCATCATCTTGGATGATGTGATTTTACTTGATGATTTTGCAGTTTTGAGCTGGCCATAGCAGTAATTTCTCTCAGTGAGCCATGCTAATATGCTATGTCATGTAATGAGTTTGACTAGAAAAATAAGAAGCAAAAGATTCTAAAACTCTTTAGATACGTGAGAATTCTCAAAGATTTAAGAACTGGTTGTGGTTTGAATAATGGCCTTTTCTTTTTGTTCACATGATGGATTCTTTTTTAATTAGCTTGAAATCTTGTCTAAATGCATTTGTTGAACGAGATTTATCAACATATCTCATGGCTAAGATTGTATTATTAGGTAACTTCTTTGAAAACAATTAAATTTTGTACATTTATTGTGAGAAACACAATGATATTAAACTGCTTGTGGAAGTCATATTACAATATATATCTATACCTATAACTATAAGAAGTGATATTGCTAACTCTGCCTTTGGTTACGCTGACCAGGTTGCCCTGATGCTTGCTGGAATGGGTTCATCTGCAGATGTTTTTAGAATGGTAAGACCCATCTTTTATAATTTGGTGATTGTTAATTAGTTTTATCCATTGCTTTGGTCATCTCAAGTCTGACAATGGACAGAGGCCACTTAGGAAGTGAAATGTATCCCTCCATGCTTCAGTATTACGAATATGGTTCACGCTTATACTTATTGGTCCGACCCTTCTTTTTATGTCTGATAAGCTGTTCCCAGCTAACGCATTTGAAATTGCTACAATTGGTATGGTAGGTACAGTTTATTAGCTTGTATGGTAATCATCATAATATATTTGTTGCATTTACGCTTTATCTGAACATCCTTCCTTCCTTATCAACACCACCTCTCTTCTTTTCTTCCATGTACTTCATCTTCTTGTTGGCCTAAATTTCTATCTTACATAGCATTGTTGGCCTCTTTCAAATCTTATAGATCTTATAATTTAATTCTACTCTTCTGGCCAAATAGTATTCATGATGTGTTTCTCTACTTGGATCCTAGTCTGATCTTAAGATAAACTAATAACAACTTTTACTAATTTCTCTCTTCATTTTCTGTAATACTTATCATGTCCGGAAATGTTGAAGTTTATGCACCTCATGTCTAGACATACTAACATCACCTTCAATTCTCTAAACATTGATAAGCCTCGGGTGAGGAAGGAACAGAAAAGTTCAAAAGACTACAGACCTTCTAAAGAAACTTAGTGCATACCGTTTCAGGACAGGGCACTCCCAGCAAGGGGGCACACCCCCTTGATTCAGGCTTTTTGATGATCTTAGGTCCAAGGGTAGCTTAAAGGAATGTGCATTCCACACCTCCTAACTCATATTATAGCTTAACCAATAAACCCCATTAATATCATCTAAATCATGACCACACTAAAATGCTTCGATGACACTAATCACCTAGAGTCCTCATTCTGCCCCTCTTGCTGAATCCGAATGCCAATGACATCCACATCCACATCCACCTTCCAGACTTTCAGTTTTGCTAAATATAATTCTGTCCTCTTGTTTCTTGTCTCAAATAAAATCCTTTGTAGTACCTACCGTATCTATAGTTTAGTAATTATAACAGCTTGATAAATCTGTTAACTTAATAAACTAGGAACCTTATATAATATATAAAAATGAAAAGGAATTTCAAGATGGAGATATCATTGTTGTTTACTGAGTAGAAAATTTGTTCATAGGGAAAAAAGACGTCAGGTGCACCATAATCACGCTTGAGGAAAAATGTATAAAAACCAACATGTTCATTGATTGCATCTTAATGAGCATGCTGTTTGTTTTGGCAGGCAAGCACTCGATGGGAAAAGAGACAAAATAAAGTATTGGTAAGAAATATAATCTGTTCAAATTTCAAAATTTAGGCCGCACTTATCGACATTTTGTTATCATTTATACCTTCCATTTTTATTCAAATATGTGTGATAGGTTCTTATATGTTTTCATCTAAGTTAAGAATACATAACAACTGCTTAAGCATTAGCACTCTATTAGAGACATGAACATATTGCACATTACTATGCCACTTACTTTCTACTCTTAAAATATGATGTACTTCTAAATTACTACTATTATTGTTGCCAAAAGCATGATTCAAGTCCTTTCATACATTCTTATGGTCATTTAATTTTCAGGACATTAGACCTGGTTTCAGGACTTACTTTCACTGGTATTACTTTTTCTTAAAATACCAAATATTGTCCAACATTTTCCTATAATTTATATTAATAGTTAGAGCAGCTAGTTTAACTCGTGCACGCATGCATTTACGCATTCGGGCTTTTTTGTTCTAAAAATGGTAGTGGAAATATGGAACGATTACTTTACATATGTATATAGTGCTTGTTATTGGATGCACCTTTACTACTAATTTCATCTCTCATAATGATTTCTTTCCCAAAGTCATGTATTAAAAAGATTATAGTTGCTTGTTATTACTACTAGTTTTATGATTGTTCTTTTTAGGTAGAAAGGTACAAGCTTGCTTCAACTATTGCATCATTCTTTTAGAACCGTGATTTTATGATGAGCATTTTCAATAACTTATAAACATGATACAGCATAACTTACCCGCTTTTAGAATATAAATTTTTCGTCTAGACAGAACTGGCTACCTTTAATTTATTAATAAGATAATTATTGAAATAATAATGACCATACTTTGCCAAGTTTCCTGTTTCCACCACTGCCTAAAGGTATAAACTGAAATGAAAGGATTATGGTAAATATTTGTTTACAATGAAGCTGCTCTCTCCCTCCATTGGAAGAAAGCAACTTCCCTTTGACTTCTGTTGTCCAAGAGTTTGTTTACATTCCAGGTCAATACAGGCTTTTAGCTTCTCAAAACCACAAAAATGAAGTTCCAACTTAGGCATATAGAATAATATTGGTACTCTTTTTACAAAGGTTCAAATCAACATGCATTTGCTAGGTATCGGGTTTGACATCAAAAGGCAACCTTATGTGGTCTAGAAAGATGCCTTATGCTTGCAGTAGATTGAGTCGATCTGACTTCAAACGGCATCAACCGTTTTCCCGTCCGTTTAAATCGTTCTTTGTAGTGACAAATTGGGTCTATTGATTGTAGGAGCAAGCTAGAATGAGAATGATGAAAACAAAAGGTTCTAATGACCAAGCTGAAGATTACTGGAGCAACCTTTGGGGTAATGGTAAAGATCGTCAAAGTACAGGTATGTATATATCAATTCATAGATTGTTAAGCTATTGATTATGTACATTAGTGGAGTAACCTTTGGGGTAATGATGAAATGCTCCTTTTGGGTTTTCCTTTCTTCCGATTCAATATTAGATGTCTCTGTTGTTTGATATGTTGTGTAATGATTGTTGCATCTGTCGGTGTTTCCGTCTTAGGGACCATTTACCAAACGCCTACTAGGTAAGCCCTTACCAGCATGAGATCTAACCCTCACTTGCCATATCGTGTAACATGTTCGGCCATTAAAAAGGATTGTTGGTAAGCGCTTACTCGGTTAATGTTTAGTAAGCGGCCCCTTCAGCATTCCTTTCCTGTTTGTAAGCTTTATATATAATAGGACAAAGTTTGTAACGATAGGTGTTGCTTAATGCCAAAAAAAAAAAATTAATATATTCATATGTTATTTGTAAAGTCAGCTTGACACTTTGTTTTTTGAATTATATAATAATATGTATATCGGCCAAAACTCACGTACACTCGCCTTTTGTGAGGCTCAAACCCTTACCGGTAAACCCGGATGCTGCTTAACCAATGAGCCATTGGTTCTTATTAAGTTATTCTTGGCTAAATAATCTCCTTAGCATGCTTTGGGCTGTGTTGTTATTTTATACTTGTTTGTATTATTTATGTTTAGTTATTTATAAAATTTGATGCAACTTAGGCACAGAGGAGGAAGTGAAAGAGAGAGCAAGGAGAGCAGCGGCAGCTGCACGGAGATGGAGGGAGTACTCAAGACGAGGTGTTGACAAACCTGCCAGCTATAAACTTCCAGACACTGTCTCTAGTAGTGAAAAATGAAATGCAAGATTCTGAAGCCATCTTCTATGTTATAGGGTATTGAACTTGTGTACGATGCAAGTTGTATATGCACCAAAAACATCTGGATATGTATAGTTGTATAGATAGTAACTAAAAAATTGAGATACAGTATCATGTATAGTGTTTTTTCTTCTTTTGTTAATTCAGTAATATTTTCTTCCATCCACTTGCAAAAAAATACTGACTACAATTCACTCTAAGTGGTATTGGGGCATGTAACATTCACTTGACACATCTATACGGAGATCTCAAACATTTCACATTGAAATAAACCATCGAAGCCGAATTCAGACATCCAGCTAATAACTAGTATACTGATACAAAAAGTGTATTGATGGTTTCACACCCAACTGAAGTTGAGGTTAGTAGCAGCTGCATGCCAATTACAAAAGAACAGATGCCTAAAGACAATACAGGGGGGCTGTCTAGCTAGTCTAGTAGTGAAACTGGAACAGCTTCTTAGAGGCCAGGAGAGTGGGTAGTGCTGAAGGTTGTACAGCTGCTTACCTTTGCAGATTGCCTTTGATGCTTCACCAGAGTAACTAGAGATTGAACAACATCTGCCATTACTGGTCTATAATCTGCTTCCATTTGAACACACATCGCTGCTATTGCAGCCACCTGAACAAGGTCCTTCATTGAGTATTGACCTTCTAATGCAGGATCCATAATCTCCACAACCTTCTCTCTATCCATCAAACGCGGAAGAGCCTGTTCCACAAATCAACACAACTAAGAGCTCTTACAAATCCAAGATTAAGGTGTCGTTTGAAGTCTTATTTTCACATCTAAAAAATAAGAGGTGGATAGTGCATCTCTTCAAAGTTAGGAGGACGGTAATAGGTTTTTAGATCTTCTTTTAAAAATAAAACAAAATGTCTTAAGTCTGCAAGCCTCTTAATTTTCAGACTAAAGAGGTTTTAAGAGGTATTCTTTTAAAAACAAACAGCTCCTAAATGATCTCCCTTGGATACTTGCTTATTTGGAAAATTAAAGACGTTGCAGGAATGGTAGAATTGAAATGTTAAATTTTATCATTAATTCGAGAAGAGCTGACCCAAGATACAAGTACAGCTTCTCCAGGAGACCTCTTCATATCAACCGGAACTCTACCAGTGAGCAACTCTAGAAGGACAACCCCATAACTATACACGTCTGATTTTGTGGTCAGATGGCCAGTCAGAGCATACCTTCAACAGTTAAAAACTTCAATCAAAATTGATGATGAATGAAAGCAAACTGTTAATTGGTTTGATATAATATATTAAATGGTCTTACTCGGGTGCAACGTATCCTTGGGTGCCCAATACACGAGTCGAAACATGACCACCAGCTCTGGATGGTCCAAGCTTGGCCAACCCAAAATCAGAAACTTTGGCATGAAAACCATTGTCTAGAAGGATGTTGCTGCTCTTGAAATCTCGATGAATCACCGGAGGGCTAACACGTTCATGGAGGTACTCCAAACCTTTTGCTGCTTCTAGTGCTATCCTCAACCGTGTTTCCCAGTCCAAATTTGAAGGAACCACATTAGAACCTGCATTTATGAAGAAAAAGGAAATAGAATATACCATCACTAATGAAACCATGGTTTTAAACAGAAGCTGATACCATTTTATCTAAAAGAACATGAAAAAGTGCATATTTTAGTAGTAACAATAAAGGCAAAAGTCCATGAACATTCATGTTACAATATGAAGAAAAAAAATAGGAGCAAACATATGCCATATCGAGCACAAATCTTGGTCACTTCACTTAATTAGAGTTGGCATTTGACCTTTTAATTTTTCTCAACTTACATGAATTATTGTTGAAGTTATATTATTGGTATATTTAGCGATGTGGATGTTATAACCATTTTTGCTGGTAAGCTACAGATCTTCATGATTTTAACAAATTGGAAAGACACAACTTGTATGTGTACATTCAACATTCAAGTTAATGTTGTTATATCATTTCATGGAGTTTAACCCAACCTTTAACATTGATTAGTGGTTAAGTTGCCTGCATGTGTTGCATACTAAATGCCGGATGAAATCTGCTTGGTTGCAGCAATAAGGGACTCAGCTATCTGTTATTTAGTTTGCATAGTTTGTACACTGCTACTTAACAGCTTGGTACAGCACATAGAGGACTTTTCAAAACCTCATGAATTATCCTCATTTAAGTTATTTAGCCCAGTAGTAAAGAGCTAGTAGCGATCATAAGAGCATTCTATGATGCAACTCAGACTTCATTTAAAACTATGGTTAGTAAATAGTAAGCAGGGATTGATTTGTACTCATGAACTTTAAAATATATAGCACTAAAAATATAAGACTGTCAAACTCTAACTTCCAATATCTATACCAATAAAAATTTCATAAAACTTTATCAACATTGAGAAGCAACACTTAAAAGTATAAAATAAAATCCACAGCACATATGTGAATATAAATTTATGTATAACAGTATAAGTATTCATCTTCCATCAGGTTTGAATGACATGTGGAGGATTCAGAATCAGATATATGTGTTGCATATACTCCAAATTTGACCACAAAAAAATGATACTATTAAGTCTTTTAATTTCCTCTTTTGATAGTTTCTTGTTATCTTAACAGTTATCTCTCTATCATGAGCAAGAAGTAAACTATTGATTTCAAGATTTAAATGAAGATATCCTCTTAAAACAGGAGATAAAAGGAGAATAACAAAGGTCACTTCCTCTAGCAGCATAAGCAAGAAGAATTGATAAATAGGATAGAAACTAATTTAATACCTTTGATTGGATACAGATGTTCTTGGAGACCACCATTAGCCATAAAATCATATACCAAAACCCTGTGGTGACTCTCTGAGCAGTAACCAATCAAAGCAAGTAAATAGGGTGATCGCAACCTACTCAACATTTCCACCTGAAAGAGCGTAAACACAACTCAACAGTTATCAAAAAGCAGGTAATAACTTGTATGTTATTTCATATCATTCCCTATTAGCTTAACAAACAGGTCTCATGTTTGTTTACCTCTTAACAGTTCCATTAAGAGGCAGACTCTGAATCTTTAAGAGGTAAATCTTGTTTGGCAAAAAAAACACAGACCGCCTCTTAATGGTTCCAAAACCCTCTTAATAATTTTGCATCCCTTAACCATTCAGAGCCCTGATTTCATTCTCAACAATTACCAAACCACCATATTTCATTTTGCACTATATCATAAGAGCCTCTTAATCATTATGACCACTTAATCATCCAGCATAAGGGGATAATAGAAAGCAGACCTCGACTCTAAATTCGTCTTCTCCCTGCTTCCCACCCTGATCCATGAGCTTCACAGCTATCTCTCTCCCATCGTGAAGCATTCCTCGGTAAACTAAGCCGAAGCCACCCTGTCCTATCACATTAGACTTCCCAAATCCACCAGTTGCAGAAACCAGTTGTTTGAAGGTGAAGACTTGAACAACTCCTTTCTCTTTCTCCTTCCCTTTCTCTTTAATAGTAAGTTGAGTTTTCATAATGCCTTTCCCTTTATTATTATCATCCATTCCTTCTAAAGAGAGAGAATCCAAAAATCTATAAATTAAGACAACAACACAGCCATCCAATCCAGTTGCAAGTGTAAAAGGTACATCTAATACAGTAGAGATCTTCTATAAAAAGAAATGTATGTATATATATATATATATAAATAACAAGTGTACCTTTGAGGAGGAAATTGGAAAGTTTATTGCGTAAATAGCAATAGTAGCTGAAGGCGAGGAGAAGTAAAGCAAGAGTGATTGAGGCAAATGCCATAACTGTCAGGAGTACTGTTCTATCCTTGTTCTTGTTGTAGTCTTCTGAGGACTCCATGATTGATTTAGAAACCAAAAGGAAGGAAGGATGGAAGTTTCAAGCCCTAAATTTCTGCAAACAAGAAGAAGAAGTACTGTGGAAAAGACACACTACCAGGGAGAGGGGTCTTGTCTTTGTCTACAGGCGCGGGAAAAACCAAACATTGTGAGGAATGATTTCAAAGGAAATGCTTTATTTAAGGCTTAAAACCGCAACCCGAAACTCGAACTAACCGAAACTGAAAATATTGTGTGTGGTTTGGATTCGGTTTGGTTTGGTGTTTTCGTTACCGGCCCGAAAACTCGAACATTTTAAAAATGTTTGTTTTTTACTTTTTTTATATATAATTTAAATTGTGTTTTCCACTTTTCCTAATTCCTAACTGAAGATAATAATCTATAGTCGACACCTCTTTCACACTTTCAAAATCAGATCGGACCCACCCCGCACTTCTATATTTTTTTAAAGTATTTAGTATTTACTATCTGTAATATAGAAATTAAAAAAACCGAAAAATTGGTTGAAAATGATTTGGGCTGAATTTAATGTAGAAAAAAGTTGAAAATGACCTTTTTGTGAAAGTTTGGTCCAGGCCCGGACCCGAACCAACCTGAACTTGTCGGTTAACAAAACTCCTCGGTCGGAGTTCCGGTCTCCAAAATAGAACCCAAAAAGTTCGGGTACCCAAACTTGTAAACCCAAACCCGTCCGAACCCAACCATTGCACACCCCTAGCTTTATTTGCCAACATGCATCTTAATATAGAAAGTTAAATTTTAGAATACCCAATATAGTTTAATATAGTTGTTAGACCCTCAGTAGCGTAACCCACAAAGCCCAAGCTGCCACATCAATTTTACCCATAAACCCACAATAAGCCTGAAATAGGAACATCACTACCCACAAGGCCCAATGCCCTATATATATAGGGGAAGGTTCAAACAAGAAGCATGTCAATTTAAGAGAACGTAAGGAGCAATCTCAGCCACCCATCTCGTGGTTACGGTGGACGTGATCACGGAGGATTGACGAGATTCATGGGAGGGTAAAGATTATCAAAGGGGGGGATCGGTCAAAGCCGCCTTTGTTGACCGGATGAGTGGCTGAGATTGCTTCTCATGTTCTCTTAAATTGATATGTTTCTCGTTTAAACCTCCCTCTATGTGTGTGTGTGTGTGTGTGTGTCTTAATTAATAAAAAAAGAAGAGTGTGAGAGGGAGAGAGCAGGCTGCGTAGGCAGGGACGGAGCTAAGGAGGTTCACACGGTGGCACGTGCCACCATATTACTTCTCCGGCGAAAGCTAAAAAATATTAGTTTTGTGAAGGTGCACCCTCTTTGATTTTAAAGTGTGCCCTTAAATACTTTAAAACAAAACTTAGGCCATCCTTACCCGTACCACCCTTACCACCTTTACCAGCTGCCACTCAGTGCCACATCAGTTTTACCACCACCTTACCAACACCATATCATACCATCCTTACCCATACCAATTTCATACCAATCTAATTAATTAATTAAAAAATAAAAGAAAAGGCACAGAAGAGAGAAATGTGAGGTGGGGTGGGGTGGGTAGAGGAGAGAGAATGGTAGGGTGGTGCCAGTCCCCTTCCCTGCCGGTGTGGTACCGGCCATCCAAGATGGTGTTCCTGTTGGTACCAGCTCGGTACCGGCCTCCTACAGGTATCGGCCGCGGATGGCCTTAGGAAACAAAGGTTCAGTTGGTGGATTTGTTTATGTTGACTGAGATAAGACATCCTATTTGAGATAGACCAGGAAACATTTAAAGCCAAAAATTAATAAGTTCTTTTGAAATCAAATACAAAACTGAAAATTCTTTTAAAACTAATTAAGAAAAACTTAGAAAATTTCTCATGGATTAACTAAAAAAATATTTTAAAATTAGTAAAACACTCTAAAAAGATCAAATTGAGATCAAACAAAAACTTTAAAAAATGTTTTTGAAATCAATAAAAAAACTCCAAAAACAAAATTTGGTTAAAAACATAACTTTTAAAAGATGCACCTAAAAAACAAAAAAGAAAAATTCTCAAAATGAACCAAAATACCCAAAAGTTTCATGGAGATCAACCAAAAAACCAAAAAATTTCTCCACATCAACTAAGAAACCATTTTTTGATTCTCAAAATCAATCAAAAACCTAAAAAAACATCCCGATTCAAGAAAATAATCAAAACAATCCACTTAAATCAACAAAAAAAGAAACTTAAAAAATATCAACCAAAAACTTAATTATATGGTGCCACCATTTGAAAAATGTCCTGGCTCCGTTCCTACGTAGGCTCCCATACCGATCCCTAGAGCCCACACCCGAGCTTGCTCTACGTAGCACAACCCGCCCAAGCCCGCACCGGGATCCCGCATGAAACCGAACAACGCTACGAAAGGTCGTAGAGTCAAAATTTATTCAAAATCTCTAATTTAATATAGCGATTAAAAATACTCTTTAAATTTAAAACCAAATAAATAATTCATTGGACTTATTAAACGGTAAACTATAAGAATAGTAATAAAAAATTACTTTATTTTATATAATATAAATTAGGTATTTTCCCAATAGTACAAACTTTTCCTATAGAGTTAACTGGAATGAATGAAGACATATTTTTATTTTCATTCTTTGTAATTTCAATGTTCATTCTTAATTTCTTTCTTAAGTCTGAGCCAAACAATCAGGTCAAAATGACCAAGGTTTTAAATGATTTAGAAAGTAAATTGGATGTTTGGTAAGTATTCTCTACAGATAATCTAAATGAAATAAAGTTATCATTTTAACCTTTTTTATCATGAGTGTTCATTGGTTGATATTCAATGGATGTGAAGGGAATCGAACTGATCAATCATCTATCAGATATTAGACTTTTCCAATTCAATGGATGATTGGATCTGCTCGATCCCGTCCATTGAATGTTCTTATTGGATGCCCATTAAATGTTCTTATTGAATGTCTATTAGATGATCTTATTGGATATCCATTAGACCTGATTGGATCCAACCAATATTAATCGATTGAATTTAGCTGACATCCAATGAATGGATAATTGTTTTATTATTAGTAGTGTTAGTATTATTATATATGTATAAAATAAAATTAATTATGCTTAAATAGATAATCAGATGGTAATTGGATGATGAATGGATGACATCTTGATGATGATGATTGAATGATAATTGGATGGGTGGTTGGATGATGATTGAATGGTAATTTGATGGTAATTTTTATAATATATATATTATATATATAATAAATTTTGGACTTTTGGATAGTCGGAATCGGACAATTGGATAAGCCGAAATGAGAAAGATAGTCCGTATCAGAGAACAATAGTCCGATTCGGACTTTTGGGATAGTCCGATTCGGTGGAGGCTTGTGGAAGTTATCTTTTCGGACTATTGGCAATGGCACGAACAATACCATGACATAAAATGTATCCGAACCTTGAAGGACTGGAGGTGAGGGCAATTATGTCCGATGGCTTCAGATGGCTGGATTATCTATGGTCTATCAAGACTTTTATGGTGTATATTCGTTAAGAGGTAAACTTCCGAATGTGAGGGAAACAATCCCTGAACAGTTGCAGGAAAGTGCTAAAATTCGTAAAATTATGAGGATTCTTGGCCTTAAGTACACCAAAAAATATGTCGATGCGAAGTCTTTGAGATATGGCAGTTTGATTCTTGTGGCTGATCAGGTCATTTACCAAGATCCATTTCATTAATGGCTGATCTGGTTTAATTTTTATTTGCACAGCAACTGATCTGGTTTAATAATGTTGATACAACAAAATTTTAGGTTGTGTAGGATCCTTATGGTTCTCACTTGAAAGGGTTGCTGATCAACTTTTTTACACATTGTGGTCATCTTTGTTAAAAATTAAAAACTTCTTGTTCGAGGGTATTTCCCTACTCTTAAAGGCTAGTAATTTGAAAACAAAACTAACAAATTCCTTTGTTGGCAATTTTTCCAAGTATACCTCTTACGTCATTCAAATTGACGTGTATTCACATGGCTTATTCCTAAGTCCATGTCACTTTAACACTCTTCGAGCGATCAATTTGTCAAGAAGTGTTATGGAGTTTATAAAACTTTTAGATGAAATGATAAAACAAAGTTATTGAGAAACAACGTCTACCTTTCATTACAAATAAAATCTCACCTTTTTCGTCTCACACCCAAGCTAAAAAAGTTAGCTACTCATGAATAAAATGTACGAATCAGAGATAATAAGAAGGAAAGACATGATTAAAATGACGGAAAGTAAAAATGCTAAAATTAAAATGACGGAAAATTAAAGTGCTATAATTAAAAGAGAAAAATAAAATTGCAATAATGTAAAAAACGAAATTAAATTGCAATAAGTAAATGACGGAATTTAAATGCAATAATATATAGATAAAAATTGATAACTAAAATGCTTAATATATTAAAAGGAACAAAAGTCTTACAATCAAGTGAGTTGATTGTATAGAGGATTTTTTTTAACAACTAGTGAAAGCTTAATAATACTACTAATAGTGGGTAAATGAAGTGTGTTGAAACCATGGCTCAAGACCTCTATTTATACAAAAAGAGGGCCAAAGAATCCAAAAGTTAATAACCACAAGTTATTACCCAAAAGATATTAGCTAACAATCCCAATTAAAATAACTAACAAAGTTCTCATTTAAATATAAGTCATCCTTGCCCGTACCACTCATATCAGCTGCCACCTCAGCGCCACATCAGCTTTACCACTACCTTACCACCACCATACCATTTCATCTTTACCCATACCACTCAAATAATTAATTAAAAAAATAAAAGAAGAGAGAGAAATAAGAGAGATAAACAGAAAGGTAGAGGAGAGAGAACGGTACCATGGTGCTGGTTCCATACCATACCGGTTCCCTACCGGTTTTGCTTTTTGGTGTTGCCACCGGCACCGTTGCGGTACCGGCCCCGTAAAGCTCCTGGCCGTGGATGGCCTAAGTACATAAAACAAATGGGTCTTCAAAACATGACTAGAAGCTTCCAAGCATCTCAAAAAGGCTGATTTCTTCAATAATCCACGGCAGATTTATTAAGCCGTCCAAAAAGTTGTCATTAAGCTCCATCAGCCAATGCTTCCGTACAGGGGTTAGAATCAAGTAGTAGCGAAGAAGCCGCTGACTACTTTGCTAATTTAAATGAATATCTGAAGGCTTTTGTTAGGAAAGGTCATCAAGACGGCGAGGCAATAGATATAACTTTCTGTATGAAGAATGTTGACAAAAGGAAGGTCTGGATCAGCAGCCAACCACTTTCAGTTTATTTATTTTATTTGCAGCTTTTGTCAAGCCACTAAGTTAAGAGAGCATTTTGTTACAGTTTGTCTCTTTTTTGTTGTGCAGGATGGTCCTAATTTTGATTTAAACAAAATTCAACGATATTGTGACTTCATAAACAAGGAACTATGTCATTTTTTTCGCTTAGATCTTCAAAGATCAATACCATCACTAGTGAATGGTTTGAAAGTTGTGGAGAGAAAAATTTTATTTTATGCTTTCGAGAAGGGCATTTTCAAGGAAATAACAGTTCATGAATTTTGTGGTTACGTGTCAGAGATTACTGCTTATCGTCATGGAGAAGAAAGTCTGATAAGCTCGATAATTGGGATGGCCCTAAATTTTGTAGGCAACAATAAATCAATAATATTAATCTTTTCGATACTTTCAATAGTTCTGGTCAATGGTAGTGGTGGTATAGGAACCGGTTGGAGTTCATTCATTCCAATGTATCACCCACTAGAGATAATTGAGAACCTTAGAAACATGTTGCATGACAGAAAAAACATGTGTGATAATAAAGCCATGGTATAAAGGTTTCAATGGAGAGATTAAGAAAATAACAAAGGAAACATATACCATTGAAGGATCAACACAGGTAATCGAACCAAATACGGTTCTTATCTTTGAGCTGCCAATAAAGACATGGACTGATCATTATAAGAATCAGGTTTTGCAGTCAGCTTTGTCCAACAAAACCATTGCGGTAGATTAAGTCAGTTTTTAAATCATATCACACACATTTGTTGATATAACTTATGTTTTGCAGTCATACAAGAATCAAAGTGATGACAAGACTGTGAACTTTGAAGTTATTTTCTCTGCGGAGCAGATGGCGGAAGCAAATAGGGAGGGTCTTTATAAAAAACTCAAGTTGATTTCCAATCTAAAACTAACTAACATGGACCTCCTTGGCACGGATGGTAGGGTAAAGACATATAATAGCCCTAAAGAAAGTAAGTATGATTGACGAAATGCTATCGACTCTATCAATCCATATTGTTATTCAATCTATATTTACTTTTTATGTTATTTCACTTACAGTTCTTAAGGATTTCATTGCTTTTCGTTTAGCCCGTTATGAAGAAAGAAAGACAAGTTTTATTATATAGCTATATAAAAGCTGTTTACTAAATGTTTTGAAATATTGCACATCAATTAATTTTACAGTTAATATTCATTACAGGAGGCTAAAAAGAGATCGAAATCATCTATTAATCCTGATGTCGGAGGAGGAGATGAAGATCGTAGAGAAGATGATAACGGAGATGCAACTGCAGGAAGCAATATCGTCGTCGAAGGAGTTCATGGAGTGGATGACGGTGACCTTCATGAAGAACACGAAGAGGCTGGTGACGGTCACCACGGTGAAGGTCACGGTGACGATGTCGGAGTAGGAGATGAAGATCGTGGAGAAGATGATAACGGAGATGCAACTGCACGGAGAAGTACTGTGGAAAAGACACACTACCAGGGAGAGGGGTCTTGTCTTTGTCTGCAGGCGCGGGAAAAACCAAACATTGTGAGGAATGATTTCAAAGGGGATGTTTTATTCAGGGGTGAGCAAATCCCGTCCAACCCAAACTTTGTTTAAGCCTGCAAACCGCAACCCAAAACCCGAACTAACCTGTCTGAATACTCGAACATTTTAAAGATGTTTTTTTTTTTACTTTTTCATATAGAATTTAAATTGTGTTTTCCACTTTTCCTAATTCCTAACCTAATAATCTATAATCGACGCCTCTTCTACGCTTTCAAAATCAGATAAGACCCACCCTGCACTTTTATATTTTTCTAAAGTATTTAGTATTTACTATCTATAATTTAGAAATTAAAAAAGGTGAAAATTGGTTGAAAATGATTTGGGCTAAATTTAATCTAGAAAACGCTGAAAATGACCTTCTTGTAAAAGTTTGGTCCAGGTTAACCAAACTCCTCGGTCGGAGTTTCGGTCTTCAAAAATAAACCCGAAGAGTTCGGGTACCCAAACTTGTAAACCCAAACCCGAACCCAACCGTTGCACACCCCTAGCTTTATTTGCCAACATGCATCTTAATATAGAAAGTTAAATTTTAGAATACCCAATATAGTTTAATATAGTTGTTAGACCCTCAGTAGCGTAACCCACAAGCCCACAAAGCCCAAGTTGCCACATCAATTTTACCCATAAACCCACAATAAGCCTGAAATAGGAACATCACTACCCACAAGGCCCAATACCTTATATATATAGGGGAAGGTTCAAACAAGAAGCATGCCCATTTAAGAGAACGTAAGGAGCAATCTCAGCCACCCATCTCGCGGTTACGGTGGACGTGATCACGGAGGATTGACGAGATTCATGGGAGGGTAGAGATTATTAAAGGGGGGACCGGTCAAAGCCGCCTTTGTTGACCGGATGAGTGGCTGAGATTGTTTCTCACGTTTTCTTAAATTGATATGTTTCTCGTTTAAACCTCCCTCTATGTGTGTGTGTGTGTGTGTGTCTTAATTAATAAAAAAAGAAGAGTGTGAGAGGGAGAGAGCAGGCTGCGTAGGCAGGGACGGAGCTAAGGAGGTTCACACGGTGGCACGTGCCACCATATTACTTCTCCGGCGAAAGCTAAAAAATATTAGTTTTGTGAAGGTGCACCCTCTTTGATTTTAAAGTGTGCCCTTAAATACTTTAAAACAAAACTTAGGCCATCCTTACCCGTACCACCCTTACCACCTTTACCAGCTGCCACTCAGTGCCACATCAGTTTTACCACCACCTTACCAACACCATATCATACCATCCTTACCCATACCAATTTTATATCAATCTAATTAATTAATTAAAAAGTAAAAGAAAAGGCAAAGAAGAGAGATATAGAGAGAAAGGTGGGGTGGGGTGGGGTGGGTGGGTAGAGGAGAGAGAATGGTAGGGTGGTGCCAGTCCCCTTCCCTGCCGGTGTGGTACCGACCATCCAAGATTGTGTTCCCGTTGGTACTAGCTCGGTACCGGCCTCCTATAGGTATCGGCCGCGGATGGCCTTAGGAAACAAAGGTTCAGTTTGTGGATTTGTTTATGTTGACTGAGATAAGGCGTCCTATTTGAGATAGACCAGGAAACATTTAAAGCCAAAAATTAATAAGTTCTTTTGAAATCAAATACAAAACTGAAAATTCTTTTAAAACTAATTAAGAAAAACTTAGAAAATTTCTCATGGATTAACTAAAAAAATATTTTAAAATCAGTAAAACACTCTAAAAAGATCAAATTGAGATCAAACAAAAACTTTAAAAAATGTTTTTGAAATCAATAAAAAAAACTCCAAAAACAAATTTTGGTTAAAAACATAACTTTTAAATGGTGCACCTAAAAAACAAAAAAGAAAAATTCTCAAAATGAACCAAAATACCCAAAAGTTTCATGGAGATCAACCAAAAAACCAAAAAATTTCTCCACATCAACTAAGAAACCAATATTTTATTCTCAAAATCAATAAAAAACCTAAAAAAACATCCCGATTCAAGAAAATAATCAAAACAATCCACTTAAATCAACAAAAAAAGAAACTTAAAAAATATCAACCAAAAACTTAATTATATGGTGCCACCATTTGAAAAATGTCCTGACTCCGTTCCTACGTAGGCTCCCATACCCGATCCCTAGAGCCCGCACCCGAGCTTGCTCTACGTAGCACAACCCGCCCAAGCCCGCACTGGGATCCCGCATGAAACCGAACAACGCTATGAAAGGTCGTAGAGTCAAAATTTATTCAAAATCTCTAATTTAATACAACAATTAAAAATCATTTATATATATTAAAGTAACAACCACCAACAATGAGGTGGCATCCTCTAAATGCTAGAAATTCATTTATCTTTTTTCTCATTAATCCTCTTTTTTATCTTCTTTTTTTCTAATTTCCAACATTAATTATCCATGAACATTAATTGTTATTTATATTTGTATTTAACATCATCTTTTCATTTTCCATACATACTCTACATCTTCCAATAGTTTCATACTATAAATTTGAGGCATCAACTCATCATGACATGTGATGGTTATCATTTTTTCATGTAAACTTTGAGAAAAGTCTTAAAGGTATGCATTTGTTTTACTATCTTTTTTTTTGGGATTTTAAAGTTTTTTTTTGGTTCATTTTATTGCTAATATATTTTATTTATTTATTTTCAATGATGGCACCAAGGTATTGTATTTGGTAACGGTTCTATGGTTTTCATAGATGATTCAATTCCGTAGTCTTGAAGATGTAATGAATTTTTATGTAGCTTCATCAAAATTCAACATGTGTGAGGAGAATTATGTATAAGGTGACACCTCCTAATGCCTTGAATCTCCTTTCTTTTTTTTCTTAAATTTATCAGTTTTTTGTAATTTTTAATCTATTTCATTCACCATTTTAACATTCATTTATTATCCATCAATGTTTGATACTACTTGAGACGAATTATTTTTTTTGTTGAGTTTGTTAACAATCATGTATTAATTTATTTGGGTAATCCATCCAATTCTTAGCTAAGATGGGTGTTACTTTAAAATGGAAGTTATTGTTCATTTCACCATAAATTGTTGTTAATGTTTGCCCATATGTTTTATTCGAACTTTTTTTTGCATGACAGTTTTTTTCCATGGAACGGAAGGTGCATTATTGCCAGCGATTATAGATGAAAATATGCAATATAAAATGTAACTCTAATAAGTAATCTTCGATGGGTATTTGTATTTTTATTGAGGTTTACTTCGAGAAAATTAATTTGGGTATACATTTTTAGAGTGTTGTTGGAACTTTAAGGCTCTTCTCTTATCCCAATCTTCTATATTTTCCCAAAGTTTTTGCTTGATTAATTATATAAAATACTATTAAAATAAATATTTTTGTTATTTATATGACTCATGAATACAATAACATGTATATTTATATTTAGTTGCCAAAATTTAATATAATGAATATAAACATATAAATGAAATATTCCAAAATTTAAAATACCATAAATAATTGAAGTCACTATATTAAAAAAATACTAAACCTTATAAATCTTATGAAAATTAATAAAATAGATATAAATGAAATTATAATTAATATAATGTCTAATTTCATATATACCCTTATTAAAGTTAAAAATATCATATTTACCCAACCTAATCTATAAATATCATATATGCCCTTTCTAAACTATCAAAATATCATATTTACCCAAACAACATTTTTTAATCATTTTTAATCAAATTTAATAATCAAAACTTCTTAAATGACTATTATACCCCCATTTAAGTTTGATTCATAAATATCATATATGCCCTTGCCCCTTCCTAATTTATAAAAATATCATATTTACCCAAATACCTATATTTATCACTTTTTAATCATTTTAAATGAATCAAATTATTAAAAAATAGTTAAATGAATCACATATATATCATTTCATAACAAATGATTATATTATTATTTCTCTATTTTTTATTCTTGCATATTAAAACGTACAAAAAATATTATATGCTATTTCATAACTAAATTTTTTTAATCAGTTATAAAACCCAAAATTTTGATACTCATTAACAAGAAAAATCATATAAAACACTAAAAAGAAAATCAATAATAGAAAATGCATACGTTATCTCGTATCTCCATGACTACTTGGTAAAATTTGGACTAACTTTTTTTTTTTTTTTTGCATAGTAAAAAATTCTTATATTACCACCAAAACTAGGAGAACATTAGTCTACAATACAAAACACCAAATGCAAAAATAACACAATTAGTCCATGATTTTCTGTAATGTTTTCGCTTGCCTGGTACAACCATTTTATTAGAGTGTAGTAATTTATGTTAATTTTTTAATAAAAAAAGGCAAATCCCAATTAATCGAAATGATCTGGCATAAAATTAAATCAATTAAAACAACATTAATAAAAAGATATATTTTCCATCCTCTAGCCTCTGGGTACTCTTTTAATGTTTTATATGGTTTTTCTCGTCAATCAGTATCAAGATTTTGGGTTTTATTGTTGATTAATAAAATGGTTATAAAATGATGTATAATATGTTTCCGTACGTTTTGTTATGTAAGAATAAAAAATAAAGAAATGATATATATATATATATATATATAATGTTAGTGATTCATTTAATTATTTTTAATAATTTGATCCAATTTAAAATGATTAAAAATTGATAAAAATAGTTATTTGGGTAAATATGATATTTTTATAGATTAGGAAGGGGCAGGGGCATATATGATATTTGTGGGTTAGAGTTAAAATGGGGGTATAATAGTCATTTAACAAGTTTTGATTATTAAATTTGATTAAAAGTGATTAAAAATTGTTGTTTGGGTAAATATGGTATTTTGATAGTTTAGGAAGGACATATATGATATTTATAGATTAGGTTGGGTAAATATGATATTTTCAACTTTAATAAGGGTATATATGAAATTAACCACCAACACTTTGACTTCTTTTTACCAACTCTCAGTTGTTGCAGTATTTTTTTAAGATTTTTGGACAAGTACTTCTCATGACAACCACGACCCACAAGATATAGTGGCGAATTCAACCTTCTTCAGAGCTGGAACAGAAACTACAAAAAACAAATACTGAATTAAACCCACTATTTACAAGGGTTATTTCTAACCCTGAAGCTGATTCTACTGAGTTGTTCCTCGGGTTCGGGCACACCTTCGGGAAGGTAGTGCTTAACCCGATGTCCGTTAACACGAAACATACTACCATCTTGAGGATTTATCAAATCGATAGTCCCATAGGAACCAACTTTGTCGATGGTAAACGGTCCGGACCAACGGAACTTGAGTTTGCCCGGGAATATCTTAAGATGAGAGTTAAAAAGTAACACTTTCTGTCCTACGGAAAAAGTGCGTTGATTTATTCTACGATCATGCCAAAAAAAAAATTCTCTTTGTAAATTTTGGCATTTTCGTATGCATGAAAGCGTATTTCGTCTAACTCAACAAGTTGTAATTTTCTCTTTATTCCCGCGGCATCCTCTTCCATGTTAAATTTTTTTATGGCCCAAAACGCTTTGTATTCCAACTCCAATGGGAGATGGCAAGCTTTCCCAAACAGAGAACGATACGGTGACATGTCCAATGGAGTTTTGTATGCGGTGCGGTATGCCCAAAGTGCATCATCAAACTTTAAAGACCAATCCTTACGATTAGTCTTTACGATTTACTAAAATGGATTTTATTTCATGATTTGAAAGTACGTAAGCCCGTTCGTTTGCAAATGGTAAACGGTTGCTATGCGATGTTGGATGTTGTATTTGTTCAAAACCGCACTATTCATTTTGTTGATAAAATGTGTTCCCTCGTCATTAATTAAAGCGCGTGGGGTTCCAAAACGGACAAAGATGTTTTTGTGTAAAAAGTTTACCACCATTTTAGCATCATTGTGTGGGCAAGCGATTGCTTCTACCCATTTTGATACGTAGTCAACCGCTACCAAGATGTACTTGTTGTGAAAAGACATCGGGAATGGTCCCACGAAATCAATACCCCAAACATCGAAAAGTTCAACGTCTAGGATATTGTTTAATGGCATCTCATTACATTGGGACACATTTCCGGTCCTTTGACAACGGTCGCACTTTTTCACAAACTCAAAAGAATCTTTAAAGATCGTTGGCTAGAAAAATCCACTTTGCAAAATTTTAGTGGCCGTCCGTTGGCCACCGAAATGACCACCGTATGGTGACGCATGACAATCTTGTAAAATCTTGTGAAGGATTTGGGAGGCAGTTGCAACTTCCTTACTAGGGCATTATCTTAGCAGTCTGTTTGGCTTTAGTCTTCACATTGCCAGTTGGTGTTATTGTAGCCACCACAAACCAGGTGACAATTAATTATAAATATAAAACCCCCAGATTTTTTGATAACTTATGGAAGGGGCCTTGTTAGTTTTCAAGACTATGGACATGTTATCATATTTAAAGGCACTTACAATAAATCTTAGGATTACAACTAAACAGACATTTAGTGACGAAAACAAAGCGTTAGTAAAGTATAAAAACTGTCACTAAATCCAACCAGACCATCTCCCACTGAAATAAAAAGCAAGGGGGGTAGCTAAATGTCTTTCCTTACATAGGATTTCCATCAGTAAAGGTGCTAAACATTTACCTATGCTTTTATTTTTCACACTTTTAGTGACAGAAAAAGTTTCCGTCACTAAAAGTGTGAAAAATAAATTCTGGATTTTTACATTTTTAATTTAATTACATTAGCATCCTAATTGCTAGAAGTAACTAAAAGACAATTTTAAACTAACAAACCAAAATGTAATAACTCAATCATCATCACTATTAATAGAATCAAACGTTAATACAAAATATATTAATATCTAATAATTCTAACATAATCCCTTAGTTTAGCAATTGTTACCATTAATAGCATCGAGCGTTAAAGACAAAACTTATTAATCTCTAATGATTCGAACTTAATCCCTTAGTTTAGCAATCGTAACGAAACAAACACTCACGTAACTTGTCTTGACAACATCCTCCTGAGATATGAACAAAATAAAGGTAGTTAGCAACCATAACAAAAAGAAAACGATAAATAAAATCACATGTGTGTTGTATGTGCTCAAACGGGTACATAGAATTAGTCATATATATATTCAAACTTCAAACCCACCAATGAGCACCAATCTAAGCAGCAAACTGTGTTATATGTGAAGCTATCACATGACAACCTACAATACTCCTAAATCGCACTATCATGTCAAGGCTCTAAGCAACATACACATAGACTGCAAATGCAAATAATCAAAACACAAGTGCAAACAGCTTTTAGTGCATATAAAGCCACTGCCAAACAGCTATAAATCCAAAAAAGTTTATTAAGCCACTGCCAAACAGCTTTTACCGCATATAAAGCCATTACAAAACAGCTATAACTCCAAAAAAGCTCATTAAGCCACTAAACAAACAGATTTTACCACATAATATCTACCATATACCTATAAGTCCTATTAAGCTCATTAAGCCACTGCCAAACAGCTTCTAGTGCATATAAAGCCACTGCCAAATAGCTATAAATCCAAAAAAGTTTATTAAGCCACTGCCAAACAGCTTTTACCGCATATAAAGCCATTACAAAACAGCTATAACTCCAAAAAAGCTCATTAAGCCACTAAACAAACAGATTTTACCACATAATATCCACCATATACCTATAAGTCCTATTAAGCTCATTAAGCCACTGCCAAACAGCTTCTAGTGCATATAAAGCCACTACCAAATAGCTATAAATCCAAAAAAGTTTATTAAGCCACTGCCAAACTGCTTTTGTTGCATATAAAGCCATTGCCAAACAACTCTAAGTCCAAAAAAGCTCATTAAGCCACTAAACAAACAAATTTTACTGCATATAACATCTACCAAGGCTGTGTTTGGAAAAAATAAGCTAACTTATAAGCTAGTCCATCCAAACATGTACCAGAAGCTAGCTTATAAGCTAGCTTTTTGAAACGCTACTTTGAGTAGCTTATGAGGAGCCTTTTGTAGCTTTTTCCAATTATACCCTTATTAATATTAATTATTAAATTCAAATATACCCTTTTTGGTCATTTTACATACTCATAAGCTAGTTTTTGCCAAACATAATTTGTTCATAAGCTAGCTTATCAGCTACTAGCAAACTTATCAATCAACAGCTAGCTTATCAGCTAGCTTATCAGCTAGTTTGCCAAACATAGCCCAAATAGCTATAAGTCCTATTAAGCTTATTAAGCCACTAAACAAATACTAAATAGTAACATAAACATATATCGAAACAAAGTATTTCAAACAGATCTGCAAATCAGTGTAAACCAGATAAAAAGAATTTGTGATTTTCAACTAAATCTGTAAACCAAAAACAGGCACAATGTAATTCATAAATAGAAACCAGACACAAATTCCCAAATTGTAAACCAAAGGCAGAAACAGAAACCAAATATGTTACCAACATCAAAAAAATAATAAACTTGTCAAATAGATTTTGTGATTTTCAACTAGAACTGTAAAGCGGAAACAAAAACCAGTGTAATTCAGATTTTATGAAGTTGATATATTAATATGATAATGATAGTGTCTATAACGACGTTGTAATTCGTGCCAATGAGTGTGCACATAGGAATCGATCCATATAAACATATATTTGATAATATACCAGAATCCTTAATTTGTTCTCTTCAGAACCATATACTTGACAAAAAAAACTATGATTTTATAGAAGTGACGACTCACATTTTATAGAAAAAATGCTTCTTGGTTAAATTTCAATCAAAAGCTAAAACACATCTTCCACATGGCAAAGTTTACAAAATTGTAACTATGAAGTACGTGCCTGTGTATGCAAACATTTAATCTGGTTAGTTGAAGCTTGAAAATTGGATTTACCTAGAGTGGAATCGGATGTGGAAACAAAGCCTGGAAGCAGGACTGCTGGATGAAAAAAAAAACAGAAATCAAGATAAATTCTTATCCCATTAGGGAAACATTCAGAAAAAAAACAACATATTGCAGCAGCGATATCATAGCCAAATTGTGTGAAATACCTAACCCAAAAATAGGATAACATCAAACTTAATCATTAAACAGAGATTTTTGAGGAAACCAGTGTGTTACCTGTTTGAATTGACGAATACAAAGGGCTCGGAGGTGACTAATGCGGCGAGCACTGATGCGAAGAGTTATGAACTAATCAAAATCGGGAGTGAGGATGCCTCGATTTTCATAGAGCACTGCTGCTATATGTTTGATGAAATGTCTTTACCAAAACTCACTTAGCAAGGTGTTACACCTAGAGAAAAAACAACAAGATTTTCAAAAATGCATCAACCCCTTTGATGTATAATATCTAACATGTATATCTATTGGAGTGGCTTAATTCAGTGGATGTGTTGACTGAGTTGTGAGACATTCGACTGTTTACGTAAATAATTGATTTTGATACGTTTTATGTTCACGCAAATATGTTCCATATTCATAAAGGACACCTATAAGTTCCCTTTAAAGGGTATGTAAACTTCATGTTATTATTAACAATTATAATATAACTAAAAGACAAATATACAATAAAAATGCACTGAGTGCACCTAATAAAGATCATTGACTAAAATCTACTATATAACTCAAGATTTAATCAAAAGCTGCAAACCAAATTGTATTATGGTCAATCCAAAGTCCATAAAGAAGATTGAAATACAAAGAAAACATGGAATCAAGTAATCAACAATTCAATTACATTTTTCGGTAATTCGATAACGAAATTGAAAGAGGAGAACAAGATAAGCACATTGAGATCTAGTTTGGAGTCGCTAATTATGGCTTGCCCGGTAGCAACGTAATGAGCTTAATGGACTCACAGCTTATTCAGTCAGCTATACATGATTGTTCGGTAGTGCTTAATGATATATAAAGTGGCTTATTCAGTAAGCTTCTAAAGGGGAGTTGTGTGCAGAAAGCTAAAGTTTTTTTTTCTAAACCTACCCCTCCCAGTTAAAAACAATGAAAAAGCACTCCCGAACAAAAAACCTTCTTAATCTATACAGACAGATTAATCCACACGTACAACTTTATCCATTCAAGACTTAATGGAAAACCAACCAATCCAATTAATTATGCTACGAAGTCCTTTACTTCAAAAAATGTTTTCAGACAATGGATATATGACAGATGATCAATACTCCAAAATCCATGGTTTTTTTCTATAACTTCTAAAAGTTGTCATCCTATAAAACCTCAATTGATAACCAACCATTTTCTAAGTAGAAAATCCAAGACATTCTTTACTCGATTGAAACAAAAATCAACAAATTACCCAATTTTAAGCTCTTTCATCTCTAACAATTTCATTAATTACAACAATATCATGTAAAATTCCATCAATAAAACCCCCAATTCTCACCAAAATTCAAGTTAATAGAACAGTAATCCACAGTTTCAAGCTCATAAAAAACGTATCCCTAAACCTGGAAATTGGGGGAAATCAAAATCACACACAACTAGACGAAGAAATTAAAAGGAATTCGAGATAGAGAAAAGAACCTACCTCATGAGATTAACTCTCAATCGAATACTGAGTTCAATAAACAACTCATACATCTGACCTAGATCCGCTGCATTTCCATGGGAATACAGAACTGTATAAGTAGCCATCGGATGTCTCAAGCTAATTGAAATTTTAAAACTGAAATTTTAAAGCTAATTGATCAAACTCAGTTCATTTCCTAATTTGAAATTAGAATCGATAAGCATTTACATTCAAATTCAAACGAATCCTCTGCTTAAATCGATCAAACTCAAGCCAACTGAAACAGATTAAAAGCTCATTATATCAAAAAACCTGCGTTTCAAAGACGTAATCCTTTGAATCGATCGATTTCTACATATACCTGGATGTAAGAACATCGGGATGGAGAGAGAAAGAAGTGAAAGAAATCCATACCTGTGGTGGAGAAGCTAGCGGCGGCCAGGGGTTGAAGATGATCGGCGCCGGAGAGAGGTAGCCGGCGGCTTCCAACGACGAAGATGTCGAGCAGCAAAGTAGCGGCCTCCGGGAGCAGCTAGGGTTTGCGAATCGATGAACTCACTAAATGTCAAATATGTTGTAGTGGATGATATATAATAGACAAACTAGTACCTTCTGTAGCTCGTATTAGGTTGCCCAAATTGTCAAGTCACCTAAGTTTCTCGGAACAGCATTTCCAACAGCATTGCTAAAATAGCAAAATTGGTGTTTTTTTATTCTAAAATGCTCTAACAGCATTGCTAAATGGATTGCTAAAATAGAAGAAGTTTGAGTTTTCTCTAAATTTAGAGATTTCTCTAAAATGTCTATATGAGGAAAGACAAACTACTTTTTAATCCATCCCACCAATTCTTTAAAAGTTGGTTAATTTTTTTTATTGAAATACTAAATGTATTGAATATTTTAATAATATAAATAATGATTGTTTCTCTAAAATAGCAAAGCTGTTGGAGATGATAGAAAATGTTTTTAGAGATTTTAACTTGTTTTCTCTATTTAAAAAAAAAAGTTTAGCAATGCTGTTGGAGATGCTCTAAGAATTTATTATAATGAATTTAGTTACGACACACAAATCTTGGTCCCATAAACTAAGTCCCATTAGATACCTATTAGGACACCTAGGGGGGGCACCTAAAAGACCTATTTTTATTATAGTTGTGTGGACTTGTATTTATAACTCTCGACATATAGTGATTGATGAAATGTTTGATCTTTCCAGGGAGTAGGACTAAATGTTATCACGGAGATGATCATAGGGTATATGAAATGTGGTTTTTAAAACTTATGGTGACAACAGCATGTGGCAAGCCATATAGTTTCCTAGTGATTTTAAGCTAGGCCATTATATGAAAATCCCACCAAAGTCCATGTTCATCGTTTAGGTATTTGATATATCCATACACACACATACGTACAAATATATTACAAAAATATTCCTTCTTCAACTTTCGAACCCTTCCTACTAGCCGGGGGTCTTAGGGTAGAAGTAAGGTATGCCTACACCATTCCTCCAAGTCCCACCTGCAGGTGGGATACACTTAACTCATTTAGTGTGGTTTGGTTTTCCTTAAAGAAATTTTAATCACTTAAAAACGACTTTCATTGTGTTTTCCAAAAAGTTGGTAGGGAGCGCTTGTCGCATCATCTATCTACTTTGCTACATCTTGGTGGCTCCTCACAACAGTGGAATTCATTTGTGACCCTAGTAAATTACCAACCGGCAGCCCATGGACTTGCCCAGGAGATGATGTTTTCTATAATGCCTCGATTATATGGGGATTGGTTGGACCTCAACGCATGTTTGGGAATCTTGGGTTGTACTCCAAGATGAACTACTTCTTTCTGTTTGGAATTCTTGCACCTGTGCCATTTTAGATTCTCTCTCGTAAGTTTCCAGAGTGGAAATGGGTACGACTCGTAAACATACCTATCCTTATAAACTGCCCAGGACCACCCGTTAAGCCAATAAACTATAACATGTGGTTTGCTGTGGGAATGATTTTCAACTTTGTTGTTTACAAGAGGTTCAAGAGTTGGTGGGCAAGGCATAACCATATATTATCAGTTGGGCTTGATGCTGGTGTTGCATTCATGGCTATCCTTTGCTATTTGGTGTTACAAAATAGAAACATCAATGGACCAGAGTGCAGGTGAAGATCTTAAGCCGGTATTGAGCCAATACAATAAAGTGTTCCTTGGAAGACCATGGCGTCCACATGCATTGACAGTTTATATGGAGAGTTATTTTGACGACATGGTG
Source organism: Centaurea solstitialis (assembly GCA_030169165.1). Classification (NCBI taxonomy): domain Eukaryota; kingdom Viridiplantae; phylum Streptophyta; class Magnoliopsida; order Asterales; family Asteraceae; genus Centaurea; species Centaurea solstitialis. The sequence continues at coordinate 87,205,135 of CM058041.1, forward strand.
GATTCTCAAGGGTGGCTTGATACTTGGGGTTTTAACGAAACTTGTTTCCTTGGTGAGTATAATAACTACGGGCTAGGATCGTCTATACTTCGTTGTATGAAATGGCCTAGTTTCCCTAACATTACGGATCGGGAGACTGCAAAGCCTTATACTGTTGCGCAGTTCTTTCAAGGGGACAATTGGGTTCCTAAAACAGGGTTGCCTTATATACCTGGGTTTGAAAACAACCAACACAAAATTAAGTACTAGTTTGTATGTAATAGAAATTCATCTGATTTTATTTTGAGATTTTATTTGGTAACGAATTTTTATTTGGAGATTTAATTCATACATATATACTAGTTGTTTACATGTTGTAATGTGCATATTATATAATTTTAATTTTGAAAAATGTGGTTCCTAATTAAAAAAAAATGAAAAGAAGGGATGCTCACAGTTAAAATAAAGAAAACAACGCAAAATATGATAAAATATAAACATTGAATTAGATTTGATTTTATTACAAGCCTACCGAGGTCTCTCCATACTTTCCTCCACCCGATTTTGGTCTCCAACCTCATCAATCACTTGGTATACACAAGTTCCTTTACCCGAGCTTGAGACTGACCACTCCGATGAGGGTTCACCTCAAAACGTAACCCTCGTCCTCCCAACCATCGACGTCCAGTGAGGGATCTGAGTTGGGAGGGACGTCATCGTCGACGGGTAACCGAATATGAGGTCGACATGAAGTTTTACACAAACCCGCATGACCACCTTCACGGTAACGATTTGGTAGCGGTTTTGGCAAGAAAAACAATAATAAAAGAAAAATATAACTTGAAGTTATTTTTTGTTTATGAATTTTAATTATTTATATTGTTTTTATTTTTAACTAATTACGTAATGTTTATTTTTAATATTATAAATTTTAATTTAATTACTTATGTGTATTAATTAATTAAATTAAGTAAAAAAAATGAGACGGTTAGAAAGTTGAGTATTAATCAGAGAGAGGTTGGGTTCCAGATGGTTAATGAAAAGGTTGAAGAAAAACTAATTTGGCAACTGATATACCAGTGAGATTGAAAGGGTTGGAAGGGTACCGTCATGATAGCCTTATAATTCCTCTCCTTTTATTATCTCCTTTCATATTTTTACCATATTTATTTCTCTCATATAAAGTAATTTATTTATACAAAAGTTATATAAGACATTTATTTGAGATTCTACTTTTACCATATTTAAAATTTTTAAATTTTATAAAATTAATCTTCTATTTAATACATTTAAAATAAGGGTATTTGTGTTCATTTTTTCAAAGGAATATTAGGAAATTTATAGTTTTCATCAAAACCGCAAATCTGTATATCTATATTAAAAGAGAGTTTTTGCTGATGTCATGATTATGAAATTGAGTCATTTCATTGGCCAATTAAAGAAAAATCATCAAATGATGATGTTATCAATTATTCTAATTTTTTTAATACCATAATTATCGTTATAATTTACATTTTGTATTCTTAGAATTATTTGATTAAATTACTTTTATCACCTAGTTTTTCATTTTTCACTTTACATTCTTATCATATTAAGATAATAATATATATTAATTAAAATGTATTAAAGTTTTTGTTTTTCTTTTTAATAAATTATACCATTATAATGGTCTCGACAATACCTTCAAAATGAGTCTAATATTGAATATATTTTTTTAATTTAACTACATTATTAAAATTAGATATAAGTTAATTTGTTTAGATTTTATTACAATTTTATTGTTGAAATTTAAAGATTTCATCTTTTTAACCTAACTATTTCTATAGATTATTAATAAGTAATTAAATTTTATTTTATTTAAAACTCAATTGCTGATATTTTTGAAATTTAAAGATTGTGGAACATATAATTTACATAACTAATTAATTGGTAATGACAATTGTCATGGAAAGGTCTATTCTTATTAAAAAGTAAAGTAACATGTTTAAAATGCCCGTATATTATACAGGTCATTAGCTAGTAACTTATAGTTAATTGATTGTTTTTTCAGTATTTTTAAGTTCTAATTATTTGTGATTTAAAACGTAATAAATAGTAATTTAAATTAAATATTTAAAAAGAAAAGATAATGAAAGCAAAAGTATATGTAATGTATAGCAGATCACATTTAATATTGTATTTAGGTTAAATTTACTATAATCAATATCATACATGATATTTTCACTAATATTATAAAATAAAATTTGGAAAAGAAATCAATTTATTATGGATATTACATATGATTTTTAATAAAAATTATAAGAAAAATCATAAATAAATTATTTCAATACGGTTAGGTTTTATTAATGAAAAACTAATAATAGTTATTTTTAATGTCAAATATTTACAGAAAATGGAAAGATAATCACACTCAAATCAGGAAAATTATTTGGGAAATCATATGCATTAAATAAAATTTATAAAAAATGAATGAAGTCACATATAATATATTTATGCAACTAATGATATATTAAGTTACTAGTTTTGATCCCGTATAATATACGGGATAATTTCAAAAAATTAAATCATGTCAAAAACCTTATATTACAAATATGAATTGTTGTGCTATTGATCTTTTAACATCAATATTATTTTCTATCAAATACATTAATTATATTAAAAGAAACTACAAACTTTATTTATCTTTAGTTTAATTCAATTGATATCAAATTATCAACAACGAAAATATAACAAAGACATTTTATAGATCAAACTATAAACTATCTTTGACTTTAAAATGATGTTAATAGACTTTCACATATAAAGAGAAAGGTATACATACAAAAGTGTACTTTGATTGAAATATAATAATGGATACCTTTAACAGTAATTTGTTATAAAAAATATTAATTAACTATTATATTAAAACTCAATGATTATCTTGATTATATTTAAAATAAAAATTTTATTTTCTATTTGATGACGTTTATCAGTTAGTTACATGAATGGAAATATAAATTATTAAACCATATCATTTATTAGTAAAAATAATTTTATTTTCAAAATAAATCAAGCCATATATGTTTCTACTGATGTAGATCAAAAAACTAAAAAAAAATAATCAAGCAAAAAGCCATAAATCAGGAGAAAATCAAACCATATGATTTACTTCATCATAAGAAAATTATCACACAAACTTTCTTACCATTCTTTAAATAATTGCAAAAACAAATAACAAAAAGAGATTTGCAAAAAGAGCAGTGGAGGAACTTGAAAAATTAAAAAAGAAAATGTAAGGTTTATACGGGGTGTGTAGAATTTGCTTAGTATTTAAAATTAACAACTTAAATCAGTAACAAAAATCATCATCACAAAAGTAAACACCAAAATTCATCCATTTTTTTCCATCATCCGTAATAATGATGCTCAAATCCACACAAAGCATATATATACATAATAAATCAAAATACACAAATACGATTCAACGATTCACTACAATAGAAGATCAGCTTTGAAGAATTTGATGAAAAATAACTTGCTATAAACATGAATACGATGATCATTAGTTTTTGAAAAACCTCTCAAAAAGCTTTTAAAAACCTCTAAAAAACCACATTGTGGATGCTCTTATTACAAAATATTTTTTTAAAATCTCATAACAATTTGTCATGATATCTAAAAACAATAAAAACTTCCATGTAAACATTAAAACATGTTTACATACGGCGTACAATGTTGATCCAAGTTTACGGCGTATTTCCAACTCCAACTTGGACTATAAACATGAATAGAATCATCATAATCATATCATCATGTGTAGGAAAAAATAAAAATTAAAAAGCGTTTGATTGATTACCTTTGTGTGTGTATGTGTAATTGGTAGTGGCTTGATTAAGAGAGTTGCAGCAATTGATTGACATTGAGAGATTGAAAGTGGTATTTATCTTTTAGATGGATTCTAATAACTACTATGATAAAAAATAGAGATTGAAAGTGGTATTTATCTTTTAGATGGATTCTAATAACTACTATAATAAAAAATACTTATTATTTAATTTTATTTATTTTAATTATTTGTTTAAATACAAATATAATTGTTTTTATATTTATCTATAACTTTTATCAGAAACCGGCTCACCAGAGCGCGACACGTGGCAAGCCAGTTACTCTTTTATTATATATAGATTATTCAGATATGCATATTCGTGTTAGTATCTATTATAAATTTATAACTAATAAATATAAATATGTGGTTGAACGAAAAATAAAAATAAAAGTATACTTATCCTTGTTTTGTTTTGTGGTGTCTACGTACATTTGGGCATTATAAGATAAAAATAAACTAAATTATAAATCAATTTTTTCGGGAGAGAGGAGCCGGGTCAATGACATTTTCTTCGAGTGGCAAAGAGTGGCATTTGAGTGGATGTCGTGCAGAATCAAGGATGGTTCTCGTGGTTGGCTGGACCACAAGGTTGAAGGCTGTTTTGTGTAGATGACTCGGGCGCCAACGATTCAATGCTTGTCAGTCGGGGTTTCTTGCTCCAGCTTTTGTGTTTGAGATGTTCTGTTTCTGCTCGTCGTTTCGTCCTTACCTGTGATTAGGGTCTGTGGTATTTTCTGTTTCGGAGCTAAAACGAGTCTCGTTGTGAAGGGCGTCTGGTTGGTGTGCATTCGTAAGTGGTTGGCAGGCACTTTTGGCTTCTGTTGTTGTGTTTGCTGCTGTTACGTGTCTAGGGGCTGATCCGATTGGGTGAAAGCTTACTCCTCGCAAGTTGCTTCCTGGTCCGTGGCCGCATATGTGCTGTCGTTGTTCTTTTTTTCTGTTTTATGCTTGCTTTTATGTGCCTGTTTCGGTTTGTTGTTTGTGTCTCATGTGGGTTTGTTCTTTTTGTGGTACGATTTGATTCGCTTCGGTTGGTCGTTGTAAGTTGTTTGCTGTTGGATACTTGGGTAATAAAAGTCTCATCTGCCGTTTCAAAAAAAAATTAAGTATATGTTTAGATGGATCTAGCTTAAGCTAACTTATAAGCTTGTTTTTAAAATCATTTATTACTAGCCTTTTGGTGGTGACTTTGGAACTTATAATTTTTTTATGTCAAATATACCTTTATTAAGTTTTACATTACGAATTTCTAAATATGAAATTTTTTTTTTCATTTTACTGTAACAATTAAGCTACCTTATTAGGTAATTTTTACCAATCACAACTTATTTCTTAGCTTGCTTATCAGTTATCAGTTAGTTTGTCACACCCCGATTCTCTTGTTATTAAATTATTATTACCATTTATTATTATTATTATTAGAATATAATTGGAATTAGGTTAAGGGTTGTACTAGCCTTTTCTTGTGGGTCAAGCAACGAAAATATGAAAAGCCCATTAAAACCTAAGTTAAAAACCCTAAGGATCACACCCCCTTCCTCATTGTGATACTTGGCGAGTAAGCTAGCGAGAGAGAGAGAGGCCGAGAAGAGAGACGGGAGAACCGCCGAAACCCTCGTTGTTATCATTGTCGTCGTAAGGTAACCTCGCACTCGTCGTTTTTACGTTCAATCGTTTTCGGGTTAGATAGGCGTTGTACGGCTGTCGCCGGCCTTGGCCGGGGACGGTGGGCTGCGGCTTGTCGTTCGATCGTCGGAGACGGCAGGAGCTCGGGCGACGGTGGCTCTACACGCCGCCGCTGCCGTTTGGCGTCGAGTGGTGGCGGTGGCTGATCATGCCGCCGCTGCTGCCCTCCGATGGAGTTTGATCGACGGTGGCGGAGGTCTACGGCTCTGCTGCCGTCGCCTGGTGATGGGCGGTGGTGGTGGTGGCGCAAACCGCCGCTGCCGCCGTTTGTCGTTTGTAAACCACTCGGCGGTGGTGGTGGTAACCTACGCAGCCGCCGTCGAGTTTGCTGTTGTTGTTGTTGACTATTCCCGGCGCCGGCGATGGCTAGCCACGGCTAGTCGCCGTTGGGCGACCGTGGTCTCGGAGCGATGATCAGCGGCGGTGGTTATACCAACCGCTGCTGTGGTGGAACGCAACCAAGGGGGGGGAGTGTCGGCCGGCGGTATAGAGGGTGTTCCCCGTCGCCGCACCGCTACCCTGCCTCTCGGTGGTTTAACGCCGGCAGACGGCCGGCCACCGCTGACGACGGCCTGGTGGTTATCGGCTGTGGTGGTGGCAAACATCGCCGCCGCGGCCGGGAGTTCGGGACGATAACCGGGTTTAGCCCGGTACCCGTAGCTTTAGTTCTAGCGAGTCTCGATAGGATATCTTGTTTTGGTAGAACAAAGTGTTAATAGGATGCATAAATATCTATATTTCAGAGTTGCGGGAGCGGTTCGAATTGTTATTTCGTGGTGATTTGTACGAGATAGGTGAGTGGGTTTTACATGATATGTATTATGATTTTATGTGGTTATATGTGGTGATTGATGTATGTTGTGATAACACGGGTTGCGTGATGACCCAACGGGCGGGAAACCGCGGAGGCCGGATTGCGTGATGGTCCGGTGAACGGGAAACCGTAAGCTGTATTATTGTGGCTGTTGTGCATATTATTGTAATATATTGATTGTTAACTTACTCACTAAGCGGTGAAGCTTACCCCTCGTGTTTAATTATTTTTTTTAGGTACGAGTTCCGGTGTGGACAAGGGCAAGGCTCCGGCTTGAAGGTTCCGGCTCGTGTCGTGGCATTCCGATCTGATCTTAAATGCTAATACATTAATTATTTTAGTGGGTGTTAAATTTAAACTTGTTTGAGTTTTTGAATTGTCGTTTTTATTGTACACATTTATGGAGGTTTTTAGTAAAGATTTTTCTTTTATAATAAAATGGGATTGGGTGTTACAACTTGGTATCAGAGCCAGGTTTAAGAGAATCAGCACACGCACTCGTGGGTGTGTGTGTGGTTGGACTTAAACCGGGCGGTTGGGAATAATCGGATAAGATCGGAACGGCCAGCGGGACCATCAAGACGGAGGTAAGCTTTAGTACCTTTAAATTATTATGCACATAGTAGTTTTATTTCGTGACGCATGCATATTTATATGTGGAATTTCATGCATGTAATGATGAGCTGTATATGTGATTTTATGTGACCGTCTAGTTAGTAAGTTGAAGTCTAAATAGGATGGTATCAAAACCAAACGTAAACACCTTGGTACGTCGGGGATGGGTCGTCGGGCATGTTCTTGTCTGATTGTTGCCCGGTGGTCTCGATCCGGCTACCATGCATGGTTGGTTATAGTAATACGGCGCCAATAATAGTGTTACTATAAGCACCTGTGTAAGGTTGGATTTGATTAAGTTCTGGGGATTTTAACTGACTGACAACGGCTAGGGATTTAGCATGCTATGTGGTTGACTGTTATGTATTACGTATGATACTTGAATCTGTGTGTTAGCATGCGCGGTAGAAACTAGTCTTAGGGTTAGCATGATCACTATTATTAGGGTTGCGTGTGAGTACCTTAGTAGTGCATAGTGATGTTCGCTTAGGCTGTGACTAAATAATTTAAATCTTCAGAATGGTGCTAACCCGAAGCCAGACTGATGATGAGCCCGGGCAGTCCGACCACATTGCTGCCCAGATCACTGAGGCCCTGCAGCAGATGCTGCCTGGGTTATTTGATCAGATGAAAGATGAGTTGATCCAAACCATGGACCAGCGTATTGATGCGGCCCTTACGGCCCGTAACATAGGAACTGGGAGCACTGGTCAGTCACAGGCCCGTGGTATTTCTTTTAAGGACTTCATGGCGTGCCAACCGCCATTATTCGACGGGAGGAAGGATCCGGTGGCTTGCTACCGCTGGTACTCAGCGGTCGAGGGAGCATTTCGCACTTGTGGGTGCCCTGATGGTTCGAAGGTTCTTTTCGCTGTGAACCTTCTTCGCAGAGCTGCAAAGGATTGGTGGGATCTGACTCTTAAGAAGTACACGGAGGCACAGATCACTGCGCTGACCTGGGGGGACTTCCGGGCCTTGTCCGACGAGGAGTTTGCACCTCGCATCGAAAAGGAGCGGATAGCATCAGAGTTCTTGAAGCTGACTCAGACGACGGAGTCGGTGAATGAGATTACTGCGCAGTTTCTGGAGAAGCTGCTGTTTGTACCGGGGTACGCGAACGACGAATCGCTGAAGATGGCTCGTTATTTGGGAATGCTGAAACCAGAACTCAAGAAGGCGGTGGCCACGGGGAGGTGTAAGACCCTCAGTGACATGCAGGAGGTAGCGCGGTCTCAGGAGCTAGTCTTGGAGGAATTGCAGCAAGGGAAGAGGAAGGCAGAAGACCAGTCGGGACCAGCAAAGAAATTCAAAGGAGCAAGGAACGACAGCAGGAGCGGGACCCCGAGCTGCCCAAAGTGTGGGCGTTATCATCGGGGCGAGTGCAGGCCACGGGAGCTATCATGCTACAAATGTGGCAAGACGGGCCACCTGAGCAAGGATTGCAAGGAGACTGCGAGGATCTGCTTCAACTGTTATCAGCCAGGGCATATCAAGACTGAATGCCCTCAGCTGAAGAAGACGCCAGCTCTGGCACCTGCACCAGCGACGCTCATGATCACTGACGGTACTACTAAGGGGAAAAGCGGAGCTACTACTCGTGGGCGAGCCTTTCAGATGACTGCCGAGGAAGCGCAGACGGCGCCTGATGTGATTACAGGTTTTCCTTGTTATACTATTATGCGATTATTGTTAGTAGCTTGCTTGCTTGTTAGTAATAAGAAGAGTGTATCTGTCGTTAAATGTGTACTTTAGGCATATTTCCTGTCAACTCGAAATCGGCTTTAGTACTTTTCGACACGGGGGCCACGTGGTCCTATGTGTCGCGTAGGTTCTGTAAGGACTTCCAGATCGAGCTCGGTAATCTGGATAGTCCTCAGGCAATTGACGTAGCGGCGGAGGAAGTGCAGGTGGTCGAGCATGTATACCGGGGGTGCAGTATTGATATTTTCGGAGTTCGTTTCAGCATCAACCTCATCCCCATTCCCATGAACGGAGTGGACGTAGTTGTCGGAATCGACTGGATGTTTCCAAACCGGGCGACCACGGATGTTGCAGGGCAGTGTGTACGCATCCATAACCCAAGTGGGGGAGAATTGGTTGTGTACGGTAAAGGAAGAAGGATATCTACATCCTTCTGTTCTATCGCGAAAGCTCAGAGGTACATTCAGCGAGGGTGTACGGGGTTTCTAGTTTATGCTATGGCGGATCAGGCGAAGGAGAGGAAGCTGTCGGTAGCAGAGGTGCCAGTGGTCAGCGAGTTTCCGGACGTGTTTCCAGAGGATCTGCCTGGCCTTCCACCTGATAGGCAGATCGAGTTCGGCATCGACTTGGTACCAGGAGCGGCTCCGATTGCGCGAGCTCCTTACCGTCTGGCTCCGCCGGAGCTTCAGGAGTTATCGGAGCAGTTGCAGGAGCTCTCGGGGAAGGGGTTCATCCGCCCGAGCAGCTCACCGTGGGGTGCACCGATTCTGTTTGTGAAGAAGAAAGACGGGAGTCACCGTATGTGCATCGATTACCGTGGACTCAACAAGGTGACCATCAAGAATAGGTACCCTCTACCTAGAATTGATGACCTGTTTGACCAGCTTCAGGGGGCGTCATGGTTTTCTAAGATCGATCTTCGGTCAGGGTATCACCAGCTGAAGGTGAAGGAGGCGGATGTTCACAAGACCGCTTTCCGAACCCGTTATGGCCACTTCGAGTTTTTGGTTATGCCGTTCGGGCTTACCAATGCTCCAGCCGCGTTCATGGACCTTATGAATCGGGTTTGCCGGCCGATGCTCGATCGGTCTGTGATCGTTTTCATCGACGACATCTTGATCTACTCAAGGACGAAGGAGGAGCACGTGGTGCATCTGCGGGAGGTGCTTGAGGTTCTGAGGAGGGAGCGTCTCTACGCCAAATTTTCAAAGTGCGCTTTCTGGTTAGAGGAGGTTCAGTTCTTGGGCCACATTATTAACCGGGAGGGCATCAAGGTGGACCCGGCGAAAATCGAAGCAGTCATGGATTGGGAAGTCTCGAAGGCACCTACCGAGATCCGGAGTTTCCTGGGTTTAGCCGGCTACTACCGACGGTTCATCCAGGATTTCTCTAAGATTGCGGTACCTTTGACGCGTTTGACGAAGAAAAGCGAGCCGTACGTTTGGGGTTCTGAGCAGCAGAGGGCTTTCGACACGTTGAGGCAAAAGCTGTGCGAGGCTCCGGTTCTGACTTTACCGGAAGGGGTGGAAGACATGACGGTGTACTGCGACGCATCTCGTTTGGGTTTGGGTTGTGTTCTGATGCAAAGGGGTCGGGTGATAGCTTACGCTTCGAGGCAGCTGAAGCCTCACGAGGCTAATTACCCCACGCATGATCTTGAGCTTGCGGCGGTTGTTTTTGCTCTCAAGTTGTGGAGACACTATCTGTATGGGGTGAAGTGCACCATTTTCTCAGACCATCGTAGCTTGAGGTACTTCTTGGAGCAGCCGAATCTGAATATGCGACAGCGGAGGTGGCTTGACGTAGTCAAGGACTACGATTGCGAGATTCTCTATCATCCAGGCAAGGCCAATGTGGTTGCGGACGCTTTGAGTAGGAAGACGGAGCACGCGCCACTTCGTATTTCACACCTAAAGATGGCGGTGACTACCTCCTTTGTGGACTTGGTTCTACGGGCCCAAGAGGAGGCGAGTCGGGAGGAGAACCAGAACGGGGAGCGGATTCGGGGACAGATGGCCGCGTTGGCTAGAGATGGTCGTGGGTTGCTGACGAGATTTGGTCGAGTGTGGGTTCCTCGTGCGGGTACGGCACGTCAGACCTTGCTAGAGGAAGCCCATAAGTCTAGGTTCTCGATTCATCCGGGAGCTACAAAGATGTATCGGGATCTGCGAACGGGTTATTGGTGGCCAGGGATGAAGAGAGACGTGGCTCGGTACGTGGAGTCGTGTTTGACCTGTCTAAAGGTCAAGGCTGAGCATCAGAAGCCTCACGGCAAGATGCAGCCTCTTGAGATTCCCGAGTGGAAGTGGGAAAACCTCACTATGGATCTGATCACCAAGCTTCCGAAAACCCCTCGGAAGTTTGACGCGATCTGGGTCATAGTGGATCGGTTGACCAAGAGTGCTATCTTCCTTCCTATTCGGGAGAGTTCGACCGCAGAGCAGCTGGCGAAGATCTACGTGGACGAGATGGTGTCAAGGCACGGAGTGCCAGTGTCGATCATTTCAGATCGGGACGTGCGTTTTACTTCTCGGTTTTGGGAGAGGTTTCATTCGGAGTTGGGTACCAGACTGCATTTTAGCACCGCGTACCACCCTCAGACAGACGGTCAGAGTGAGCGGACGATCCAGACCTTAGAGGACATGCTGCGAGCTTGCGTTTTGGACTTCGGTGGCAGTTGGGATACGTACCTGCCCCTGGCAGAGTTCTCGTATAACAACAGTTACCATTCGAGTATTGGGATGCCGCCGTTTGAGATGCTTTACGGAAGGAGATGTCGTACTCCTATCTGTTGGGGCGAGGTAGGACAGCGTGTTCTTGGTAGCACTGAGGTGGTCCAGAAGACTACGGAGGATATTCAGAGGATCCGGGAGCGATTGCGGACGGCTCAGAGCCGGCAGAAGAGCTACGCTGATCGTCGTAGGTCGGACTTGGAGTTCCAGGTGGGAGACCGAGTACTACTTAAGGTTTCCCCTTGGAAGGGCGTGATTCGGTTCCGAAAGAGGGGCAAGCTGGGGCCTCGCTACATCGGACCGTTCACGGTTCTCGCACGTGTTGGGAAGGTAGCTTATCGTTTGGAGTTGCCTGCGGTACTAGGCCAGATCCACAGCACTTTTCACGTTTCGCAGTTGCGTAAGTGCCTCGCCGATGAGACGGCGCACATTCCTTTAGACGACATTCAGGTGGACGAGAGCCTAAACTACGTCGAGAGGCCGGTTGCAGTGTTAGACCGGAAGGTGAAGAGGCTGCGGAGAAGGGAGATCGGAATCGTGAAGGTGCAGTGGCAGCATCGGAAAGGTTCCGAGTGGACCTGGGAGCCGGAGGCAGAGATGCGAGAGCACTACCCGGAGCTGTTCTCGGTTTGATTTCGGGGACGAAATCCTTGTAAGTGGGGGAGAGTTGTCACACCCCGATTCTCTTGTTATTAAATTATTATTACCATTTATTATTATTATTATTAGAATATAATTGGAATTAGGTTAAGGGTTGTACTAGCCTTTTCTTGTGGGTCAAGCAACGAAAATATGAAAAGCCCATTAAAACCTAAGTTAAAAACCCTAAGGATCACACCCCCTTCCTCATTGTGATACTTGGCGAGTAAGCTAGCGAGAGAGAGAGAGGCCGAGGAGAGAGACGGGAGAACCGCCGAAACCCTCGTTGTTATCATTGTCGTCGTAAGGTAACCTCGCACTCGTCGTTTTTACGTTCAATCGTTTTCGGGTTAGATAGGCGTTGTACGGCTGTCGCCGGCCTTGGCCGGGGACGGTGGGCTGCGGCTTGTCGTTCGATCGTCGGAGACGGCAGGAGCTCGGGCGGCGGTGGCTCTACACGCCGCCGCTGCCGTTTGGCGTCGAGTGGTGGCGGTGGCTGATCATGCCGCCGCTGCTGCCCTCCGATGGAGTTTGATCGACGGTGGCGGAGGTCTACGGCTCTGCTGCCGTCGCCTGGTGATGGGCGGTGGTGGTGGTGGCGCAAACCGCCGCTGCCGCCGTTTGTCGTTTGTAAACCACTCGGCGGTGGTGGTGGTAACCTACGCAGCCGCCGTCGAGTTTGCTGTTGTTGTTGTTGACTATTCCCGGCGCCGGCGATGGCTAGCCACGGCTAGTCGCCGTTGGGCGACCGTGGTCTCGGAGCGATGATCAGCGGCGGTGGTTATACCAACCGCTGCTGTGGTGGAACGCAACCAAGGGGGGGGTGTCGGCCGGCGGTATAGAGGGTGTTCCCCGTCGCCGCACCGCTACCCTGCCTCTCGGTGGTTTAACGCCGGCAGACGGCCGGCCACCGCTGACGACGGCCTGGTGGTTATCGGCTGTGGTGGTGGCAAACATCGCCGCCGCGGCCGGGAGTTCGGGACGATAACCGGGTTTAGCCCGGTACCCGTAGCTTTAGTTCTAGCGAGTCTCGATAGGATATCTTGTTTTGGTAGAACAAAGTGTTAATAGGATGCATAAATATCTATATTTCAGAGTTGCGGGAGCGGTTCGAATTGTTATTTCGTGGTGATTTGTACGAGATAGGTGAGTGGGTTTTACATGATATGTATTATGATTTTATGTGGTTATATGTGGTGATTGATGTATGTTGTGATAACACGGGTTGCGTGATGACCCAACGGGCGGGAAACCGCGGAGGCCGGATTGCGTGATGGTCCGGTGAACGGGAAACCGTAAGCTGTATTATTGTGGCTGTTGTGTATATTATTGTAATATATTGATTGTTAACTTACTCACTAAGCGGTGAAGCTTACCCCTCGTGTTTAATTATTTTTTTTAGGTACGAGTTCCGGTGTGGACAAGGGCAAGGCTCCGGCTTGAAGGTTCCGGCTCGTGTCGTGGCATTCCGATCTGATCTTAAATGCTAATACATTAATTATTTTAGTGGGTGTTAAATTTAAACTTGTTTGAGTTTTTGAATTGTCGTTTTTATTGTACACATTTATGGAGGTTTTTAGTAAAGATTTTTCTTTTATAATAAAATGGGATTGGGTGTTACATAGTTTGCTAAACATAACCTTATCTATGTGTCAACTAATTTTTTTTGTTAGCTTATAGGTATTAAAAAAAATTCTTTCAAAAAAAAATAATAAGTAAGATTAAAATAAAATAAATATGACACAGTAATATCTTAGAAAACCCAAATTTCATTTCAGTTGAGGAAATAAAAATTCATCCACTGTGATTTCCATTTTATTCCTTGCCTAAACAAAGCAATCCCCGAATTTTAACAATGAAATTTGTAATGCTTTATATTCAAAATTCGTGATAATTCACCAATTTAAATATATGATAAAATACTATTACTTATTATTTTGTAATACCCATTTGCTAATTCTTTCTAGGGAAAATTGCCATTTTTGCCAACATACTATTCATCTTTTTCCAATTTTACCAACATTCTTTAATTTTTACCGATTAGACCATTAAACTATCAATTTTTTTTCAATAAACCCAAGATTACCTTTACCTTTTACCCATTTAACCCTCAATTTGTAATTTGTTCATTTTTCTTCATAGTTTCTACCTCAAAATTTAGAGCAAGTTACATTTTTGGTCCATGCGGTAGCATTCATTATGAACTTTGGTCCATTTTTAAAATTAATTACAATTTTAGTCATCATGGTTACCTCTTTATTTTAATTTTGGTCTCTATGAATAAATTTAATTTTAAATGCTAGTTTAAGGGTTTTTCTCACTCTCAACTTTTTTTTTTGTCTTTTCTTATCATTGTCTTATTAGCTCATAGAGTAATTTAAAATTTTTGTTATTATAGTTTTTTTTTTGTCTTATCTATCTTTTTTATTAGTACCAATTTTAAATAATAATACATTAAGAGTGCATAATTTTTTTTTGTAATGTTAAAAATAAATAACGAATTAACAACATATTTTAATCATAATACATAAGCAACAAAAAAACATATTAGAAACAATATCATTTTAAATTACACCATTAAAAAAGTTATATCCGTACCTTTATAATGAGTTAAAGAAATCTTTAAATTTTTATGCCAAAACTCATAATGAATGTTTAAAAAGTGTTTAAAGTTTATGCAATTTAAACATTTTTATTAATGTAGACACATTTGTAAATATACATCTGATAAAATGCATAAAATTTTAAAGATTACTTAACTCATTTTAAAGGTACGGACGTAACTTTTTTTGAACGGCAAAAGTGATCGTTGAATCAACCCGCCTAGCGAACCCAAATTTATTAAAAGAACCAAAACTGAAAAAATGTAATTTAAAAAGGTACGGCCATGTAACTTAAAAGTACGGACATGACTTTTTAATGGTGTAATTAAAAATGATATTGTTTCTAAAATGTGTTGTTGTTAGTTGCTTATGTATTATGATTAAAATATGTTGTTAATTCATTATTTATTTTAACATTACACAAAAAGATTTATGTACTCTTAATAATATTATTATTTAAAATTGGTACTAATGAAAAATGTAGGAAAGACAAAAAAACTATAATAACAAAAACTTTAAATTACTCTATGATTTAATAAGACAATGATAAGAAAAGACAAAAAAATGTTGAAAGTAGAGAAAAACCCTTAAACTAACATTTAAAATTAAATTTATTCAAAGAGACCAAAACTAAAATAAAGAGGTAACCATGATGACTAAAATTGTAATTAATTTTAAAAAGGGACCAAAGTTCATAATGAATGCTACCACATGGACCAAAAATGTAACTTGCTCTAAATTTTGGGGTAGAAACTATGAAGAAAAATGAAAAAATTACAAATTGAGGGTTAAATGGGTAAAAGGTAAAGGTAATCTTGGGTTTATTGAAAAAAAATTGATAGTTTAATGATCTAATTGGTAAAAATTAAAGAATGTTGGTAAAATTGGAAAAAGATGAATAGTATGTTGGCAAAAATGGTAATTTTCCCTTCTTTCTAAAGTTAATGATTATTCTGTTTTTACCATTCTAAATCTTTTCCTTATATTTTAAGCATGTTTTTGTTTTTGTTCAAATTCTTAATTAGATGCAAACTAATTGATGTTTTTTTTTTCCTTTTCTATAAAAAATCTGAAGCGAATCAGCTGTTATCCATGTATTAAGTTTTGAGATTATCTTTTTATGCACACATTAAATTATTATATATTTCTTTTTCCAAAATTAATTTATTACCAGATTTAGTTTTTCAATTTTATCAAAAAATAATTAAGTAATAACAAGTTCATACTAAAAAATATATATAAATAGCTATCAATCATAAACTTAGTCCATCAGAAATCGTCATGAAGTTTGTTCTCATTTTAATATACTTTATTTTTCTTTGCTCGTCAGAGACCACAACCTTTGAGGATATAAATTCTTGGTGCAACCAAATGCCACACCCTAAAACATGCCACGATTTTGTGGCAATCGGAGTTCATAACTCCTCCAAAACCTTCTCAAAAAACCAGTTTTTAAACATGACCATAGCAGCAACCCGAGATAATGCAGTCTTGGTCATGAAACAGACCAAGAGGATTGAAGCCATGAAACCACCTGGTGCAGAAAAGAATTTATGGAGTTCCTGTTTGGATTACTCTAACTTCGCCGTTTATACTCTCAATCAGAACTTAGACAACCCTGGTAATGATCCACTGAAGCCATATGTTGATTTGAGTTTTGTTTTGACGTGTATCGACGCATGTATACAAGACTTTAAGATGAACAACATTCCTACGGTTTTCCCCATTATTAGTACCAATTTGACGCTATTGGCGGATAATGGTTTGTCTTTGAGAGCGAAGTCGCCTAGCCTAGTTATTTAGTTACAGAGTAAACCACAAATTTCGTCTCTTTATTTTGATTATTTAAACAATTTTCATCCCTATCTTTAGAAATTTGTTTTTTCGTCTTCATAGTTTCCATAGCTACATTCAATGCCGTTACAATGAGGCGTTAATTGATCATACTTGAACATCCAAAAAGTGATGGATAAATTACGTGTTTGGTTATTGTGGTTCCAAATTTTATATATTTACTTATAAACACTTAAACTTTTGTTTGTTATGCAATAACAATCTTTTTACAGTTTCATTCTTTATTATATTAATACTATACATACATACACGTATATTATTACTATATATATATACATACGTACATGTATAGAATAGGTTAAAATGAGAAAGTTCTCCATTTAGAAAAACCAATGAACCCTTCCATATATATAATTTTACAAATCAATAAGTTAATATAATATATTTATAGTTAAGTGAATGGTTTTATTGTCAAACTAATTATTTTTTGAATGTTACTATTCATGTTCAAATTTTACAATGTAAATATTTAAAATTTAATAAATATAAGATTAAGATCTTACAAATATTTTTATAAAATTCAAACTCTTTTCATCTATTAAAATAGAGTTGCATTGCTTAAAGTATTTAAATAAATACCTTTCATGATAAATTACAATGTTGATTTTGTCAACAAAATCACATATGATTTTAGTATCATATACTTTTTTTATACAAATATTAATGTAAAATCATATGATTTTATACAAATGATTTTCATACATTTTAAATATTTAATGAATATAAGATTAAGATCTCACAAATACTTTTACAAAAGGGAAAAGTCCAAAAAAACCCAACGAACTATTCCATTTTGAATGGTTAAGTCCTTAAACAATTTTTTTGAACAAAAAAACCATTAAACTTTCTCATTTTGAATGATTAAGTCACTAAACTATTCTTTTGAATGAAAAAATCATTAAACTTTTTCATTTTGAATGATTAAATCCCTAAACATTTTTTTCAACAAAATAAATCATTGAATTTTTAAAATTTTGCTACTTGTATTTGTTTAACGTAAACTAACCTAGTTATATTTTACATTTAAAATCTTCATAGTCGGTTACATTTAATTTTTTTATTTTTATTAAAAGGGGGGTAAGTAACCAAATTTTGAAAGTTTAATGGTTTATTTATCAAATAGAAATTGTTCGAGGACTTAATCAATCATAACGAAAAAGTTTAATGGTTTTTTCATTCAAAATAATAGTTTAGTGACTTAATCATTCAAAATGAGAAAGTTTAATGGCTTTTTTATTCAAAAAAATTGTTTAAGGACTTAACCATTCAAAATGGAATAGTTCGTTGGGTTTTTTTTGGACTTTTCCCTTTACAAAATTCAAACATCAGCTAATTTTCAAGAATTAAAATAGAGTTCATTGTTTAAATTATTTAAATAAATAGAAGATCAAGATAAACAACAATTTCAATCATGTCAACAAAATCACATATGATTTCACTATCATATATTAACTTGTACAAATGTTAGTTTAATATTATATGTGATTTTGTACAAATGTAAAAGTAAAATCATATGTGATTTTATACAAATAATATACATGATTACAATGTCAAATATGTTAACAAAATCACATATGATTTCAGCATATATGATTTTGTATAATTGTTAATGTAAATTCATGTGATTTTGTAAAAAGGTAAATGTAAAATCATATATGATATAAGTATAATATAATATAATATTACATTCTAATATATTATCAATTGATTATACAAAATTTGTATATTCATAATATATGATGAATTAATAATATATAATAGTATATTATTACTATTGAGGGTGCCTAGTGGTTTTTTGTTTCTTTAAAGAGGAGTGTTCTTGTATGAACCTGCCTCTACTTTTGATATGGAACAAAAAATCATTTGAACCCCATATCTCTTTTTAGTAAACAAAAAAGTAAACTAATACTAAGTTTACACGTGCAACACTGACACGAAGTGCCACCCCTGCAAGATGTATACCTATGTCTCTCCCAATGTCGTGTGGCTGCGAAGGGGCTAGGCCAATTGGAGGTGTTCTCTCACGAGGATGATATCTAGGGTGTGATTGCGCCGGATGTGTAACTTAGGTGGTGAGGTGGGTCTCCCCTGCTAGTTCCATAAGAACCAAATTGACTTGACTTATGGACTTTTATCTATGCTTATCAAATGTCTTAAATGATTCATAGCTGTATGTTTTCAACTTACTAGGCTCTTTTGGCCTAACATTTGTTTGGTGTTGATGTGTATCTCACGTGATAGTGACGCCGTTACAAAGTAAGTGCTTGGAGTGGAGTGAGCTTGGGGAAACCTTGGAGAGACCGTCTTCTAGACATGTGGGCAACTATAGAATGATAACCCTTTTGTAGTCTTCTTCCTAGTTAGGAAATAGATTACTAGGTTATTATGTTACTTTGATTTTTTACAAACATTGTAATTATACAGTACTCTATGCCCCTGTTTTTGGGAAGAGCTCACGCCTTGGCGTATTTTTATACCATCTTTTGTTTTGGAATTTTTTTTGTTAGCTCCAATTTTTGAGGTGTTACAATACACTATTCATATATGATTATATATCTGATTGTACTTTTAAACATAAAATATCTTACCGAATTTGATTTTTTCGTTTTTTCAAGAATTCATACAGAGCTCCATTATTCCACCCAATTCATAGTTCCATTGTTTTATATATCATTTTTGTAAAAAGATCTGTCAATCGTAGAAAAGTTCCATTTCTTTGTAATCCCTGTTGTCGAAAACCCATTCATATATCAAGAGTTGGTCGTATAGAGCTCTATTATTTCACCCAATTCCTAAAAAATAAAATATAACTAGTTATTAACAGCCCTGACTTCGCGCCGGGTTATAAACTGTGATATATTTAATCATAAGTAGTAATGTGGATTTATATGAAACATAAAGTTTGTACATATGTTGTAACACGAAGAGTTTAATAAAATAAATAAAAAAATTTAATAACAAAAAAATCAAAAATATTAATTTTTAGAGATTTTAATCTAAAGCTTTGAAAATAAATATCATATACTACCTACCAATAGTTTAATGAAATTATTTGATTATCTTTTTTATTAAGGTCATAATAGTGTATAATTAATCAATAAAAGAACATGTCTTAATAATAAATAAAGTAAAAAATAACAAAATACGAATTATGTAATTTGAGAATAGCAAAAATAAAGATGGTCGATTATAAAAACTAAATATGTAATTTAATCAAACATTTTTTTGGATAAATTAACCACTTAATTTAACAAGTTGGATGAAGGAATGAAAATAGAATGAAAATAAAAACCAAAAGAATGAAAAAAAGCAGTTTTTAAAAATGAAGGACAAAAGGAGTTATAAATATCAAATTGAAGGGACTAAACTTGTACATTGAAAGTTAAGATTATTGTGCTTACATCAAGTGATGCAAGCCTTTTTTAAAATGGAGGACAAAGAGTTATAAATATCAAATAAAAGGGACTGAACTTGTACATTGAAAGTTAAAATTACTGTTCATTATTCCTGCTAAATGTTATTATACTAGTTGATAAGCCCGGGCTTCGCACCGGGGTCATGAACAGTAGCTATCGACATTTTAACATATTTCAGTCAATATACTATATATGACTAAAACGTAAAATGAAATATAAAAAACTAAAAGATATAAAGTAAATAAATATTATAAGTTTAGGGGTTGATATGTAAGTTTAAAGGTGGGTATAGGATTTGGGTCGGTTGGAGCATATATATATATATCGTATATAATAAAATAAATACATGGAAAAATATTCAACATTAGGCTCTTTTCGATCTTATCGACGGTACGATTATAATGGTGTAGTTTGTTAACATTAAAACGTACTTTTTAACATATTTTAGATCGTATCGATGATACGATTATAATGGCGTAATTTGTTAAAATTAAAACGTATTTTTAACATGTTCCAACCAATATACGATGTATGAGTGAAACGTAAAATGAAATATAGAAAAGTAAAGGTATAAAATTAATAAATATTATAAGTTTAGGGCACTAATATGTGAATTTGAAAATGGGTATAGTATTCGGGTCGGTTGGAGCTTATATATAGTATATAACAAAATAGGTAGATAAAAAAAATTCAATATTAGGCTCATTTCGATCGTCTCGACAATACGGACATAATGGCGTAATTTGTTAAAATTAAAACGTATTTTTGTAACGTCTTTATACCAATACACGATATATGACTAAAACGTAAAATAAAATATTGAAAAGTAAAAGGTGTAAAGTGAATAAACCTTATAAGTTCTAAGTTTATGGGGCTAATACGTAAATTTGAAAATGAGTATAGGATTTGAGTCGGATAGAAGTTGGAACGTATATTAGTATATAATAAAATAACTACGTCAAAAAAATTCAATATTAGGCTCATTTCGATCGCATCGACGATACGAATATAATGGCGTAATTTTTTGAAATTAAAACGTATTTTTGTTAACGTTTTTTAGCCAATACACAATATATGACTAAAACGAAAAATGAAATATTGAAAAGTTAAAGGTATAAAGTGAATAAACTTTATAAGTAGAGGGGGCCAAAACTGTAAAATTGGAGATGGAATAGCTTGGGGGACGCGCGGGTCTTAGATGGGTATTACGCGGGTCAAGGATGGGTATGAAGCGGGTCATGGGCGGGTTTGGGTCAAAATATGAGAGAGAGAAAAGGGTGGGTTTGGGTCTCGGGTCGGATCGGGCATGGTTGGGTCGTTGTTGGGTCGGGTTGCCTGCTATTTGTATATTATAGATAATATAATTCAGAACTTTTAACATAAAGTATTTTACCGATTTTTAACCTCCCACATTTTTTAAACATAAAATATAATTATTACCAATTTTGATTGTACCCTTTAAACATATAATATATATTAAAACCCTGTATGATGCCAAATTCATATGATTAAAATCTAATCTATATAAATTATTAGCTTTTATATTTCAAGTATATAATATTTCAGTTTTTATAGAATTTAATGTCAAAAAGTCACGTCTAGCGGAAAATCATTGTGAACCAATAAAATCGTTGTAATTTTAAAACAAATAGGCTTGTGATTTAATAAAATAAAATGTGTTGAAGGGTGTGGGGGCCTACTAGATAGAGGTGTACAAAATAACTGAATAACCGAAAAACCAAAAAAATAACCGAAATTGGTTTTAAAATAACCGGTTACAATTCTAACCGAATAGGTTATTTTTTTAACCGGTTTTCTAACTGGTTATAAATTTTGAGAATTTTTATGTAATTACCGGTTTTTTAACTGGTTTTTAACCGGTTTTTTATTAACTGGTTTTTTAACCGGTTTTTAACTGGTTATTTTCAATATACTAAAAAATTAAGAAATATATTGTTGTGGCCAGGGGAGATCAAACCCAGGTCACTTGGGTGACATGTGGGGTGATGGACATGCCGAAGCTCCGTTCTAGTGTTCTCTTTTAATTAATATTATTGTAATTTGTAATCCAAAATTTTGAACTTATATATATATATAATTAATTTTATGCATTTTTATTTGGAGTTATATGTATTTCTATTTGAAATTATATTTATAATATTTTTATAGTAATGGATGGTAACTGGTGATTAGTAATTTGGTATAATGGCATTTATATAATTATATGTATTGTTATTATTATATTTATATTTATATATATATATATATATATTTATATAATTATATTAAATATAGTTATTATATAACTATAAAATTAAATAAACAAAACAACTAAACAAAAAAAAGCCCATAAAATCATATTTTTAACCTAAACACAAAAAAACCCAACAAAACAGGTTTTTTTTTCTAACCAGTTATTACTCTAACCTAACCGGTTGCAAGTAGTATTGTATTCGAGGTCTATAACCGGTTATATGTTCGCTCGGTTTTTTTCCTAACCGGTTTTTTCCTAACTGTTTTTTTTCCTAACCGGTTTTGAAATAACCGGTTAGGCTATTTAACTGGTCGTTGCACCTCTACTACTAGAGGACCGACCACTAGGGATGGTGATTTTCCCCGACCCAGTGGGGAACCCGGTTCACCCGCCCTGAACGGGGCCGGGGAATCCCCCGAAAAAAAGGGTTTCGGGGGCGGAGGCGGGGATACCCGGTTGGCTAAAAGCGGGGGCGGGTGAGGGGTCCCTCGCCCCGCCGTACCCAGTAATGTTATATATGTACATTTTTAATTTTTATATTTATATATAATATATTATTATATTTACTTTTAGTTTTTTATTTAATTAGAGACTCTCAAAAATTGGAAGGCTACTGACTTTCAATTTCATTCACACAAGACACAAATCGCAAACATGAAAAAAGTAAAAAACCCTAGGCCGGTCTTTTTCTCCACTCGCCGGCGCCGATCATGCTGGTCTTCTTTTCCACTCGCCAGCGCCGATCATGCCGCTCACCGCTCGCCGATCATGCCGCTCACCGCTCGCCGACCATAATCACCGCTCGCCGACCATAATCACTTCTTCGCCGCCATAATCTCCGCCAGTCTTCTCCTACTTTCCGGCGCTACTATTTCAGTAAGTTCACTAAGTTAGAACCGGGTCGGGGTCGGGTCTAAATCGGGGGATTGACCGGGTAATTGGTCGGGGACGAGTGTGAGATCGCCGTACCCCGGCGGGGGCGGTGACAGGTCTATGTATTCAAAAGCGGGAGCGGGTAAGGGGTCCCCGCCCCAAACCCTGACCTTTACCATCCCTACCGGCCACCCCTCTCCTCTCTCTTATTCATATGGAAAGATTTTCTTTTCATTTTGAAATTACAAAAAAACTATGCAAATTCTCTCTTTATCTCTCTAGTTCATTATCTCTCAAAAATACTTCCTTCAATTCTCCTAATCACTCCAGAAAATACAGCCATAAAAACACCTTTTTGAAGATAAATCATCATAATTTTTGGGTTGCTAATATCATCTATCAAAAAGGTAAGGGTTGTTCTTGTATTATAAGTTCATTTTAAGCATTTTTATGCTTCTTTTTGCAAAGATTTCTTTATTATGTGTAGTTCAATATTAAAAGTGTTTTCTTGGTGTTTCAGAGAGTAGGAAGACTTTTTTGGATTATTGAAACATCCATTAAATAAGCTAAATTCAATGACTCTTCAAAATAAACTCAATATATTGGATGAAAACCCTCGAAATTTGGTATTTTGATGCAGTTACATGAATCTGGAAATAGATGAGTTTGCATGCATAAATCCATTGGGATTTTATTGAAAACTACTTATTACTTATGGTATTTGATAAGGGGTTAGAATTAGAACCCCATAGCTATGAAACCCTCATTTTGGGTACATGGTCGGTTAAAATGTTAGAAAGCCCTTATTTTAACAAAACTCAGATTCTGTCAGATTTGTTATACTCTCTTTGGTCGCCTAAAACAAGTTCTAGTGAATTTATTTTTGGCTAAAATTTTTATGGTTTATATTTTGGTGAGTTGGGGTTCTAACCAACTAGAATCAAGCAAAAACTCGGAGATATGACCCCTCAATTATCTAAAAACTTTTTATTGCACGTCTTATTCAAGGTCAGATTTTATAGTCAACTTATTTCCTTCATATCTTCTTGAAAAATTATCAAAAATTCATGATTTTTCTCTTGAAACTCAAGTTGACTGAATTAGATTTCTAAAGAATCTGGAATCGTTCCAAGATGTTGAATTTTAAGGGTGCAACCAACGAAAACAAAAAATAGTGTGCAATCTGTCCAGCAATGACAAATTCTTGCATGCAAGTTTAGATGACCATCTCTCTCTCAATAATTGTTGGATTTGAGTGATTGTTATCTCTTTTAATAGATTTATATGTTAGCTTGAAAACACTTTCGGAATTTATATATTTGGTGAAGATTTAGATCCCCAAATGAAAGCATCTTTGGAGGTGTGTAATCTTTTTTTTGGTATTTTACACCATCTTTTTGAAAAACTAATTTGAACACTTTAAACACCTCAAATGTTATTTATCATGTGCATAATGTTGTTAATAATCAATGCTCAAAAATCTTATTATCCAAAGATTGAATTGATCAATGGATACGCGATAAAATTTTCTGCATATCAAATCGTTTTGTGCATATAAACCTGTGAACTCACCAACTCTTGTAGTTGACACTTGTTTATCACGCTTTTCGGGAATTAAGAAGGTAAATGAGGTTTCGATCAACATGTGGGAAAGTAAGCTGTCAAGATGGATGCTGTTGATCTCCAACTTATCGTTTACCTTTTGCATGTAAAATAACAAGACTAAAATCGTCTTAAAAATATTAATATGCATGCAATGGAGGTGACGATAATTGCTTCAGAGGATACATCTAGTATTTTACAATGCACAAATGTGACATATCATATGCTCATGAAGTTTTAACATCTAGCATAACTTTCAACAAAATCTAATATAAATCTCTAAACGGCGGCTATAATCTATTAATGCTCGATATGGTGTACTATAGAACTATCTAACTAATGATTTTCAAGTAGTCGGAAAGCCTGAAAAAACCCGACATCAAACAACGCTATTATTCAAATCCCGAGGGCCGACATCTTTCGGAATGCTCCTTGGGAAGGAAGAGAAGACTCGTAGGCATCGGCATTGCAAGGGACGACCAGTTTCACGTTTCCTGCCAGGTTGGCTTTTACCAAAGATTGTTGCAGATTTGTCATGGCTGGCATCACGTATGACTGGAACTGACCACCATAACTTGCAAGGAAGGGTTCATTTCCTACAGCTATGTACCTGATTCACATTACAAAAAAATTAAAACCATCAAGTTGAGAAAATAAGAACTCAATTAATATCTACTAGTAAGAATAAGATATTTCTTTTTCAATTGTTGGCTGTGGGTACCTAACTCTATGTTATTATAACAGTTATATGCAGCTAAAGAGATAAAGGTCTGGGGTCAGCATTAGTATTTCAAAAGGGGTTTACTATAACAAAACGAATTTGGAAAGGGTGGCTTGGGCGTTGTGTGGATACCACAAAAGTGATTTAAGAACATATCTTCCAGTCAGTCAACTGTGGTACACAACATAAATCTATCTGGGCCAAAGGTGTAATTCTGAATATAAAAACATTAATGCATTGTCAACAAGTAATTAATAACATTTAAATAAGTGCAGAGCATGAAGAAGACTCGTTCCCTTTAGTGTTCAAACATTTACACAACTACAGCAAGACTTAAACCTTTGAATCAATTCTGTCTTATATGATAACTACTGACTTTTGGTGATAAAAACTTTATAATGGTAGGTGGTTATCATTGTGGAAGAATATATGAAGCTGGAATCCCTCTCTGTCATAAGTATAAGCATTTTGAAAATCCCTTTTTCTGTGTTGCTTCTGACCCAAAACCCATATCATTGGTATCAAAGGTAGCCTAAAGAAGAGGAAGCCAATCAGTTGTGGCAATGGTACAAGAAAGCTATGGAGGATGAGCAGATGGACATTAAATGGGATATGTTCAAAGATGACATCCATGCATCATGCTTTGGCCCTATTGATGCAGAATTCCAGAGTAGTTGGAGTTGGAGTAAGCATTGTCTAAAAGAGTTTTACAAGTGAGAGGCTATCAAAAGAAATTTGAGTGGTTAGAGAGTGGGTCTTAGTAGCTATTTTGATGGGTGGACTCAAGTAATTAAGAGGCTTGATAGAAATATTCAGACCCAAAACAATAAAGAAAGTGATGAAGGACTTAGCTGGTATGAAAGATAACTAGGTTCAAAGGCAAACAATAATAGGTTAGCAAATTAGCTGGAGGTATGAGCACAACACACATCCATAACACTCCAACCATGACTGACTCATGATGGCATCAAGCAATCAATCACCTTGGGATGATATACACATTGCAACCACAATTTTACAAAATATCAGGGAGCAAATCTAATGTTGGTAGAGAGACAAATTGAAGAGCAAATCCCTTGGCACCTTAACTCTTGTTCTCTTTGAAGATGGTAACGGAAAGAGGGATGTTATAAACCAAAAATATCAGACCTACTTTCTTTCTATATATTGGCTCTTAGGATCATATCAAACACATAAAGATTATTTCTTTCCAACCTATGCCAGTGAAAATGTAAGACTCCAAGTTACCATCCATATGAATATCATCCATCCACTTTCAGATTTTATTTCTCAAATAAAATAAAAAACCCTTTTAGATGCAATATGACACAATGCTTCCCATAGTAGCAAGACACAGATGGGTTAAGTTGTGTAGGTTTAGGCAAAAACCAGTAGTAGGTTCATACTGTTGGGTTTTTGTGGGTATCCTCGGATCAAACTGACTCGAGGATTATCTCAGATCTATCGAACCTCGCTGGTTTGATATATCTCATAGGTTAATCAAACTGATAAAACCTACGCGATCAGAAACACACTGTTTCTGATCTAATCGTGCGGAAGCGATAAAACTAAAAACCCATTATTAGCCTAATGATCTTTAATCGTTTCTAGTTTTAATCCTAATAGTTCAGATTAGGTCAATTTACCTGGATTGCTTGATGATAGTCCACCGGTGATCGACCAACGAACGTTCTTCTAGTTGAACTGAACGAAACCCGAACAACAAAAACTGGAATCCGACCTGGGGGGGGGGGGGGGGGGGTCGGCGCCGATTGGGAGAGAGAGGGAGAGAGGGAGAGAGAGGAACTGGAAACTGTTTTCTTAACTGAAAAACTTCTTATTTGCCTTAAGCCTATAAGGCTTATTTATATGGAGAAATTATACAGTTTGTATAAGATTCAGTTTCCTTTTTATAATTATCTCTAATCCTTTTCCTTTTTAAATAGCTGGAAAAGAATTTGCATACGATAATTATAATTATATATATATATATTTTTCTAATATATATAAATTACTTTATTAATTAACTATTATATCTTTATTTATCTAATAAATATATAATATCCTAATTAATTAATAACCCTCCAACTTTGGTAATTCTGACTGTAATTACCCAATTGATTTATAATACACTATTATAAATCCTAACTTTCCGATTCGTGGTTTCATCTAACTTGTTCGACTTATAGGTCCTCACAGGTGTGACCCTCAAGTGTCTTGTAACATTGGATGTGTAACCACTTGGTTTGTCAACTCTGCACATTATTCCTAACAGACTCCCACTTGTGCAAGTTGGCAATACCGCCTTTGATTACACTGACCTAAGGAGGCCCCTAGACAGGCACTTAGGCTGACCAGGTTACAAGAACTCTTATACCCAGACTGGTGATATAAACATTCCGTGAGGAACTGGTATCTATGAAACTACTGTTCATTGATTGGGTATATCTTGGCTTTTCCCTTTGCATCGCGATATTTCATCTTTGAGTATGAGCTTGGAAAGTGTCAACTCTAAATACTCAAGATTCTGTTCTCTTGATTATCTGACTTTCACTGATAGGTAAACGACAAAGAACTAATCAGTTCGTTTGGGCATGACCATGCACTTCATCAGTATACTTAGTCAGTCAAGATGGGCCCAGAAATATCTCTCTTCTGAGAAGAGGTGCAAATCCCATCTTGCATATCTGCCTTTGACACCACGGCTTCCGCTGAATCTAGTTACACCCTTTATAGCCACCCTGTTACGGTGTAGCGGTTGAGTGCACTAAGAATTCAGTAGTCCTCATGATATCAAATCAGATACCTCAGGTGATAGGGACAACCACTGTGAGATTCACTTATGACTTTACTCCAAGAAGTAATCTCAACCGCGGATCACGTCCGATATTTGCTACTCTATCAAATATCTGTGCAACTTTTAGTCTACAACACTTGTAGCTGTTATTCAGCAGCTGATCATAACTACCTAAAAGTTCACAATGACTTTAACACCTTATCATGCTCCCACAATGATAAGTTGTCACGGACAGATTTTGAATGAAAAATCGGAGACTGATTTCATTCCTGGATATATTAAAACATGCAAAATGTGAAAGTGATAAAGAAATCAATCTTGTATAGTCCATATTACACGCTGTAATAATAACAAGATTGAATGTCTTTTCTTTAATAACTTTCATAATATCTATTTAACGTTTGTTAAATATTGGTCTAAAATAAAGTATCACCTGTCTTTAGTTTAAACCCTTTGATTAAAGTTTACCATTTTAATCAAAGTGATAACCAAAAGTACAAGTTTGTTTACACGATCTACTTGTATCTACTAATTATTGTTCTGCAAACACCTTATAAAAACAATAACTAGACTTTTATCATATTCCATGAACTCGGAGACCTGGACTAACTTCCAGTTCCTGAATATGTAAGACTGCAACTTTCCTTAGTTGCTGTGTAGATGAATGATTTCTACCTGAAATCAGATTCCATTTGCAATATTGGCAAATCTGCTGGAATCCTATATCTTAATCCAACACTTTAATTATTGATTTCTAAAGTCAGTCACGACCTTTGTTTCAAGGATCTCAAAACTTTTATCCCTTTTGACTAAAAGGGTAAATTATATCTTATGAATTCTTATCCTACCTGGATTTATGAATTCCGAGATATATCAATAATTATATCCTTTATTCTTTATCTGAGACTAGATAGAGAATAAATTGGGCTCCCACTTGCTTATATAAAAACTAACTATTACTCAAAATTCTACTATTGACTTAGTCAAAACTTTGATTAGTCAATTCTAATTTTAAGTAATGAACTTTGAGAATTTCCTTTTATGAAACTTAACTGGATTTAGTCAAATCCTAATTCCAGATCTTGGAATCTTTCTAGTTTCATAAATATTGTTATCAACGCTATCTGAGTTAATATTCTAAATTCTCTCTTTAAAACATTTGAATAATGAAGCTTGATCAAACTAGACTAGTTAATTCTGAGAATTTCTTTTATAAAACTTAACTGGATTTGGTCAAAATCCTAATTCCAGAACTTGGAATCTTTCTAGTTTCATAAATACCGTTATTAACGTCATCTGAGTTAATATTCTAAATTCTCCCTTTTGATCACTAAACTATTATTCATAAATGTTTTATTCTCAAAACACATTCCTATGGAATCTCGTGTGTTTTTTGATAGTTTTTATACAAAATACTTCAATCTAATAGATTTTATTGAAGTAGGCAACATCTAGGATCATACAAACACTAAGCACAATCAGATATTTCAATGTCAAGATAATAATTTTGAAAAATAAAACCATAGAATTATAAATCCAAAAATTACAATCATCCAAAAACTGTTTAAAACATAAAACTAGAAATAGCTGTTTTAAAACTTAAATCCAAAAATATCTTGACTTAAATTGAAATAAACTTGTGCTTCAGATCCTCAGCAACCTCTGGGCATTTCACTTCTGACCTCCTGCAATAATCATTTGCTCTAGGTATCAGAATACTTGTAAGCTAACAAGTAAGAAGTGACAAAAAAAAGCAATCATAAATTTCTGAGGTTTATATACCTGCTTCATGACGCTTAGGGCAGTTTTGCCTCCAGTGACCGATCTCATTGCATATAAAGCAGCGGTTTTCGGTCCTAGCTTTGTTTGGCTTAACCTTCTTGCCCTTGCCCTTGCTTTTCTTGGGTGCACTCTGGATGGCCTGGACTGGTCCTTTTCCTTTACTGGTGCTAGCTTGCCCATTCTTCTTTTTCACCCCTCCGTCTTTTACCATCAAGACATCCTTGGTCTTGTTCTTGTTCCCCATATTCAGTTCAGCTGTCTTAAGCATGGAGTGTAACTCTGCTATTGTTTTCTCCATGTTATTCATATTGTAATTGACTACAAAGGGCCTGTAGTCTTCTGACAGTGAATTGAGTATGGTGTCTGTTGCTAGCTGCAACGGAACAGGATGACCTAGCCTCTCTAGATGATCTAAGTGCCGTTTCATTTTCATGACATGGTCACTTACTGATGTCCCTTTTACCATCTTGCACTCATTAAATGCTTTGGTGGCATCGTAGCGTTCTGTACGAGCCTGAGTCTGAAACATGTCCCTCAGCTGGCGGATCATGTCATAAGCATTTGTATTTATGAGCCCTGCTTGCAGATCTGGGCTCATAGTTGCTAGCATCAGACAGGCGACATCTAGGAGATCATCCGAGTGCTTCTTGTGGACATTTCTGGCAGCAGCCGGAGCGTTTGCCGGAGGTGCCTCCCCAAGTGGCTCTTCAAGCACATACCATTTTCTCTCATGTCTGAGCACAATCATCAGATTGCGCTCCCAGTCGAGAAAGTTAGAGCCGGTCAGTTTATCCTTCTCTAGGATAGATCGGAGGGAAAGATTGTTAGTGCTGGTAACAGTGCTTGCCATCTACACAAAATAAAACTTTTGGTCTTAGCAACTGTAAATAGATTAATTTCCAATAAAATATCAATAAACCCTTAAATGATCAATTTATTGGACTAGGATCCTTATTTCATACGTCCTGATGTGCGTAATGTTCTTGCTCCACCAGACCCGTATTTATTTCGGTAGGTAAGGACTTTTACCAATCATGTCTAGCTGACATGACTCCTAGATCTTTTCGGGACCATGGCAACTACCTGTGCATGTTTCAGTCCCTCTAAGTGCTTTTTGGCCCGGTACCACCCGGTGAACATTATAGTACCAAAACAGATCTCACCATTTTGGGGACCTGATCACTATACTCTGGCCGGTACCACCCGGAGATAATTCGCAGAGTTATGTAACCCCTCCAGCTTCAGTTTGAACACAAACGTTGAATGTGTGATCACTTACAACGCTTATGTACTTTACGCCGAAGGTGTCCCTAGATGGGTTGCACTACTGATCTATGATTTTCGGGGTTTTGAAAAACTTTACTTCCAGGCTTTTGAAAAACTGATTGTTATAAAGGCTACTT
The DNA here is from genome assembly GCA_030169165.1 of Centaurea solstitialis. Classification (NCBI taxonomy): domain Eukaryota; kingdom Viridiplantae; phylum Streptophyta; class Magnoliopsida; order Asterales; family Asteraceae; genus Centaurea; species Centaurea solstitialis. The sequence continues at coordinate 87,236,471 of CM058041.1, forward strand.
ATGTTTTAAACTAACTGTTTCAAACATACATGTAATTTTAAAAACAACTGTTCTAAAATCACTTTGCTAATTAAAACTAACTGTTTTAATAGCACATCTAGTTGATTAAAACTAACTGTCTTTATCAACTTTGCCTATAAAACAATCATCTATAGGTTTTAAAATAAAAACTATCGTTTTGAAAAGTTTAACGAAACTAATAATAAAACCTATATTCCTTTTGTGATATAAACTAGTTTTAAGGTAACAACTCTATTTAAAACTATTAACATGCAAGATATCACAAATAATCAATCAACCATGCAATAATTAAACAATAATTAATCACATAGTACCTAATTATAGTTTTTGCCAACGTTTCCTAGGGACCAATAATGACCTATTTATACTAAAAGCTTCAAAACTCGCGTAGCTCCCACTGGCCTCGCCATGTTTTGTTAGTATTCCGGTAAGATGAAGAATTTTAGTAGCTCCCACTGGCCTCGTCATCCCGAAAGAAGAAAAAAAAATTTCTATCCTAGGGTCATTATTACATAAGGGGTTGTAAGTGGCACACAGGCCTCCCCGCAAATATGTCAAGGGTCTAGGTTGGCAAAACACTATAATAGATATATATACAAACTCAAACTGAGATGCATATAAAGAACTCAAGCAATCACGCAATTATATATATGCAATATAAAAGCAATATTATAATTACGAAAAAATAAACCTGGATCCGTTAAAATTATCTTGTTTCAATTATTGCAAAACCTGGTTTTATAACTGATTCGAAAAACAAACTGTTTTATGAACCAAAAACCTTTAGACTGAAAAATGGTTTTTACTTAAAACTGAGATTTATAAACAATAAATCCTATTTTACAAAACTAAAACCATTTTAGCTAAAACAATCCATTTATCCAAAAATTATATCAAACGGGTTTTATTGATCTAGTTTTATTAATACTGGCCCTTAATTTTAATTTTCATAAAAGAATAATTAAAACCGGTTTGAATAAATTTTATCGGATAGTAAATATTTTGGATAAGAAAACCAAACGATCTCTTTTGGGCCGTAACTTGGTCCAAAGAACTGGGCCTTGGGCTCGTTACCATTTTGGCCCAATTATACGAAAAACCCTAGGTACGATCCATGATCAGGAACCGTCGCCTACCACCACGCTGGTGGTTCGTTCGTCGTACGGCCACCGCGTAACCATCATCATTGATTGGTAACGACGCCACTACTGTTATCGACCAATGCCATCGATGCCAAAAACACCCCCACCGCCGTTTGGTGATAGCGGCAGCGGCCACCATCGCCATTCGGCGGTTTAGCCGTCGTTGATCAACATTATCGATCACCACCACACTGGTGGCGATCGATCACCGCCGCTGCTGAGATTCGTCACCGCCATCGTCGACGTGGGTGGCGTGACTGTTTAGCAATCCGCAACCCGGCCACAGCCGGGTGCGGTGCAGTTCGTTGCATCACCACCAATCGCCACCGTTACCATCGCCTAGGCACGGCCACTACGGCAGCCGGCGAATGGTTCGGTTTGGCCGGGGTTCGATTTGGCCATCATAGCGATCGGCAGCAGTGGTTGCTGCTACCGTCGATTGACTACCGCCACCGCTTGGCGCGGCCTAATGGCAGCCGGCGGTGGTTGGTTGTTTTCTCTCGTCACTAACGACGCTACGCACCACCACCACCAAAGTGGTTTCTGGTGGTCGAGTTTCTGGGATTCGCCGATCGCCTCCCCACCGCCGCCGTGGTCATCATAAAGTGCCGCCACCACCAACTGGTGGTGCAACCGTGGTAGTTTATTCGTCCGACCACTTTGGTTGTACTCGGCCTCGGTGGTCGATAATACCGCCGCCACCATCCATGGTGCAGTGATTGGCTTTGGCCATAGCCGTCGCCACCACCACTCACGGTGGCTGTTTCAATGTTTTAGCCGGCAGCCGCGGTTGCCAATAGACACCGCTACCACCACGCTGGTGGTTGCGGTTTGTGGCCACCACCAATCGCCGCCACCACCGAAGCTGGTGGTTCGGTCCTGTGGTTTGAGGAACACAACTGCCGACGCCGCCACCACAAGCTGTGGTGCGGCCGGTGTTCGTTGTTCATGAACGCCGGCGATCGGCCTGGTGGCTTGGACACCGCCGATCGTCGATTAGGGTTTATATGATCAAGATGATAACGAAACAATTAAAATCAAATTTTTATATAAATCTCGATGGATTTTAAGAAGTGAATAAAAATCAGATTTTTAAAGAACTTGAAACGCAAGAAACAATAACGGATCACACATAGATAAACTGATAGACAGATAAAAACTAAACGATTTGTTAACAATGGCTCTGATACCACTTTTGGGGTTTTTGTGGGTATCATCGGATCAAACTGACTCGAGGATTATCTCAGATCTATCGAACCTCGCTGGTTTGATATATCTCATAGGTTAATCAAACTGATAAAACCTACGCGATCAGAAACACACTGTTTCTGATCTAATCGTGCGGAAGCGATAAAACTAAAAACCCATTATTAGCCTAATGATCTTTAATCGTTTCTAGTTTTAATCCTAATAGTTCAGATTAGGTCAATTTACCTGGATTGCTTGATGATAGTCCACCGGTGATCGACCAACGAACGTTCTTCTAGTTGAACTGAACGAAACCCGAACAACAAAAACTGGAATCCGACCTGGGGGGGGGTCGGCGCCGATTGGGAGAGAGAGGGAGAGAGAGGAAACTGAAAACTGTTTTCTTAACTGAAAAACTTCTTATTTGCCTTAAGCCTATAAGGCTTATTTATATGGAGAAATTATACAGTTTGTATAAGATTCAGTTTCCTTTTTATAATTATCTCTAATCCTTTTCCTTTTTAAATAGCTGGAAAAGAATTTGCATACGATAATTATAATTATATATATATTTTTCTAATATATATAAATTACTTTATTAATTAACTATTATATATTTATTTATCTAATAAATATATAATATCCTAATTAATTAATAACCCTCCAACTTTGGTAATTCTGACTGTAATTACCCAATTGATTTATAATACACTATTATAAATCCTAACTTTCCGATTCGTGGTTTCATCTAACTTGTTCGACTTATAGGTCCTCACAGGTGTGACCCTCAAGTGTCTTGTAACATTGGATGTGTAACCACTTGGTTTGTCAACTCTGCACATTATTCCTAAACACATACAATTTTCACTTATCTGGAGATCATAAAAGTGCCCTTTTTTTCCTATAGAAAAAAAAAGATCCAAGAAGACCTTAATACTAGTGACCAATTAGATCACCAACTTAATCAATAAAACCTAGCTAAGGTCATAGATTAACTTCTACTACTTCAAGATTGAAACAAAAGAAACCAATTTTAAGGTAAAAGAAAGAGTATCATCATCTATTATCTTACTTGATATTGGCACCTCCTTTAACCATATATCTGGATACATTCTAAGAAACCCACAAATCGGAGGCCGCAGCGGAGGAGCTGAGGGTGGCCAAAAGGTCATTGGAGACGCCCACCATCACCTCGATTCCTGTGCCCATTAGAGCCTCAAAGGCAATCTGGATCCGCATCGAAAAGCTTCACTTTCTGAATCTTGTTATCTCTTAAGAGATTCACCACAGTGGAAGTAGATAGCATGTGGTTGGAAATCGTACCCCAGACCCCAGTTGACACCTATTGTTGATTCCACCACCACCACCACCACCACCACCACCACCCCACAACACCAAACACCCACCACCAAAACCATCACCAAAACCACCACCACACCCACACAGCCATCACCTTCAAACCGCCACCACCACACCCACCACCTTCAAACCGCCACCACCACACCCACGATCCACCAAACCAACACAGCCATCACCAAAACCACCACAGCCACACCCATCACCACCATCTTCATAGATCTAGATACCACTACCACCAATCGAAACCTAGATCTGCAAATCGAACCAAAAGCAAAAACAAATCGAAACTTACCGGCAAAATATAAAGCAAATTGGACCTAGATCTGCGGCGGCGGTCTGGAGGTTGCAGGTGAGCGGCGCCGGTGGTCTAGAGGTCGCAGGCGAGTGGCGACGGCGGTTTATAGGTCGCAGGCGAGTGGCGGTGGCGGTTTCTAGGGCGCAGGCGAGCGGAGGCGGTGGTTTCTAGGTCGCAGGCGAGCGGCGGCGGTGGTTTCTAGGTCACAGGCGAGCGGCAACGGTGGTTTCTAGGTCGCAGGCGAGCGGCAACAGTGGTCTGGAGGTTGCAGGCGAGCGGCGGCGGTGGTCTGGAGGTTGCAGACGAGCGGCGACGGTGGTTTCTGATGGTGGTGGTGTCTGATTCAAGATCTACACCGCCATCAAAGATCTACACCGCCATGGCTTAGATCTGGAAACCGAAGAAGGGAATCAACCAGTTGGGTGGTGGTGTTGGTGGTGGTGGGTGGCGGGTGTTGGTGGTGGTTGTAGTGGTGGTGGGTGGTGGGTGTTTATGGTGGGTGGGTGTTGGTGGGTGGTGGTTTGGTTAGATGGAGATTAGGGGTGAGCATTTGGACCGAAAAACCGAACCAAACCGAAAACCAACCGAAACCGAACCGAACCGAACCAACACCGTTTATAATTTTTGGTTCGGTTTCGGTTTTCTAAATTCCCTCTTATTGGTTTCGGTCCATATCGGTTTGGTTCGGTTAAAAACCGGTATTAAACCGAACCAAACCGGTAACTCAAAAGGCAACCCAATTTTTCTAATTTTTGAAAGATATTCAAATCCCTACCAAAATAAATAAATCCCTACCAAAATAAATTGAAGAGATGGTACGTGAACAAAATGGGAATGGAAAAGGAAAGACGCGCATGGAGGAATGATTTATGGCGACGCTTTTTTTGTGAACATAATGAAATTCGGTTTACATATTTTATCGCTACATTTTGTTTGTTTTATCACTTTTATGTGTGGATTTACATACATTTTATCTTTGTTTTTCGGTGTCCAATTTAAGCTATACTTGATTTAGTTGATTAAGTTGATGGTTGTGTGTTTTGTGTAATTTGGTTTGAATTAAAAAAAATTGGCTTTCAATTCGGTTTTTGGACCGAAAAACCGGACCAAAACCGGACCAAAACCGAACCAAACCGAAACCATATATACATATTTGGTTCGGTTTTGGTTTGAAGATTCAAGCCTTATTGGTTTCGGTCATATCGGTTTTGGTTCGGTTCGGTTCGGTTTCTGGACCACGCTCACCCCTACATCGATGAGAGAGGGAGGGAGAGATAGAAAAAAAAGAAGTTACCAAACAACCCCTCATCTTTAATTTTAGCAAAATAACCCCTCACGTAACTGAGTTCAAACGGCGTCAGTGAGCAGGGACGAAACCTGTTGCGAAAATGGAACTTTGGGTACGCTTTTTGTATTTTATAAAGTTTAAGGACGAAACGTGCAGATTTTGATAAACTTCAGGGACCAAATTTGTAGTTTACTCTTGTTTTAATGTTTATCATCATTACTCATAGCCGCCAACGTCACTAGTAGTCAATATCAACCACCTCCACCTCCTCTTTCACTACAACAAACTCCTTTCATCATCTCTACAACTACCATCGATTACCTACCACCACCTCTACAATTGTCCATCACCACCACTACTGTTGGTCACCTCCACCACCACCAGTATCCAACTTTTCACGTTCTCCACAACCACCAACCACCACCACTACTACCACTGTTGGTCACCTCCACCACCAACACTATCCACCATCATCACGTTCTCCACAACCACCGACCACCACCACCACCACCATCACTACTAGTATTTTTTTAACGGCAATTAACTCACACACACGTTCCGGGGGTATCCGGATCCATACGGGCACCGACTAAGCCCCCGCGCCCATAAGTCGACCCGAAGACCGGTCAAGAGCTGGATACCGCAGAAGAGGTCTATAAGGCCTTTGGCCTTTTTTGCACCAAGCGGGGCTTGAACCCGTGCCAACATATCTTTCAAGGCAAGCGCAAAGATGTTACCTACCAACGCTGGGCTAGACATTCATTGGTGTATTACCGTTGGACACTACCTCCACCTCTATCATAACCATCAACATTAGTTCCACAAAATTTATATATGTGTGTGCTTATGTTTATAAAAATTTTGTAATTTTTTTATAAGTTATATAATTTGCTTTATTTTTGTTAATTATAACTTTTATGTAATATATAAAATCATCAAATACTTTTTTGGGGAAACTTGCCTAGTTCTGTCTAGTTTAGTCCTAGGCATACCATACACAAGATAGACATTGGTTATGTCCTATTCTTTTTTGTCCCGTCTAGTACTGTCATACTCGCTTGTCTTATCCTGTCATGTTCTGTCCAATCATATCTACGTACCAAACTCTACCTCAAAGCCGCACATGGTACCTAATATGTTTCAAGCATTTTCTAAAAAAATAGACAATATAAAACATTTGAAAATTTTCTATAAAATAAAAGACACAAATATTATCGGTATAAATTAGCTTTATAGCTTAATGCGAGATTGAAATGAAATTATTTATTTTCTGTTAATAATCAAACGCTTGCTAATTTTATCTCCATTTACAAAATTAATGTGAGATTGAAATGAAATTTAAGTACTTCAAATCCAACCAAATCAAATGGGCTAGCGACAAAACCCATAGATATCAAAGTGAATATCGTTGAACATAGAAAAACAATTGGTAAGCGAATTGGAAGGCATACACATGGTCCAAATTACGTAGACTCGATGTTTGGTATACTTACCTGTAAAATAATAGGCACAATAAGATGGACACGTAAACTATTATGAATCAAAATGCAACCGGTTTGTATAATATGTTCGTAATGGTTGGTTAATACATGAACCTTTCTTTTGTTTTCTTTTTTGTCAATATTTTTTTAACAAAAATGTACTAAATAGATTGATATAGATTATCATTAATTTCCAATCCATATCATATTCCAAAAATGATTCACACACAACTAATTAATTTATCCTAATATATCTACTACCCTTTTACTTGTGTCTAACTAGGTATTAAAGTGTGATGGATTTTATTGTAAGTAGTAATATGGATTTATATGAAACATAAGTTTGTACATATGTCGTCATACGAAAGGTTTTTATGACGGACTTCATGTATTGTGTTGGGTGTTTAGCGTATGCAAATGTCCATTCTCCACTTTCCTCAATTTTCTTTATTATAAATTTAATTTAACTAAAACAAATGAACTTTTTTAAATATTGCCTAACACATATGTTGGAGATGTTCTTATATACCTTTACATTCAATACATGGTACATCCTATATAATTTTTTTCTAAATTTACATATAACACATGAAGTTATCATGATTCTATTTCCATTTTCTTGTTTAGAAGCAAAGTTTTGGAAGCAAAATAATTTTAATAATTTATGTTAAAACAATTCTAAATCTTTACTTTTACTTTTCTTCTTTTTCCTCCATATTTAGAAAGAAATATATATTATTTTATTTTATGTTCTCTTTCACACTCATATTCATCCACTATTAATACCAAATACACACTTTAAGAACAATTTTTTTTCATACTTTCACTTTGTCCCCAAAATTTCATCTTCTTTTACATTCCATCAACATACAACCAATTCATATTATTATATCAATATACAAAATCACAATCTCATCAATAACAACATCATATATATATATATACATGTGTGTGTGTGTCAACGGTTATTTAAAATAAATAGAAAAGATTTATAAAATCAATAAAAAAGAATAATAATTTTAAAAGATTTTAACCCAAAGCTTTGAAAAAAAAATACCATGTATTTATCAATAGTTTAATGAAATTATTTGATTAAAGTTATAATAATTTATAATTAACCAATAAAACAAAATGTGTCGATAAAATAAATAAAGAAATTTTTTATCAAAATGTGAATTATGTAATATGAGAATAAAAAGCATAAAGAATGGTGTAATTTCCAAACCATATATGTAACTTAATCAAACAATTTTTGGATTAGTTAACCACTCAATTTAATAAAGTTGGATCGATGAACGAATGAAAACGAATTAAAAATAAAAATTACAGGGATGAAAAAAGCATTTTTTAAAATTTAAGGTTGAAAATATTATAAATATGAAACTTCAGGGACTAAAATCAAACTTTAAGTATAATATTTTATTATAAAACAATCTTTCCTGGGTTTTGTAGGGTTATATAATGTCAAAATATTTTTTGTAAGGAAATTAAGAGAAGGAATTTTTTTTCAATCCTTAATCACCTAATTTAATTTATACTCCTATTGTAAAAAGACTATTACAGTTATTTTTGAATTTTTAAGATAATAGCATTACGTATAAGTCTTTAAAGCATGGAATTGAAATAACCTCCGTCTTCTCTACACGATCCCAAACCCACGTTGCTGACTCCTCCTCACCCTTTCCATCATCCCCCACAAATTTCATTAACATTTAAGTTTATACGATTTCAAACCCACTTTTACGATTTATGCTCTTCTTCTTGATGTGTGGTTACTCCTCCTCCTTGAAATTCCGTTTTACGCTGTTCAACAACAAGATTCGATCTTCAACTCTTCACAACTCTCTCTCTCTCTATCTCTATCTCTCTCTCTCACCATGGTATGCTTCTCAAACATTCGGTATCTTATTCATGGTGAATTTTTGGGTTTTAACTTCAAAAGTGTTAATAGGTAATTTATTGTCTCCATGAGTTGATAGAATTTTTTTTATACGATCCATCATCATTCTCATGGCAATAGATTGATCACATGATTGAGTTATTTAGATTAGAGAGGCATCGAGTGTTGACCTTGGCGTTGATCATCTCTGTACTCTTTCAGAATTTGAATTTCTGCTTCTCTCTCAATGATGAAGGTACTAAAATCCATTTTCTATCACTTGTTGTTTTTAATTTCGCAAAACATTGGAACAAACTGGTTTTAAATCCTCTTGTTTCTCGTTCTGTATCCTCATCAGTAGGGTCAAAAGGAGCCAAAAAACGGTCATCTATGCTGAAAATCGAAGCCAACGTCTATATTAACGGTAATATTTTTTGAATGCATCGGTTCGGTCCTTAACCGGTCCTGGTCCAGTCCTAACCGGTCCTGTGAAAAACGCCAAAAATCGTAACCGATGGTGTGGACCGGTTGACGGACCGGTCCTTAATCGGTCCGGTCCTAACCGGTTACGGCTCGGTCAAGTCCCCGGTTAACCGGCCGGTCCGGTCCGGTCCGGTCCGGTCCTTTTTGGCCATCTCTAGTCGGTGGTACTAAAACAAGGTCAAACGGCCCAAAGAATAGACCTTGAGCCCAAAATCCATATTCCATTCCTCACGTGGCCCACCATCTTTTTGGATTAATTCTTCTTGGGTTCAATTTTTCCTCCTCATATCAAAACAAAGAGAATTGGGGGCCATTAGAATTAAGGCTGCGCATATTATTTCGTGTTTGCCGCAACATGAAAGAAAACAAGAATTCACCGTCCTACCGTTTGGGGCGACATGGGACAAGGGATAGGAACTCGGATAAGATCGGACAACATGGGACCAAAAGGGGTTTTTTTTAGGTGGAACAACATGGGACAAAAATGAGGCATAAACTAATGTATTACTAATTAACACTCGTTTGCCTAATGTATTACTAATTAACACTTGTTTGATATAAAACTTCAATATGAAATTTGTTTTATTGTTACCACCACTAGTCGTGGCCACCGACAACCACTATTCGGCTACCCCCACCTCCTCTTCCACTACAACCACCTGCTCCCCTTCCACTACAACAACATCCTCCTCCACCACCTCTACAACTACCATCGATTACCTACCACCACGGTCTACCACCTCTACAACTATCAATCGGTACCTCCACCACCACCACTATTCACCATCTTCACGTTCTCCACAAGCCACGGACCACCACCACCGTCGTCACTACTAGTATTACCGTTGGCCACTATCTCTGCCTCTACCATAACCATTAACACTAGTTCCATGAAAATCGTATGTGTGTGCGTTTATGTTTATGAATATTGTGTAATTTTTCAATGAGTTATATAGTTTGCTTTATTTGTGTTAATTATAATATTATGTTGTGTGGGTATCGGTCCTAGCCTTACAAAAGGACATTTCATATACCACTCTGGATTCTAATAAGAAGTTGAGGCTAACATAATAAGTGGTTAACATTTCATATACCACCGTATTGTAATTATGCAAAATGGTTTTATATCAACTATTTTATGAAATGATTTTATATAATTTTGGTTTAATACGTTATGGAAATGATACCTTTTTGATATAACTCCCACTTTCAAAATGAATGCATTTTAGGTGAATCTTATATTCGGGTTGCTAGCTTTAGGAAAACACTAGTTGAAAGTGGATTCAAATTATTGGTTCGCTAGAATGAGCGGGTTACTTATATTTTATTAGTAGTTTGGGTATAAGTAAATAAGAATATAAATCTCAAGTTTGGAAGTATTCTTTTACATAATTGTAATTGAGATGATTTTAGTAATATTATATTAGTTAATGGTTTTTGTATTGATTAATAATCGGTTTCCGGTATGTGTGGTTAATTTTGGAAATCATGTCGTTATAATGACAAACATGTTAATTAAGTTAACCACAAGGCTTGTGGCATGTAAGGCCTATGAGGATGTAAATGGTACTCCATTCACCCAAAATTCGAATCACTTTGTGCATATTTTGTGGTCAGACTTAGTCTATGATGACCGAATTTTCATTTCTAAATTGTCAAGGATGTAGTCTAGGCAAAACCTAGATGAAACTTATCAAAAGAAAAAAACATGCTATTTAAGTCTAAAGGTTGAGAATATTCTAAAGGTTACGATTATTCAAATTTCTGAAAAGAGAATTGTAACAAACAAGTCACCAATTACATAAAGAATGTAGCACCTTATTTTCCAAAATTATTGAACATATATAGAAAAGGAGTGGCGGATGCGGGATTTTATTGAGCGGGTGTACTTTTTATGTCCAACAAGCCAATTTATCTGAGTCAGCACTCTAAATGTAAAAAAATTTTGAGTCAGCACTCTAAAGGTAAAAATTGAACATTCATGGTAAAAACATTGTAAATGTTATGTTCACGGTGATTTTTGATGTGAATGTTCGCTTTTTTTACCTACACAACATTTTTTATGTAAACATTCGACGAAACCATTATAATGGTGTAACTTGTTAAAACTAAAATATATTGTTTTAGCGTATTTTATTGAATATACGATGACATACATGTTAAATATCCTACAACCATATTCTTTGGGTTGTTCTCTTTGCATTTGAGTTGAAACCTCTTGTAGTACGATCTTGACTTATCTCATTTGACAAACTTGTCAATCTTGAAATCCTATTACTTGTTATTTTATCTAAGGGTTAATTACATGGATATGTATCGAACTTGTCACGTTTTATCATTGTATGTACTCAACTTATAAACTTACCATTGTATGTATCGAACTTTCTAAAATTGCCATTGCATGTATCCAACTTTATCAAAACCTCAAGTTCGATACACTTTCGTGACAAGTAGAATACATTCATTGTAGTACCAGCTGATAACAGAGTCTAGGTCTAAGGTTAGATTGAAGGGTAATTTGGAGTCTTTTGCTAATATTCGACTTATTACTTTAAGGGTTGACTAAAATTAGTTTCATGTGGGAAATAAGATATTCTTTTAAATCTCAATGTTTTATAGAAAAACAAAAAACTTGAGCTTCAATTGAAAAAGCAGGATCTAGAGGAGGAGATTATTGGTTAGATGATCCAAAAAGATGCTAAATTGAACATTTATAATTAGTGAAATTTAGGAGATTTTATTATGCTTAGGCTATTGTAGATCATATGAGAAAGAGTTAATTACATTTTTGGTCCCTGTGGTTTGGTGATTTTAACACTCTGAGTCCATTTTCAAAATAATTATGGATTTGGCACCTGTGGTTTACGTTTTCTAACGCTCTGGGTCCATAAATGTTAACTCCGTTAACTTTTTCTGTTAGATGGATTTAGTACAAGGGCATTTTAGTCTTTTAATAGCATAGGGACCAAATATGTAAAAATAAAATAAAACACTATTTAACACCTCTTTACAGATTCACTTTTACAAAACCCTAATCTAGAACACCCATTTCCATTCCCACCCATCAGCAGCCACACCCACCTCCAAAGTTGCCAACCACCACCACCACCACCACCAGAGCCACCTCCACCATCGGCAGCCTCTAACGCCGTCGGCCTCTACCACCACGAGACCCACCTCCACCACCGCCAGTCTCCACCTCCACCATCGTCGCCCTCACCACCACGAGACCTGCCTCCACCACCGCCGATCTCTACCTCCACCACCGCCGGCCTCACTACCACGAGACCCGCCTCCACCACCACTAGATCGGCCTCGACCATTGTCGATTTGTCGTCCTCAACCAGCACCAAACTTGACTTCACCATCGTCGGCTTCTACCACCACGAGACCCGCCTCCACCACCGCTGGTCTCCACCTCCACCATCGTCGGCTTCACCACCACGAGATCTGCCTCCGCCACCACCAGATCTGCATCCACCATTTGGTTCTTTAATATTTATTTTCTTAGGGTATTTTTTGTTTTGAATTTAGATCTAGGCTTTTTCTTGTTTTTGTATTTAAGATTAGGGTTTTTTCTTGTATTGTATTTTTGAATAAGGTTTTTTTTTTCCCTGATGATATATGTTTCTCAATCTGATTTTTTGAGGATGAATGTGTGTCTCAATCTGATTGTTAAAGGATTAATGTGCTTCTGAACTTATTTTTTGGTGGTGGTGGTGGTGGATGGTGGTGGTGGTGGGTGGTTGTTGGTGATGGTGGTGGTGGGTGGTTGGTGGTTATATTGGGTGTTGAAGAAGAAAAATCAAATTGGGAAGAAAAAATTAATTAAAAAAATAAGGAATTATTAAAAGACTAAAATACCCTTGTACTAAATCCATCTAACAGAAAAAGTTAATGGAGTTAACATTTATGGACCCAGAGTGTTAGAAAATGCATACCACAGGTGCCAAATCCATAATTATTTTGAAAATGGACTCAGAGTGTTAAAAACACCAAACCACAGGGACCAAAAATGTAATTAACTCTATGAGAAACTAGTTCATGATTTGATGTTACAAGAGGTTGGATGATTGGGATGTTATGATCAAATGATTGTGTGGTCCAGACTTCCATCAAAATTAACATATTCAAACTAGTATAAAGCAGCAGCAGCAGTAGTGAAATAAAGTAAATAGTAGGGGTGTTCATTTTCGGATATCCGGAATTTCGGATATCCGAATTTCGGATATCCGAAAATTTCGGATACTGAAATTTACTATCCGAATCCGAATCCGAAATTCCGGATATCCGAAAATTCGGATATCCGAAATTCCGGATTCGGATACCGGATAATCCGAAAATTCCGAAATTCCGAAATATTGGATAAAAATATCATTTTTAGCTAAAAAACCCAAAAAAATACATCATTCTTGTACATAATAATCGTCCACATGTTTCCAATCACCCACAAGCTAATACGACATCAAATACTTAGTTTACGTGTTTTAAATAATAATACGAAAGTTTAAAGTAACATAAGAACATAAAATAATATATAAAATAATATATATCTATTATTAATAAAATGCATATGAGATTTTTGAGTAGGGTTTTAATTTTTTAATATATATATATTATTAATAAAATAATATATAAAATAATATATTATTATAAAAATCGGATATTTCGGATATCCGAATATCCGAAATTTTCCGAAAACACTATCCGAATCCGAATCCGAAAATCCGGATATCCGATTTTCGGATATCCGAAAATCCGGATATCCGAATTTTCGGATATTTTCGGATCGGAAGTTTTCGGGTATTCGGATGTCGGATCGGATTCGGATTTTTTTGAACAACCCTAGTAAATAGAAGATGCACTACAAGAAAAATACCCTTTAGTGACCATTTTATAGTGACGACCCGAAAATTCGTCACTAAGACTATAATTTAATGACCAAATATTAAGTCGTCACTGAAATTTGGTAACTGGCCCTAAATTAGTGACCAATATTAAAGATCGTCACTTAGTAGTCACTAAACGGCAATTTTTTTTAGAGTGGTTACTTAATTGAGACATAATGACAAAACAAGTCGTCACTAATTAGTGACCAAAAATAGTCGTCACTAAGATTGTGTTTGAACATTAATTTACTATTAGGGGCTAAAGTATAAAAAAAAATTGGGGCTAAAATATAAAAAAGAAAAACTTACTAGTATTTTTATTTAAAACCCCTTATCTCTTGCAAAAGTTTCAATTACTCCATCAAAACTTAACCCCGCATCACGCGCACGTCTTCTCACATGTTGTAGTTCTATCTTCATTTCAACTCCAATAAGTCGAGATTGGGTATGCTTTGGATTTCAAATTTGGTGTTAATACCTGGATTTGGAGGAAGAAGGGACTGATCTTTCTGTATTATCTTTGGTTGTTGAGATGCATGAATTGATTGTTTGGATTGGTTGATTTGGTTTTTATGGAGGCTGCAATTTCATTCCTTTGGATCTGCAGCTTGGTGTACATATTCACTTATAAGCCTTATTATTATACCATAATATCATTTTTGGTCATTTACATATCCATAAGTTAGTTTTTGCCAAACATAATTTGTTTATAAGCTAGGTTATTAGCTAGTTTACCAAACATAGCCTCGAAGTAGCATTTTGAGAGTTTTTTTGTAGCTTCTTCCAATTATCAGCTACCAGCTAGCTTATCAGCTAGTTTATCATACAAAACCTAAGTCAATAAGCACTTTTAAAACACACATCCAAACACCCTCATCTCTTTTCTTGGTAGCAATTATGATAACAATTGGTGTTAAATACTTTAAAATGTAAAACTTTAAAGTATTTTAGTGAATTGTAAATTTATTATGAGTTTTTTTAAGTTATATTTGGTGTTTGAAAGTGGCTTATTAAGAAATATTATAGCTTATTTGCTCAGCTAGGGTCGCTCTAGCTTTGTCCGCTTACCACTCTCTCAATGAATGTCAGTAGGGTTCTCAATTTAAAGTTTCAAGCCCTAATTTTCAATTTTCAATTCTCAATTTTCAATTGATTATGAAATCAATAGTCTGAATGAACTCTCGATTTCTATGATAGATTGAGAATAACTTGTAAATCTCTAGCGTATTTTTGCGGTTAATCGAGCGTCAGATTC